>JAVRXN010000003.1:75071616-75238270 GCA_033556935.1 Timema podura | reverse complement strand
TAACTAATAACTTTAACTAACTAACTTAATAACTAACTTTAAATAACTAAACTTAACTTAACTAAACTTAACTAAACTAACTTAACTTAAAATAACTTAACTTAAACTTACTTAACTTAACTAACTTAACTTTAAATAACTAACTTAACTTAACTTAACTTTAACTTACTTAACTTAAATTTAACCCTTAACCTAACTTAACTTAACTAAAATAACTTAACTTAAACTTTAAATTTAACCCAAAATAACTTAAAACCCAACTTAACTAACTTAAACTTAACTAACTTTAAAATTAACTTAACTAACTAACTTAACTTTCTAAAACCATTAACTTTAAAATGAACTTAACTAACTTAACTTTAAAGTAACTTAACAACTTAACTTAAAACCTCTAACTTTAAATTTAAATAACTTTAAATTAAACTAACCCTTTTCTAAACTTAACTTAACTAACTACTTAACTTAACTTAACTTAACTTAACTTAACCCTTTAACTTAAACTTAACTAACTTCTAACTAACTTAACTTAACCTAACTAAACTTAACTTAACTAAACTTAACTAACTTAACTTAACTAACTAACTAACTATAACTTAACTACTATAACTTAACTTAACTTAACTTAAACTAACTAACTAACTTAACTGAACTAACTTAACTTAACTTAACTTAACTTAACTAACTTAACTTAACTTAACTTAACTTGACTTAACTTAACTTAACTTAACTTAACACTTAACTAACTAACTTAACTTAACTTAACTGAACTTAACTAACTTAACTTAACTTAACTTAACTTAACTACTAACTTAACTTAACTTAACTTAACTTAACTTAACTTAACTTAACTTAACTTAACTTAACTTAACTTAACTTAACTTTAAAAACTTAACTAACTTAACTTAACTTAACTTAACTTAACTTAACTTAACTAACTAACTAACTTAACTTAACTTAACTTAACTTAACTTAACTTAACTTAAACTTAACTTAACTAACTAACTTAACTTAACTAACTTAACTTTAACTAACTTAACTTAACTTAACTTAATATTAACTTAACTTAACCTTAACTTAACCTAACTTAACTTAACTTAACTTAACTTAACTAACTTAACTTAACTTAACTTAACTTAACTTAACTTAACTTAACTTAACTATAACTTAACTTAACTTAACTTAACTTAACTTAACACTTAACTAACTTACACTAATAACTTAACTAAACTTAACTAACTAACTAACTAACTAACTTAACTTAACTTAACTTTAACTAACTTAACTAACTAACTAACTAACTAACTTAAAACTTAACTACTTAACTTAACTTAACTAACTAACTTAACTTAACTTAACTTAACTAACTAACTAACTTAACTTAACTTAACTTAAACTAAACTTAACTAACGTAACTTAACTTAACTTAACTTAACTTAACTTAACTTAACTTAACTAACTTAAACTTAACCTTAACTAACTAACTTAACTTAACTAACTTAACTAACTTAACTAACTTAACTTAACTTAACTTAACTTAACTTAACTTAACTTAACTATAACTTAACTTAACTTAACTAACCTAACTAACTTAACTTAACTTAACTTAACTTAACTAACTTAACTTAACTAACTAACTTAACTTAAATTAAAATTAACTTAACTTAACTTAACCCAACTAAACTTAACCATAACCTAACTTAACCTTAACCTTAACTTAACTTAACTTAAACTAAACTTAACTTAACTTAAAATTAACCTTTAAATAACCTAACTTAACTTAACTTAACTTAACTTAACTAACTCTAACTTAACTAACTAACTTTAAATTTAACTAAACTTAACTTAACTTAACTAAACTAACTAACTTAAACTAACTTAACTAAAACTTAACTTAAACCTTTAACTAACTAACTAACTAAACCTAACTTAACTTAACTACTAACTTAACTATAACTTAACTAACTAACTTAACCTTAACTTAAACTTAACTAACTTAACTTAACTTAACTTAACTAACCTAACACTTAACCCTTTAACTAACTAAACTTAACTAACTTTAACTTTAACTAACCTTACAACTAAACTTAACTAACTTAACTGAACTAACTTAACTAACTTTAAATCTAACTTAACTAACTTAACTTAACTTAATAACTAACTTAACTTAACTTAACTTAACTTAACCTAAACCTAACCTAACCTAACCTAACCTAAACCTAACCTAACTAACCTAACCTAACCTAACAACCTAACCTAACCAACCTAACCTAACCAACCTAACCAACCTAACCTAACCTAACCTAACTAACCTAACCTAACCTAACCTAACCTAACCTAACCTAACCAACCTAACTAACCTAACAACCTAACCTAACCTAACCTAACCTAACCTAACCTAACCTAACCTAACCTAAACTAACCTAACCTAACCTAACCTAACCTAACCTAACTAACCTAACTAACCTAACTAAACTACTAACCTAACCTAACCTAACCTAACACTAACTAACCTAACCTAACCTAACCTAACCTAACCTAACCTAACCTAACCTAACCTAACCTAACCTAACCTAACCTAACCTAACTAACCTAACCTAACCTTAACCTAACCTAACTACTAACTAACCTAACTAACCTTAACCTAACCTAACCTAACCTAACCTAACCTAACCTAACCTAAACTAACCTAAACTAACCTATAACCTAACCTAACCTAACCTAACCTAACTAACTAAACCTAACCTAACCTAACCTAACTAACTTAACCTTAACCTTTAAACCTAACCTAACCAACCTTAACTAACCACCTAACCTAACCTAACCTAACTAACCTAACCTAACCTAACCAACCTACCTAACCTAACTAACTCTAACCTAACCTAACCTAACCTAACCTAACCTAACCTAACCTAACCTAACCTAAACCCAACCTAACCTAACCTAACCCAAAACACCCCTACCTACACCTAACCTAACCTAACCTAACCTAACTAACCTAACCTAACCAACTAACCTAACCAACCTACCTAACACCTAACCTAACCTAACCTAACCAACCACCCCAACCTAACCTACCTAACCAACCACCACCCTACCTACCTAACCACCTAACCAACCAACCCACCACCCCTAACCTAACCTAACCTAACCTAACCTAACCTAACCTAACCAACCTAACCTAACCTACCTACCTAACCTAACCAACCTAACCAACCTAACCTAACCCCTAACCTAACCTAACCACCTAACCTAACCCCAACAACCCTACCCAACCTAACCACACCTAACACCTACCTAACCAAACCAACCACACCTAACCTACCCCAACCTAACCCCAACCAACCTAACCAACCAAACCTAACCCCTAACCTAACCTAACAACCTACCACCTACCCCTACCTACCTAACCTAACCAACCTAACCTAACCTAACCTAACCAAACCTAACCAAACCTAACCTAACCTAACCTAAACCTACCTAACCTAACCAACCTACCCCACCCCTCCAAACCCAACCTAACCTAACCTAACCTAACCTAACCTAACCTAACCAACCACCTAACCAACCAACCTAACCTAAAACCCAACCTAACCTAACCTCTACACCAAACCACCTAACCAAACCTAATACCTAACCTAACCTAACCAAACCTAACCCCTACCCCTAACCTAACCTAACCTAACCTAACCCTAACCTAACCAAACCTAACCCCCAACCTAACCTAACCTAACCTAACCTAACCTAACCTAACCTAACCTAACCAAACCTAACCTAACCCAACCACCTAACCTAACCAAACCTAACCTACAAACCCAACCTAACCTAACACCCTAAACCTAACCCTAACCAACCCCAAAACCTAACCTAACCTAACCTAAACCCAACCTAACCTAACCTAACCAACCTAACCTAACCTAACCTAACCTAACCAACCTAACCTAACCTAACCTAACCTAACCTACACCTAACCTAACCTAACCTAACCTAACCTAACCAAACCTAACCTAACCTAACCTAAACCTAAACCTAACCTAAACCTAACCTAACCTAAACCTAACCTAACCTAACCTAACCTAACCTAAACCTAACCTAACCTAACCTAACCTAACCTAACCTAACCTAACCTAACCTAACCTAACCTAACCTAACCTAACCTAACCTAACCTAACCTAACCTAACCTAACCTAACCTAACCTAACCTAACTAACCTAACCTAACCTAACCTAACCTAACCTAAACTAACCTAACCTAACCTAACCTAACCTAACCTAACCTAACCTAACCTAACCTAACCTAACCTAACCTAACCTAACCAAACCTAACCTAACCTAATAACCTAACCTAAACCTAACCTAACCTAACCTAACCTAACCTAACCTAACCTAACCTAACACCTAACCTAACCTAACCTAACCTAACCTAACCTAACCTAACCTAACCTAACCTAACCTAACCTAACCTAACCTAACCTAAACCTAACCAACCTAACCTAACCTAACCTAACCTAAACCTAACCTAACCTAACCTAACCTAACCTAACCTAAACCTAACCTAACCTAACCTAACCTAACCTAATAACCTAACCTAACCTAACTAACCTAACCTAACCTAACAACCTAACCTAACCTAACCTAACCTAACCTAACCTAACCTAACCTAACCTAACCTAACCTAACCTAACCTAACCTACCTAACCTAAACCTAACCTAACCTAACCTAACCTAACCTAACCTAACCTAACTAACCTAAACCTAAACCTAACCTAACAACCTAACCTAACCTAACCTAACCTAACCTAACCTAACCTAACCACTAACCTAAACCTAACCTAACCTAACCTAACTAACCTAACCTAACCTAACCTAACAACTAACTAACCTAACCTAACCTAACCTAACCTAACCTAACCTAAACCTACAACCTAACCTAACCTAACCTAACCTAACCTAACTAACCTAACCTAACCTAACCTAACCTAACCTAACCTAACCTAACCTAAACCTAACCTAACCTAACCTAACCTAACCTAACCTAACCTAACCTAACCTAACCTCTAACCTAACCTAACCTAAACTAACCTAACCTAACCTAACCTAACCTAACCTAACCTAACACCTATACCTAACCTAACCTTAACCTAACCTAACCTAACCCATTTCAAAAGTTCACATTTAAAACCATTTTTGATGAAAAAGGATTGTGTTCCAAACATTACATTGACTTTTGGGCTTAAAGTGTAAGATTTTTAACATTTTTTTTAAATAAATATAGCCCTGCTCAATTATCTTCCTTTCATTATGCGGCATTCTTCTCTTTGATTTACTTAATATCTATTATAATGAAAAATAAGGATTTGAAACAAACTTTATTATATGAAAAATGCACATACAAGGATGTATAAAATAAACTTATGAAACACAAAAGTATTTTAAATTCACTAAAATACATAATAAATAAAAGTAACACCAGTTTCCAAATCATAAATTTATCCATATTATTACAATTTCATTCAAATGGTAAATTTCAAATTGTCTTGACTAGTTTATTATAGGATCCCAAAAAAATATATATATTAAAAAATGTTATGTTGGTAAAAAACATTGTTGGCAGTTTTATCAGACCATAAAATATCATACTAGCCTCTTTCACTACCTTGAGTGTTTTCACTTAATAATAATGTGATTGTAGAGTTTGAGTGAATTGTACAAGATCTTTGATAACTTAAAAAACTTAAAAATTAAACCCACCCAAGAACTACTTTTGAGTGTGTAATTTCCCATAAAGTTTAACATGATTTAGAATTGAAGATGTTTTATTAATTAGAGATATGGGGTGGCTCGTTAGTGATTAAATACAGTAGTTTCAATACAAACAAAACTTTGCATGTAAATATTTTAAGACACTAAACACATATTAATTATATATCTTTTATCATTCTAAGAGTAGAAATATTGTGATGACTAAAGATAAATTTTAAGAACACTAAACCTTAATTAAATATGAATCCATATGTAAAATGTTTTGTTGTGAACTGAAATGTTATCTACACTTTTAAATATAGTCAAACTTTACTAACTCAAGATTTTTATTAAACCGGTTCAGTGTAGGGACAGCAACGTTAGCGTAGGCGGCCCAATAATAAAAGGAAAAGCCCAGGCTTTTGCTATATCATTAGATCATTAAAACTTTAGGGCCACAAATTAAAAGAATTCATATTGCTTTTCAAAAAGTGAATGATTATATTTGAAGTTGGAGTAAAACTGAGTTGAAGGACTGTTGAAAGAATATTAACCCCACAATGTGTTTAATGTGGATGAGACAAATGCCTTGCTGGCAAAACATTTGACATTCAAAAAAGAAAAATGTCACCTTTTTATTAGCTGCAAATACGAAAGAAAATGAAAATCTCAAGCCTTTATACAAAATGAAATCAAAAAAGGTAAGGGCATTTTGAGGTTTATAATTCCTCTCCTTTAAAATTATGCTGCCAAAAATGGCATGTATGAACGCTCAACTATTAGCGGAGTGCTGGTCAATCAAATAAAAAAAGATAAATAAAAAACTATAACATAATATCCAACACTACAATTTCTGCCGCCAAACACTTAAAATGCAACCTTAGGATCAAGGAATAATTAAAAATTTTAAAAATCCTGTACATGAGCTAATAAAGGGTGAGATGGTCACGTGATTGGATTGAAAAGGAAATAATCCAAAGAGTGGCAAGTGTGAATGGGAGGAGAAGAATGGTGGAAAAAGAGTTCATTATGATGTAGAAGTACATGGCCTAGATTCATCAAAGGTGGGCGAGTTGTACAATTGTGTTGAGACCAGATAATTTACACAATGTACAAAATAATAAATAGGCATAAAGTATATGTTCCTTGTGTTTTGAAAAAAATAATAATGAGCAGATTATTACTATAACACCTTACAATTAAAGAGCTCCAAGATATTCCTATTCTGCCTAAAATATATTCACTCATCTTTGCCAGGGAATGGAAACTTGTATCTTATAATAGTGATTGAAAGAAAAAAAACTTAAAATTATTGTGCTCCCTATCGCAAGTAAATTAATGCGGCAATTCACACACTCAACAGTTTAAAGTATTTACTGATTTGTGAATTTGTACTAAATTATGTGAATTTAAAAATAACCCCCAAAAAATGTGTTATTAAGAGTATGGTTTTTAAAGGCATGGTGAATTAGATCTTCAAAAGGATTAAATTATTTTTCTCTGTAAAAAATTGGTTTGAATATATAAGACACAATCAGGGTAGCAATTTTTTTTCTTAATCCAAAGTTTCCTGTGTTTTAAGAGAGTAAATACAAAGGTGTGAAATCAAGTATTATGTATTCATTTCATGTGTTCAGTATGGTTTTACTCTCAACCGATTAATGTTTCCGAGCGGAGGAAGGTGGTAGGAGACATCTGTTTAAATAAGCATACTTGGATTGTGGGTTCAGTTTTTCTTCCTTGCAAATGTCTACTTTGTAATGCTTGAAAATTAATGTGCCAAATCCTCAAATATTCCATGTTTTTTGGGTGAAATTTTATTTTTTTTCCCCCCAGTTTTTTGTGTTTATATGGTGCGTGGAGGGGCAACCTTAACAACACACATCTAGTGTTATAACTTCAGTTAAAAACTCCTCGGCTTCAAGATTTGGACAAACCAAAAACTTTTTATTTTAATTTACTTAACAAACAAGATAAATACCAAATGCACTATAGTAATTTATTTTGTACTGGTTAAATAACTAATTAAAAAAAAGTCACATGCAAAGATTGATTTAAATAATAGTAGATTAACAATCACACAATACAATATGCAACTATACCAAGAGCAAGGTATTTAATTTCAAGTCTATAGTAAACTAACATTAAGTGACTCAAATGATGACCATAAAAGCATAAAATAATTTAACATTTTCACTAACACTTAATTTTTTACAATCAATCTTTTGAGTTTATAAGTTTATACATAAAACATTTTTAAATACAAATAAACGCTTTATACTTTTAATGAAGAACTTTTTTTAGTAGTGTTATATGTTTTATTGGTTAATCAATTTACCCCAGTTTATCAGTTAAATGTGTATTCTCAAATTAAGTATAATTAAGTATTTGGACATAGTTAAAACAAATTACAATAATTGTTATATTCTCTAACCAAAGTAAAATATATATAAAACTTAATAAATCAAGCAATGATTATATTTTAAAGTAAAGCCATATGGATCAAGTCAAAATGCCATTAATTCTCTTATCCATATTACAAGCGTACAATATAATAAATTTAATTATTGCCTAATGGCTTGGAAATGTATATTAAGACAGTGTAGAAGCAAACGAAGAAAGAAGTCTGTTCCTATTTATCCTTTCAGGTTGGCTTCCATCACTCTCACTTCCTTTGCATTATTGTACAGTGTTTCTACACTGTCTTATTATATAAAACATACAATATAGTTATTTTAATTTGATAAGGTTAAAGCTAGCAACTTTTAATGGCAAGTAGTCATTTATACACCAAAAGAATGATTCAACAATAGAGGTGCTAGATGTATGTAAGGCACTTAATAATAGCACAGTGATTATATTATTAGTTGGACAAATAAATAAATTATGCATTATATAAAGCTTCTAATAAAAGATCAACACAAACAAATAAATACAAGTCTATATAATAGAGGTATAACAATACAAATTAAATAATACAACAGTTGTGGTAAAAAAACATCTTCTGAGTATATGAATTTAGTTTTAAGATTAAGAGCAGCACAAAACAAGCTTTGGTAGGACCAAAGTGAAATACTTAAACAGTACATTATACTATACATATGAAATACAGGAAAAGGAGATAATTATTTGCGTGGAAGACGTTATATGAAAAACAGAGGGTAAATTATTTGTATGGAAGCAGGTACAGGAAAGGGAAGGGGCAAATTATTTGTGCAAAAAAAAGTCACAGAAGAGAGAGAACAAATTTTAACTTTCACCCCCCTTTCCTGGTTCTTTTCTCCTGTATAATATTATGTACATTTAAGAGTTCAAAAAAGGTTTTACTAAACTCTAGTGGATGTCAAAAGTAAATTACTAATTCTTAACAGTTTATTCAAATATTGGCATAAATAAAACATATCAAGCACGGTTTTTTAAATATTCAAGTGCATAATAATGAGTAATAAAGTGTACCCAAGTGGTAATATAATGAAATACAAATGGCACCGAAATCCATGTTAGTAAAATGTTGTGTCTACTATACATTGACTAAATAGTCGCATTAAAAAAAAATCAAAGGCACAAACCATTAAAAAAGGTGTATGGATGAAAAAAATGTTTATGGCAAGATTTTGGGTGGTAATATTATTTATAAGGATGGTTAAAAAAAAATTAGGAGGTACAAGGACTTGCCAAAACTATAGACTACCTTACTTTTGCACCATATTAAGACACTCAGTTGCAATCGGAATTTGAACTAGACATTGAAGATTTGGCTAGTCAAATTTAGAAACAAATAATGTATCAACAATGTATATCACGCTAGAGGCCATTTTAATAGGCTAATCACATATAAGCACATGCGTGACAGTTGAACTACTTTTATAAAGTTCATTAAGATTTTGAAAATACATTCTTTTGATAGCTTATAAAAATATTGCATTTCTCTGACCATTTGGCCTCTCATGGTATGTGCCATTTGAGCATGAACAGAAAACTTTGTAAAATAAACACCTGGTGAAGATGTATTTTTTTAAAGCACACAACAACATTTCAGGGATAAGATAAGCTCCATATCAAGTGAAGACTTTCTAACTATCTCAATGTTCAATAAAGTTCAGCAAAAGTAGACACGATACTTTTTTCTGGACATGTCAGTCAGTCACTTATTAAGTAGCACTTTGCTATATTAAGTCAATCAAAATTATTTTGAGAACTTTTGTGAGCAATGAGATAATATAACTACTACATACCTTATGTTAGATTGTTACTGTGAAGATCTGTGGTATTTATCACTATCACACAGCTTTATTATTTTTAATTACATTATAATGTTTTGTTCTTTTTTCATAAATAATATCTAATTATTACAGCTAGAGCCTTATCACTACAGTTTTGTACTTTAATTACAGAACAGCTTTGGTTTCATAACACGTTCAAAGCTTTGGATCTTTGCTTGGTAAATTATCAAAGAACAGCATCAAGATTAATAAAAACATACAGCTGACACAATTCATACATTTGCAGTGTGAATTGTTTTTATTTTGAAAGAACACTGTTGGTCACTGCTGTCAAGATCCTATACATATTATCACGCCGCTAGTGTTTGCCTTCTCTGAACACAAGCCTTGCGATGTGTGAAACTAGAAGAGTCGTCACTTGGAGACAAAGGTCCCATGTACTCGGAACCTATACAGGCAGGTGTACTCCAAATGTCCATGGTTTGAGTCCACCTTTAATTCCACGATATTGAAGGGTGGTGCATTGGTGCTCTGAAACAAACATTGGTGTAACATGAGGGGTTCAGAGATAGAAAAACTTTTTAATACCTAGGTTATTAATGGACTATTCTAAGTGAATTTAAATTGAACTTTTAATAACCTGCGCAGCCAGTGACTATCAAAGTGTGTTGATTCATGGTTTTAATGAAATTTAATATTTTAGGGATGGCCACTCCAACTTTAGATTAAAATGCCAGAAAATTTCCAGACTTTCCTGTGGCCAAAAAAAAAACCTCACCAGTAAAAGTATGAGACACTATAACCACTTTAACTTGTATCACTTATAATTAGGGCAGTTAATTTGTCTAGCGTTAGGCCAGAGAGTGATGTTTTTTTAATATTTTCCTGAATATGTTAACTGAGGGATTGGACAATAATTTGACTAGTTTTATTTCAGTATCAGAATAATTAAATTTACCATTAATGTTACTGCCTGGGAACATTTTTGAAACTAATTTGGTAAAATTATCACTTAATTTTATTGGAGGGTTGTTTTCACACACATAATTTGACCATTGTAGCTCTGCATCAATCACATTAATTTGTTTGGTTAAAAATGTGTCAGTGAAGAAATATGTTCTACACGTTCCATTGTATGATATTGGTAAATTCCACCTCTAATAGATAAGATAGGATGAACATGAAAAAGAAAGGTGGAAGTAGAGAGGGTTTAATGAGAAGAGGACAGAAGGTGGAGTTGTTATATTGGTGCGTAAGAGACCTGCTGTACAGGGTGTACTTTGTCAAATAAGCAACATAAACATGGACATAAGAGAGACTAGGAAAGTGGTGCCCGACCATAGGCTGGAAACAGTTGAGGATGATGATGAGTGAATATTTACCTGAACGTTGAAGAATTGCAGACTAGTGCTGTTCTGTAAGTACATGTATGTCCCCAGCTTTAGAGGATCCATGTCATTCTCGTGAGACAATCCCTGTAACAAACAACCCACACTTTAAATATGATTCCTTTACATTCTCACAGTCTTTATCTAACAGTCTTATTTCAAACTATAAACTTTTTAGAGAGAAAATACCATCAGAATTAAATCAGCTGCCATACATTTTAAAATAATATTGTATCGACACACTTTTAATGTTAGAATGAAATTGATGTATTATAACATTGTAGATAATGATTAAAAATTATCTCTAAGCAATGAGTAAGACTTGGTTATAGTAACAAATATAAAATCTTAGTACAAGACATGTAAATAATTTAATTTTCATATATGAGTATTTTTTTCCCTTTCAAAGTGATTATAGTTTTAGGATGCAGCTTATTTTGGGGTCAATACTACATATCAGGAAAACATTTCCCACATAGTCATGTGTTGCCAACTGGAATTGCACATCACTATTATGAAGGATTTGTAATGTTTAGCGAATCATCCCATAAGCCAGGAAAGTGTTTCGGGGCACTCGAATCAGCTATTGTTACCAGGTGAACAAGGTACTCACCCACACAGAGAAGTCTTTGGGCGCAGAGTCAATTCTGCCTTGAATAGCGAGTGATCGTGGGATGTGCTCCATAGTGAAGCTTGATATGTGGATAAGTGCAGCCAGTTGGATGACCACAGAGCCTTGGGAGCCTCGGAATGCCCAACACTCTCCAGGACTCATCCCAGGCTGCGCACAAAAACACTTTTACAATTGAGAGAAATCAGCATTTATATATGACCGATACAGGACGATAGGAAGGGCACAGGAACATTAAACAAGTAAACCTGGGCAGTGTTAGATAATTAAAAGCACCTACTTTGATGATCACACTCGGAGAGTTGGTGGAGGACAGGAAGGGCACAGGAATGTTGAACACGTAGACCCGGGAAGTGTCTGAAAAGTACACCTCTGTGCAGCGCGTACTAAGGATACTCCCTCCTGGACACACACAAAAGTTAAATTAATTTTACATTCTATTTGGAGTATTTAAGGTAAACAAGATATTACAGGAAGCAAGAGAGAGATGTAATGAGGATGGAAAAGAATCCAAAAGAAAGTAATGAAAGGAAAACAATAGAGATTTCTGTAGAATAAACATCGGCAGAGATGGGTGGAGATAGGAAGTGTGCAAATGGAGGAGAAGAATGGCTGAAGGAAAGATGATGGAGGCATTTCAATAAACTGATCCAGCCAGAGGCTCCCCTAAAAAATTTTCCAAATGACAAAATCTCTGTTAAGTTATGTTTCAGTGGTAAAATTCCTTTAAATCTGGTTTGTCACGTTTCATCAAGTGGTACCATCTGTAGACTGATTTTTAAACTACTTTGTATAAAGAGTTCTGAGCAATAATGTTTTAAGAAAACTTTATTAAAGTCATTAGCATAACTTTTCCCCACTTTCCTGAAAGATTTGTCAAATGTCAGTTGAAAGATTTTTTTAGAGGGACCCCTTCAGTGAGGAGTGGATTCTACTAGTAATTCCATCACTGTTTTTCTTATTATCATTGTAAACCAATGTAGCCTCCCAACCACTACATCTTGGAATAAATCACTAAACGCCTGTGTGTTGAAAGTACCAATAAAAAGTTATATATATATAATACGTCTTACTATACAATATTTATACAAGATTTTTATAAAGATATTTTATTTTTGTACTATTTTTACACCGCTTGTAAGTATTTAAATATACACTTTTTTGTTTTTCAGGTAATAAACAAATCATATAAAACCAAATAAGTTGTATTTTTATTTTATCATTATTACAGTTCCTTCTTGGATTTTTAATTCAAAGTTTCCCAAAAAATCACAAAAGCTGTAGAATATTTTGTACTGCTGGCAGTATCATAAAATTGTTGAAGGCAGAGTGTTTTACTTGACAGCTGATGGAATTTTCATCAATTGTATTGAGATATTACCTGAAGACTCCAAAGCGTAGTCCACTTGGCCAGTTTTGTCAGCATCGTAAATGCTCAGAGCTTCTCTGACAATATGACGGACCTGATCTACAGACAGCCCCATGTTGTCGCCAGAATCCGATGAAGATAATATTGGGGAAAAGGTAGACTGCTGCCGTAGAAACTCAGAATGTATCTTATCCGACACAGTGTTTGCGATGAAGCTTCTCATAGATTGCTCATTAGCTAGAAGAAATGTTTGAAAGGTTTATTTGAAAAATGGGTAGAGGGGTCCGAGGTAGTAAATCTTGCCTACCTCTTTGTTCCTCATAATAATGCATTTATGATTAGTTTGATATTAAGGAATTGAGATTTTGACAAATAATCATGATTATCAATTATTTCAAAACCCTAGTCAAGTCTTTAGTAAACAAATATACTATTCCTAAGAATAACACTAGTACTAGGTCATCCTGTTTTTTTTACAATTATCAGTTGGGGTCTGATACCGTCATAAATAGCAAGTCTTGGTCATAAAACAAAGTTCTAAATAGAGACTAAAAGATACAGGTTGTTTCAAGCAAAAACTAGCACTACATGTACAAACTGATCTGAAAACTATTACTAATTTTTTTTAATCCTGACCTTAATAACTGGACTTCACTTTTAGCCCTTCTCCCAAAATTGTACATTAATAAACACCGCTTAAAAGGCTTACTTAGTTATAAAATGGATTATTAGTGCAAGAAATGTGTGCTAAAGAAAAACAACAAGAACAGTAATTTTTTCAAAACTATTTGTGTGGCGTGTGGATGAACAAAATCGCCATGTTCTAAGTAAGTCAGATTAAAGGACCAAAATATTCTATATGTAATGTACAGTACATATTAAATTCTTCCCTGTGGATTATTTTTCATTTGTATTACTTTAAAAGTAAAATGAATGTGGTTTGTTTTTGTATAGGTTGGTTTAATCATACCTTGCCTTATTTGATATGTTACTTTATTAATTTGGACTTTCATTAAGCCAGATAACTTCAAGCTCCAATTAGACCGTTTTAGTGTCTACTGTAAATCCCTTAGGGTTCTTTTCCACGAGTGTATTTAGCAGCGCTGCTTGATGATACCTTGTTTTAAATGGTTGTTTTTCCATGAGCGTCTGCAGTTGAATTTGCAGGACTGCCAGTGTTGATACATTTAATTAAATGGCCGTGTTTCCACGGGTGGTAGAAATATGCACGACTCTCAAAACAGAACCATGTGTTGTTGAGCTAGTCTAATAATTACAGTATTATTTATTATTAGAGAGTTTAGATGTGGAAATGTTTATTAGTGAGATAGAGATTCTACCAGCCATTTGGGATTAAAAGTCATCTGAACACAGCAATAAGCAGGAAAAAAACAAGATCATGTAAATGATTGTGCAGAAAGTTTACTCCAAATTCAAGTATTACGCAAATACCTTAGGGGGAAGGGGAGGTCTGAACAATGCTTATGTAATACAGAGAGAGCCAGGAAAGAATGGGGGAGGGTGAATCGTGAATAAATTAAAAAATATATTATATTGCTAAAAAAAATTAATTTTTACCAGTTTAATACAATAAATTTAGATTTAATGTACAACAAAGTTTATTGCGAATTATTGTGAATTATTTCACACCATTAATTTACAAGTCTCGTTAATAACTACCAGAAATTTATATAATGCATTAAAAATTATGTTAATTTCTGTTAGAAGGACGGAGGAAAAGGGGGGGGAGGGCCAAAATATGATTTTATTACTGAAATCTTAGAAGAAAACATGGGTTTAATATTGGCAGTGCGACAGCAGCTCTGCTACTGGCGCTAGCAGCGCTGCTAAATACGCTAATGGAAAAGAGCCCTTAAAGGAAAGCCTATTTTCACTCTTTGACATATTTTGTATAAATCTATGTAAAAAGGTGCAGGAAAGAGGGATAGGGGCATTTAAAAGGGAACAGACACAATATGGCTTTTACTATCAAAAGAGGAACAACGTTAATATTTTACACTGCTGATAGTGAAATAATTGGGATAGTGGGTTAGTGTGTCATCCAAATGTTACCACTCTGCTGTATTTTTTCCATGTGCCGCCCGTTTGTGAGGTTGGCCACACTGACTTCCAGCTTATCCAGGGCATCTGAAGTGCTCTGGATCCAGGACCGCACATTTTGTTCAGTGTTGACTAACGACTCTTGCACGAATAGGGACACATGATCACGAATGTCTGCAATCGGGATGATAGGAGGAGGCCGGTCACAGCACCGTTTCAAGCTGCGAGTCAGATGGAGTTGCTGCGCCTGGTGGGGACCCAAAGTTAGGTAAGACATGCAATAAAACCAAACTCATGGTAATAAACAGTGCCCACATTTTGGTGACATGTCATATATTTATTTTGTTTTTTATAACGTCTTACTACCTGTTTAGGTTACATACTCATATTTAATAATTATTATAATGAATAAGGATGAAGTAAGTATTTTAGAGCTAATCTATCCACAGATGAGTGGAAGGAGTGTGGGAAACCATTTAGGAAAAACCATCCTCAGTAGATCTAAAAATAATTCAAACTCCAATCTCCCCGTCATCACCAGGCCATTCTAGAACGATTGGGACGCCTGAGACCATTTGGTCATTGAAGTAGGTTTTATTTATTTTTGTTCATAACAAACAATGCTCATAAGTACATACATTCTATTCATGATCCCCTTGTCCTAAAAATGTATATTTTATAGGTAATTTTTTTGGTCATTTTAGAATTTAATTTTTCTTGGTCTGCATAATTTTTTACACCATTTTAAACCATTTTAAGCCATTTTAGTCATTTCAATGCATTTGTGTTAAATACTATCAATATTTTATAAATGCTGTAACAGAAATTTTTTCATCACATAGTTGTCTGAATAAGATAATGTTAGGGCTGAGCCGATACACCCTTTTCCAGATATTGCTGATGCCAATATTGCCAATAACTAGGGCGTATTCGTATTCCAAGCTTCGAGCCTAGCTCGTCGCTTAAGCTCTAAATCGAGATCGAAAGTTTTGTAGGCTTGTCATTTTCAAGCTTCCACTTGATGTACTTAATAATCTATTTTTAAAACGCAATAGTAAGAATAGGTTATTTAAATGAGATAATATCGGCATTTCCACTTATAAATCATTCGGTTACTTAACAAATTGTTAAAAATTAATATCAATTTTCACATTAATAACGTAATAGAACTTCAAAACCACTTTCGCCAGGTAAATTTATTCAATATTTTTGTCCATTGTTAATTATACTTGAATGAAGTTGTTTACTTGTATTGCCATGATAAAGCAATGAAATAAAAATAGCCAATAAAATTAAATAAATGAATGATTTTTTTTACTATTTTTACCTGGTCCCTTTCTAAAATAATAATTTATGTTAAATTAAAAATGTAATATCAAGAATATATTATTATATTAAATGTTTTCAAACCTAAGATATTTAAAACTCGTAATAAATAATACGTTTAGCTACAAAACTAGCTCTAGTTTAGTTACTATTTAATTAGAGACTTATGTTAGTTAACCTGTTTAAAATCAATGTTGATCTTATTTATTGAAATACATATTTTACCAAACTTACCACATTTAAATTAAACAAGCATTTACTATTTCATATTGTTTGTTAGAAATATTATTTCAGCCATTTTATTTTTAAATTTAAAGTTTCAGCATCAACTTTTATAAGCAAAAACTGACTATCCTCGCCATTATCGGCCGATAAATCGGACCGGTTATCGGAATCGGCCCTGCCCTAAATGTTGCTGGTTATTGTAGGAAAATAAATATTCCTGGTGAGACAGTGCAAATAGGCTGAAAAGATTAACGTTACTTCACTTGCTTTTATTTCTGTAGCAGATATTTGTAAATTAATGTTATATTTAGCAAAATGTGTGTTTGATTTAGTTGTGTGCATTTATTATGAGTTTATATTAATATTTTCAGGTTATTCTTGGAAAATCCGAATATTTTTTTAAAATAATTAGTTCATTTATTGATAATTTTTAGGTTGCCAAAATCCAGGTCCTGGTAATAAATAACCCTGGTCTACTTAATGTGTGTGTGTGCATGCGCTTGTAAAATGTTTTAGAGTAACGATGGAGTAGAAGTTGTTGTGAGCAAACCTATAAGCTAGGAATGAGCCCTCTAATCCTTAAGAATATTTGAGAAAATTCCAGATTTGAGACTTAAAATTCCTTGAAAAAATTCTTTAAAGTATTCATGTGAAATTTGTTTTAGAGCTCTAATACGTTTTATTGGTCGTTCAAAACTATAATTATAGGATGAATTTAACAACCAGACCCCAAACCGATAATTTTATAACATTTAGTTACTAGTTCTATAATAATTATATTTCCTCTTGTGTCCATAATTTTTTCCAAGATTCTGATTCGGGATTCAAAGGTAAAAAATTAGAGATTAGAATTCACGATTCACATTCCAGACTCGAAATTCATAAAATAGTGGATTTGAACCAGCTCTAAAATAAAGCCAAACAAAAAACAAAAACATATAAGTTACGTATTTCTGTTCGCATGTTCAATACAAAACTGTGCAGCTATACCGTCTATCTGTGCTAGAATCAATGTTGCCACCCTCCAACCACTGTTTAAATATGTTTCCCCTTTGGGTTAGACATGATTGTAATAAATTTATAAGATTAAATAGGCCTTATCTCTTTTTATGACTTCAATTTACTTGTTTTGTTTGGCTTCTAATGTAGTATCACTAGGAATAGTTGTAACTACCACCAGTGGTACATTTACTACAGTTTGGGAAATGCTGCTCTTTGATCATTCAACAACATTTATTGATTTTTCTCTGCATTGCAAAGTTCTGACTATATCACAAATAAATACAAACAAACAACGAACCTTTAGAAGACGGATCTGGGCCTCCAAGGACTGGGACTTTCTCTTTAAAAATGCCGAATCGTGTCCTTGTTTCTGGTGCTTTATTTCTTCCTTTTCTTGGTACCCTTCCCAGCTATTCCAGTGAGAGGTGTATTGCTCCAACTGATCCTTCAAAATACTGAACTCTACCAACAGCCGAGATACACGCGGGTCCTCCATTTTAATCTGCTAACAAGCAAACTAATTAGTTTTTGTTTTGACTGTACTTATTTTAACTCTCAAAGAGCTGTAGATGTAAACATAAGATATATTGTAGAAACCCATTTAGGCCTGTCTTTCACCTTTCCCTCACAGTACATTTCTCCCTAAACAAACTCCAGTACAGAATTATTGTTATAAGCTTAATTTACTTTTGGCTCTGAAATATCTTTTGAATCACACCAATTAAACTAATGAAATGGAATGAAGAGAGCAGAATTTAGAGGAAATACACCCAAACTTGCATGGAGGGAGAGTGGAAAAATATTTTGGAAAATTCATCTTCACTATTTTACAAATACAAAATTCCCTGTGTTTTTCCTGTTTTACAGAAGTCATTCATATTCTTACAGATAATTTATAGAGTAATATAAAGGAAATACACTTTATTTTAATTATTTATTTTTAAGTCCTGCCAAGGGTTTAGAGGAGGATGATTTGACGTTGATGGGAAAAGTTATGCAGATTTTCCTCATGCAAAGACCTACTATTTACAAATTGTATGTCCCAAATTCACAAATATTTCGATGACACATGAACACAGGTTCGATTCCCGTGTCCAGGTATCATTTTTGAATTTAATGAATATTATACAAGGATGCTATAAATTTTGTCAAATAACTAAAACATTTGGTACTTAAATATTTTACTAGTTTGTAAGTAGCCTAACTATTTTACAAATAACGTCTTAAAATATTTTAATGAGTCGAGTTTAATTTTATCAAACTATCCTAAAATGTACACTTTGTTTGACCTGAATGGTAGAAGTTTTACCTTGTCCAGTTACATTATGGCGGCACAGTGTAACCAAGGGGTTGGCAACCTTTTTGATATTGCAGGCCGTATGAGTGTTTACAAAATTTGGTGGGTGGGTTAGTTTAAAAAATATTGAGCAAAGAATTTCAACTTTATATTTGTCATATAGTAATTAGTATATTTTCATAGGCACAATTGTTTGTATACTAAATGTTTTGCGAACCAGATAAAATTAGTCGGCGGGATGGAGGCTACCGACCGCTGATGTGACCTATCAAGTTAAGAATGCTACCTTTCAGGGTAAACGCAGTGTACATAGCTTAATAAAATCAAGTTATTACATATTAAGATGGCTGCTAATTGAAATATCTTTTGAAAACTGCAAAAGAGGCAATGTGTATAGTCCTACATTTTGTGTTTAAGTATTAAAAACTACAGATGTTCATATCAAAATTATATCTAAATGCCAAAACTAAAAACTACACTACTTCAAACTATTTTATTTTTAACCAAACGTTTGCTCCTTTCGAGTTCAAAGACTCTTGAGTCACCTCATAAGTAGTTTGTTGCGTCTTTAATTGCTCCCAAGAGAGCCCTGCTGGCATCTGTTCCCCTGCCAGGACTGTCTCAATACGATCATTAGTCTCTCCACCAGTAGCCAGAGCAGGTTTGCTGACAATCTGGCCTGCCATGTCTGTATCAAGTTGCTTGTAAGTTGTACTGCCAGAAGCAAGAAAAGGGACAGTGGGCAGCCAGCTCGCCACATTGGCGGTCATATTACCAAGCAAAGGAATCAGAGGCCACTCCTGCTTTGAGGTGAACAACCACCAACCTGCAGACATTATACAACACACATGCTATCTATAGTAGTTTCATTTAAACTTTGATATAATTACTACAATAAGTTTGAAGTTGCTTTTTGACATATTTATAGAGATTATTTTTATAAACACCAAAAACATGGACAATTAATGTAAGATAAACAAGGAAAGTGAAGACCATGGGAATGAAGCTATCAGGGAAAGAGTTGGGGTACAGGGAGTACATGAGATAGTAGAGGAAGCAAGACTGAAATGGTATGGGCATGGAAGTAAGGTTGAAAAGGAGAGAATACCAAAGAGAAAGATGAAGTATGTAAAAAAAGACTGCAAGGAAGATCAAGAAATAGAGTGGATAGTGGGAGCACTTAATGGAGGAATAATAGTAGCAGGATGGAGGAAGATGAAGGTAGTTTACTAAATTGACTCGGCCATGGTCTGGAAACAGTTGATAATGTTCATGATTTTTCGGAGCATTCTTCATCTGTATTTACCTGTATAAAAGACTGGCAAATTGCTGTTAAAGGTCTAGATTTCAGCAACATTGACAGGAAACTGTGATTCAATACTAGCCATCAAAAATGGCAGCTGCAGATCACATGACTTGACGCATGAATAAACAAAAGTTGTTTTATTAAATTTTTTAACTGCCAAAAAGTTTTTTCCTACCAAAACCTAGTATTAAAAAAGATTTACTACTTCTAGAACAATAAGGCAAATGTGGAGTTGTGCCAAAGAATCTGCTCTGTATAAAAAATATAACATTTTGCAATATATATAACAAATAAAATAATGCACAACCTCGTGAAAAATATATTCTCAATACAACTTTTCTGGATTGCTCATTTGGCTTCTCTTATTAATGCAAGCATATAACACCAATATTTAAATAAATTATTCAGAACTCTTGCTGGAAGTCAACTTTTTTTTTGTTAACAATTTCAACGGAAAAAAAAGTGTTATACAGGTTCTGAATTTATTAATTAACTTAGCTTAGCCTTAATGAGCAGTTTTTAACCCATTTAGTTTATAAAGTCACATTACTAGTGATATAGATTATTATTTTTACTGTTGGGTTAAACAAAACAGTTATTCAATGGTATCATTTAAATGAGTGGGATGAGGAAATTGATTTAGAGGAAGTGCACCTCCATTAGGGTGAAGAGGAAAAACAAATGAAAAAAAATATGAAAAAACACCTCCCATGCATTCAGCCGAGATTCGAACCTTGACCACCTTGTCAACAGCGTAAACAAACCTTTTGGTTGACCAAATTATTTAGTACTGTATGAAACTAGATCATATATTTTTTCCTTGTCTGAGCATTCACAATTAAAGTAAAAATATATGTGCTACCATATAACATAAAAACCTGATGGCATGAGGGGTAGAGAGAAGGATGAGAGATGTTTAGGTGTGTCAGTAGGCATGTGGGGATATTGAGAGCTTGTTAGATTGATGAATGGAAAAGAAGCTAAAGGATAAGAACAGTCCCACTCTTTTAAATTTAATTTCTTTTGGAAAAAGTGACCATATCAAGATGACGGAAATGAAGAGATTGGCATTACATCCCCAATGCCAAGCAAAGATCGCACGTCATGCCACACTAATAACTCACCAGCAGAAACGGATGTCGACACAGCCGCACTAGTATATCTGCCAAACTTCAGCTGTGGCCTTTTTATTTCATTCCTTCCTCTACTCTTTACTGCCGTCTAGCTCTTATCTTCTAGAACGGCCTAACTTTACAAAAAATTACTACTAAACATTTTCAATTACCATCACAAATCAGGCATTAAAAAGAATTACAATGACCCAACATGTGATACACCGCTACAAAGTGCAGACCAATACAGGCCGAGGAAGTAAGTGAAGGCATCTGTGAGCTAGTCGCAGGAGTTGCATTACAACTTTTATTAATTTTAAATAATCATACCAACAAAGCTAAATACGTCAAAAATAAGTAAATAAATTAAAAGCATTTGAATTATAGGTTAACACTTTTATAATTTTAATACAAGACTTTTTCAGGATATTTAATTGTAATATTTTCAAGAAATATTAAATCAAATATGGTTTAATCATAACGACACACTTGGAAATATGCTAATAGTTTTGAGTGTGTTGAAAATTATTTTTCAAAACTTTAGCATTTTATATTGAACTACTTTCCCAAAAATAGTTTGTCATCAAAAAGTAGATAAAGCAACTACCGTGACTAACAGTGGATACAACAAGGTTAGTGAATTGAGAGCAATCGAAGAAACAATTATGTTATTTACACTATTTGTGGTACCATCTTTACCTCAACATTTAAAAATGAACAAATAACACTCGTATGAAAAGTCATTTTAAAATTAAGTCTCATCTCCTTGTATTAATACTCTCTCAATTATATCAAGGAGTCCTAATCAGACCTAACATCATACTTCAATTGTTTGTTCGACTGAACATTTAACATTTAACTTAGGCTCCTGAAGAAGGGTTTGAATATTCAAAATAAGGTGTTTTCATGGATGTTTAAAAGCAGGACTGTACTTAACCTAAAGCAATACACTTGAAAGTTTGACACCCTCAAACTTTTCAGATTTGAGTGTTAAATCTAAATTGCTACAATGGGATTAGATTTTAGTTTTTATATAAAATGGTTTTCATTCCTGACCCCAGGCAAATCCCAGTTAAGTTATTCTTCCCTTTCCTCAGTTTATAAAACACATTAATGAACCTATGTGGAAATGCGTGTGAAAAATTGTTGGGTTTCTGAGATGAGGAGTTTATATTAATTATCATACCAGATCAGGAAGAATTATATTATACAAACAGAGACAAGATTAGAGGGCCATGGTTAAAGAAACAAGACACACTAAAAATAAAAGTTGTATTTTGGAAAACAAAATGCCTCATGCCTTGAAATTCTATAAAGATCAGTGAAGCGATAAGATGTAATCTTAGAGCTAATGGCAACCAAACAATTAAAACTTTACATTTTCAAATCTCTCTTTATTGAAAAGACCATCAAGGAAAAATTAAGGTTTTTTTTTTCAACTTTAAAATTACACACAATTTTTGTTTACTTTAGCTACAATATGAACCACATACCACTCAAACCCAAATTGTAACAACCTCAGAACCTCCTTTCCCCTAACTACTACTCCCGCCACCATACAAATGAGAAATTGTGATGTTAGATCAATTACAAATGTTTCATTTCAATTCTTTCAGTATTAATGTTGAGCTGGTAATCTTCTATCACATCTCTACTTTCTTCTTTACTGTTGCCACAGTCACAATCTGAACAATGCCAGATATTCAAAGTGAGGAGGGAGATAGTTTTTTTAATTTTGGTCCAAAGGCAAGGGGGCTAAATGAGGTGTTGCACTAATAGTGGGTTCAGAGGGTTGTTTACATTTAAATCCAGAACCTGTGGTCATGGCTGTGTTTGTATTTTTTAAACTAATCTTTAGAAAAAATATCATACTAAACGTTAATGAAATGAATTATTGCCTGGTGGCTTAGAAACATAATAAGACAGTGTAGAAACAATGCACAATAATGTAAAGTAGGTGATAGGGAAGGGAGCCAACCTGAAAGGATAGTTAGGTTAGACCTTTATAGGAGCAAACAATTCTCTCTCTATTTCTTATTACACTTTAAACACTTCCTACTTCCATAACTACACATTGTTTTAGTTTTTGGAAATATTTTTTTCATATAAAACACATATAAAAATAATATGATACTACATACTTGAAGAATTTGGTTCAATATAATAAATATAATCTAATCTAATCTAATAATTTGGTTTCATATCATATCTTTCTCCCCTTTAAATTTAATTTGGCTGTTTTTAAGTATTGTATTTCATTGCAATAGATCCTAAACTGCCAATCAAAGTGGTTTTCTATTTCCAAACTTGTTCATATTTCTCTCCAATGGTCTTAATATTATGTGTACACTTGCAGTATTTATAGTAAGTGTGCAGCTATGATTCTTCTGTCATCCTTCATTTTTTTATTAACTCCAGTAATTTAGCATACATGCCAAATTTTGTTTAATCTCTGGGTAAATAGTGTTTTTAATAGAATTATAAAAGTGATGTATAAGTGAACTACTTACTATCTTATATCTTAAGTATTAATTTGTTAAAAAATAAGAAATTTTCAATTATTAAATTACTAAGATAATAAGATACTTTAAATACCTACAATGCAAAATATAATTTTAAAAATATCATGTTTACAGAAACATTTTTTTCAATAAATATTCGGCCAGGTTTCCGAGCGATGTTTCGAGACTAAGTCACAAGTTGTGACGACTAAGCAAAACCTGAGAGTTGTATTTATTTAACAACTAGAGACTTTATTTTATTGAGTACTATATTAAGCTAAACACAAACAAATAAAGCAAAATTTAATAAATGGGTTGAATGATATTTATATTTGAAAGTCTAATATGGTAGGGCCCCGCTCATACAGCAGGTTAGGTTCCAGAGTCCTGTTGTCAAGTGGAACATAGCCTTTTTTTAAAGGTGTGTTTGCATTTAATGGCACAGAGAAGTGGAAAAATACCTGCTATCATTATTTTGAGAAGTCAGCTATGTTATGACTGGAGATAATTATGCACACAGCAACAGCTATGAATAAATAAATAATTTGATAGTTTTCATCATTTGATTATCGATAGTTAAAATCATTTAATAGTGTTCACCACTACTATAAACCAGAGACCAATGCTGTAAACAAACTAAATTACTGAACCAAAATGGCGTCCAAAGTCATTCACTGTGCGCGTCATGCCGGAAAATGTCGAAATAAGGAGACAAGCACCAAACAAAGTTAACATTTATCTAGTGGAGCATTAATTAATCTACAATCAAATTCAAATAGAAAATGTGACAAAACTTAGTAACATCAACTGGTTTTGTTACCCAATTCGATTCTTTTGTCCCCAACCACTCAACCTAAGACACTAAAAGCCAACCTGCCAGCGACAGCAGTTGAGTGCAGTTTGGCAAGCAACAACAAAATCTGGCCTACACCCCGACGTACCACATCATAGATGTTCCTGAATAATCGAGAAGGATGGGATGACCCAGACCGAGAATATTCCCAAATGTTCGATTTTCGATTGTGAGTGGATATCAGCTATTGCGTCTGAGGATCAACTTGTGTTTCCTTCCTGTTCCCCCCCCCCCCCCCCTTTTGCCCTTACCTATAATTGTCTATCCTTCTCTGGGGCAACAACTATATTTAATGGATCACTCTTGGTGTGGAATTGATCCGATTGTTAGCGCATACATTAATATAATGTAAGGATAATAATTATTTTTATTAAATCTTTAATTCCTCTAAATTATGTTTCAGCTTAAAACTCTTTATATATTTGATATCTTTATTTCAAAAATTTCTCTTTGGACTCTTATTTTATTATTTTAATTAAATTCATTTTAAAAATAGAATGCTGATATAAATAGTAGTTATGGCCATGTCGTATGGTTTCAGATAAGGCACCTTTGGTTAGCGACTTTGATTATGTAAGAGAGTGCGCCAAACACATGAACGTTGTTTTCAGCACTTTTTTTGGACTTTTGGAGATGAGTTAATTGAGGGGATGTTAACCTTTTGTAAAATTAGTGGTGATAGGTCTTTGCTATATAATATTACCTATTAGTCTCAATCTTTAAGATTTGTCATTTATTGTTACTCTAAATAACTAGAACTATGCAGAGAGATATAATTATATTAGTTATTTGTGAGTTAGCTTATAATATTTGTGGGAATTAGATAGCAGTTACCCTTTATTACCGTATTAAATATGTTGGTTTGTCTTCCGTAGTCAGGAACAAGTTAATTGCTGGCCCTCTTTGAATATTATTTATGTAAATACATTATATGTGTACCTTCGAAAAATCTCTTGTATTTTCCAGTCCTCATAAGTAAGACAAATGAAATTTATACTTTATTGTAGGACACTTCTCTTATTAATTATTATATATGTAAATCATTTATTCCACTAAAATTATTAACTAACAACTTATAAATGTTTTATCACTTAAAAAAAAGCAAGATCATTCCCATTTAGTGACAGCCAGAACTTCAGCTAATAGGATTAACAGTTTCCTATTAAATAATGTTGCTTTATCTCTTTTGAATTCCTAATTTATTAGTCCTAACGTTCATGTTGACCGGGCTGCCCCATGCTAGTTCTTTCTTTAGGGGTTTTTACCCTCTCAATATTGTTACATGAACTATAATTAGGGGTCAACCAACTCAAAGTTTTTTCATTCTGAAATGACTTGGAACACTCAGAGAGTATTGGGTCAGAGTCAAGCTTGAACTCAATAAATGTATTACGAGTGTGTGTGAAGCTTCGAAAACTTCCAACTTTGCTTGGAATATTAGTTCACTATGACTTTGATTCGAAAGTAAAATTCTGTATTTGACAACTATGAAGATTGGCCAAAAGGAATATCTAAAGTTAAAACACATTTATGTGGTTTTTTATCCATTTCCTGCTGTTATTTACATCATGAATTAGTGCTTGTAAACTTTTTTTTTAATCTTTAAACTTCAATTTGACTTTGGGAATATTTCATATTGTTCAATTTGATTTTGCTTAAAATTAAAAAAAAAACTAAAATGTATACAAAGAAAAAAAAAGAGCACGAATACAAGATTCATATTTTTAAAATTTACACGCAAACCCCTTACTATACTAATATGCAAACAAAAATGGAATATTATAAAGGTTTTTAAAATAATGAAAACATCAAAAGAAAATAAATGTGATAACATCAAAAGAAAATAAATGTGATAACTGATGTGTAACAATAAAACATGATATGCATATTTTAAGTTTTAAGAGAAAAATTATAGCTAAATATATTAAGGTGCGGCAGAAGGGAGCGTGAGTAATTTTACCGTTTTTATAGCATTACATTTTTTTGGCCAAAATAAATCAAATATTTATCACGTAGCAATATAGAGTTTAGTTTTCTTCACATGATAATATCAACAGATCTTGAATATCTGTCAGGGCTGTCCTGAAATTTTGTCAAAACTTTTTAAATAAAGAGAAAAAGTTTTGACAAAATTCCAGGAAACCCTTGAGAGATAATCAAGATTTGTTTATATTAGGATGTACAGAAAACTTAACTCTATATTGCTACTGGATACATTTTTTATTTGTTTTGGCCAAAAAATTTCAATTCTATAAAAATTTAAAAAAATACTTGAGCTCCCTTCGGCCGTAGCTTAAAATATTATAATAGAGAAACCAAATGAAGAGATCACTTTAGTAAAATATACATTTAAATATTAAAACTAAAGAAATTAATTATCACAAACCAAACCATTCTCGTTTTATAAAAACCAATATAATATAAGCTCTAGGCTTAGCAAAAAGATAAAGCAGCACCAATAATTAAATTGAAATCATTTTCATGAAAATCTTTCTTCCTAAATTCATCCAACTATTTGCATTCACATAAATTTAAAGATAAAGAAATAAATGGTAAAATATCTATAAATACCTGGGTATTATTAAAATTTAAAACAGAAATGGTGATTAGTTACACAAAGCAAACAAATTGGGTGGATCCAATAAAAATGACAGGAGGAATGAGGATAGTGCCCACATATCTATCAGATAGACATGACAGGGGGATTGAGGATAAGACTCACAAATCTGTCAAACAAATTGTAGGTAGAACTCCATAATATTGGCGATTTTCTGTGATTTTGGCATTTTTATGATAGTTGAAAATATATTATGTCGACATTATAATGTAAAATGATTTCATTTGTTAAGTTACAAAGCTACATGGAAAATGAATATGAAACCAACTTTTAAATAACCTTTTTTAACTGCCAGAAAAAGCCAAAGCTACCCAGAACAAATTATAGCATGAATTCATCCAAAATATGTACATCTTCAAGGCACATCATATCCTTATGGTTTTGTCAAAGCTTAGCATTTTCTATGAAACTGTCATTAGTGTTAATTTTCTGTGCAAATCTTTTGTTGAACATGCTGTATGGTTGATCAATTTCATAAATGTTGCATTAATGTTTGTTGCTCAAGGAGGAACTTTTGGTCGAATGGTGTTTGGTGTAAGTTTTTGCAGAGTCAAGCTTTTGTGAGTGCCAATATTTTGTAAAGCTTAATACAAGGGTGTGCAAAGTCCATTTTCTGTCCAATGACAAACCAAATCTAAAGTTATTTTTTTACTGTTTATGGCTAAAAACTAAATATATTGTTCAAATGTGTACAAATAATAAATATCATAAAATATTTTAGTGCAAACCATTTTTTAAATATTTTATTCTCAGCTGATAAATCAAGATGTTACTATAATATTTTTTTAAATATAAATATTAATTTATAGTACATACACTTTGTTTACCCAGAATGGTAGAGTTCTTATCCTACCATATCTAATAAGCAATGTTATAGTGGAACAATGCAAGGTAAGCTTGCTTCCCTTCCGTTAAACAAAGTGTAGGCCTACACAGCAGCACAAAATGACAATAACTGAACATTATGTTTATTTTAGTTGAATATATTACTGTCGACAAAGCAGTACAATTATCACAGACAGATTTTTTTTAAATAAAAGTCAAAACCTAACATTTTAAAAGTGAAGTTGTAAGTTTTCAAAGCTTCACACACCCTTAGAGTTTAGGAAGATATTTAACATAGCCCCAATGGGATTGAAAACGACCCGCTTTGATGGCCATATGGTCTCAGGCACTATTCTCGCTATAGAATAGATTGTCGGTAACTGGGAGATCAAGATTAAAATATCAATTGGGTGTACTGAGATTTTTTTTTAAATGGTTCTACATTCTTCCTCCACATAAGTGTGGGTACACTTCATATAAATAAAACATTCACCATCTTAAGGTGTAATTAGTACACAAGTGTACAACCAAAACGTGTAGTGAGACGTGTTGCTAAAAACAACTTGAAAATAAGATTTAGTGCAAGGAAGAATGTAATTTATGAAAGTGTGGTGAATGGTATGTCATTGAAAGATTGTACGTAGGTTCTTAGTAGTAAAGAATTTTATTTTACTGTCTCCTATGTTTTTGAGCTGCCTCAAGTTGCAGAATCTTTGAAGTGATGACGCCAATGTTTGTTTGGGTCTTCTTCAGAAAATATTTGTTTGGCTCTGGTAGCCAGTCAGGCTGCACAGGCCCTCTAGCCTGAAGAAGAAATGGAGATACCGGGCTGTACAGGCTCACTAACCTGAAGAGGAAATGGAGATACCGGGCTGTACTGATTCTCTAACCTGAAGAGGAAATGGAGATACCGGGCTGTACAGGCTCACTAACATGAAGAGGAAATGGAGATACCGGGCTGTACAGATTCTCTAATCTGAAGAGGAAATGGAGATACCGGGCTGTACAGATTCTCTAACCTGAAGAGGAAATGGAGATACCGGGCTGTACAGATTCTCTAACCTGAAGAGGACAGTAAATGGACCCAAGCCTGAGAATGGTTATGGTGGGCTACAGCAAACCTGGGACAGTGCGCCTGTTTGACACTGTGAGCGTCAGAATCTCTGCCAATTATGGCCTTTTGTGATTGATATCCAGACGAGCAGAAATTTGAGGGGGGGGGGGGGGGGGGGGTGAGTAGGATACACCCAAAGATTTATATTTCCTTCATGCTGCTAGGGTGGTGTGATGGGAAATGTTCCAAGTTGGTCTGAGTTTACTAAAACTAGTTAACCAACTGACCTAAGATTGTATCATCTGATCAGACAATAAGAAAGTTTCAGTGGGGTTGGGGGATGATATTTTTCCAGGAACACAGTGATACTATAAGTAATTCAAAAATGTTCTAAACCAAAATTAGGGGTTAAGATTTTAGTTATTTTACACACTGACACAAAAATCTAGGCAACATAAATTAGGAAGTTATATTATAAGCAGAACAAAAAGCACACTTAGTGGAAAAGTAGTGGAACTTATTAGAAGCACATTTAAAACAATTTATGTTTAATTTCTAAGAGAAGCCATAGTTATAAACATATAGGTTTGAAGCAACAATTAAAACACATTAGTAAGATCTAAAAAAAAAAAATAAGCCACACAAATTATGACGGTAATGAAAATGTAGTCTGATATTTTAAAAGATATTCTGGATAAAGAAAGGAATATGTCTGCACCACATAATACCCTGGAAAATCAAACAAAAAACAGACAATTTATTACAGACATTTCTGCCAAAATGTTATTTGCACATCATCCTTAAATATACAAATGGAATGAAAAATCTATTTTCAAATAAAACTAATCTAGATGTTTTCAAACACTGATATTATATTTAACAAGTTATTTTTTATTTTAAAATTAATAAGGAGATTTAAAAAATAACTCATTTTTAAGCAGAAATCCTGGAAAGAAAATGCTGTTTTAATTTTTTTTTAAAGTACTTGATTAAAAATTGAAAATTCCAATTATGAGTAGTTCAGGATGTGTAGTGGTCAACTTTGCATAGAAGAGTTATTGGTTCAATCCCAGATTAATGCCGAGTTATACCAAGATCAAAGACAGCATTTTATGACAGATCTGGATATCTTAGAAACATATTTTCGTTTGCTTTGAGTCTTACTACCGACATCGGCTATTCGTTTTTAACTACACTAATGGGATAGGGTTGTGAAAGGTTGAATTTAAGATGAAATATACCCACATCTGTCTCGAATTGAAATGGGAAGCCATTTATGAAAAACCATCCTTAATACACCAGCTCAGGACCCAAATCCAGCCCCTTTGTCAATGGCAAAATATATGTCAATAAATTATCTCGCTTCCAAATATAACATTTTACTAAATTAAATAAATGCCAGACTTGCTATGGAAACTAATACAACTATGCTCAATAGATAAACTATTTTGGAAATACTGCCTTCTAATTCAAATTCAATTTGCACCCAAAAAAAACCACATTTACATTATAGGACTCTGAAAAATTTGAAATTTCAGGAAGTTTTAAAGACTAAATTAATCACATCACACATAAAGCATACTACTGGCAAAAAAACACAACCACTAATCAAATAAAGAAAAAAGTATAGTTTTATTGAATGGGTTTAAGAAATAAAATCAGTTGTATCAAGATCCAAGAGGATCCAGTTTAGTGTATGTTTCATATTAATGATATTATATATAGAGCTTCTTGGGTGACAACTTTATATGAGAGGCGCTGTGACTAGGAGGCGAGTACCCAAAGCCTTGATATTTTTGTGTATAGCCATGCTATGCATCTACAGCTTAACTGCAGCACCTTTGGGTCACTCCTATAAATAACATTCTGGTATCACACACATAAAACCAGTTTTCAAGTATGATAATGTCCTTAAAAACAATAAAAACAAATATTCTGAAAAGAACTTAGCATATAATACATATTAAAGAAACAACAATAGCAGACAAAATGGTGAAGCTTTGTTGTGGCTTTGTTATCCAGGTGTTTAACTAAGTTACATAAAAATAGTAATATGTACATTTTTAATGTAAGTTCAATAGCCAAATAATAATAGGTTCATTCAATTAATTTCATAATTTTTGAAAATTTAGGTTTATCTAACATGAGTATTAAGTAATTTAATCACATTCGATGTAAACAAAGCCCTAAAAATTTCAAAGCCATTATAATACAGTCTTGTTTATTTGAAACCCACATTTAACTTTAATATACAAGTAAGCCATTTTAATTCTATTTTTTGGAATTGATACAGCTGTAAATATATAACACAGATACACACACACACACATCAGCAACATCTTAGAAAAATAGTTCCTTAATTTTACGGTCTTTACCCTGATCTTAAGATTCAACTTACCCTGACCAAAACCCTTATCGGAGTTAATAAGGATGTCCGACAAAACTAAAATACACATTTGTTATGGACGATAATTTTTGGAATGCATACAAAAATAAATAAGCATAGACATGATTAAAAACAGTGTATTAAAGTTCTTTCTCTCACCTAAAGAGACATCTTTACCAATTTCCCTGATAATTACAAGATTCACTGACAGCTTTAATTTTCCCTGCAGAAAAATTCCACAATGTTTCTTTATTTCTCCTGAGTGTAGCCACCCTGACAAACACCAGCACAAATAATCTGCTCTATTTAACCCAAATAAGAAAAAATAAGTCTAGATGCCAACCACCTGTTCTAGGATCAAGAGGGGAAGTGGGATAGGGGGTGGGGGTGTAGTATAGAATGTGGGCATATGCGCGTGCATGCACGCACACACACACACACACACACACACACACGCACACAAACAATCTTCAACTATTTTGTTCAATTCACTTATCCCACCAAAAGATAGTTTTTGTGTAAAGAAGATTATCAGTATGTTTGAAAGAATATGATGAGCTTCAGTTTATAAATAGAATAGATCTTCAATAGTAGTTTTCAGAATGCTATTATTTCCATATTTTTGGCCACCCTGTATATTATCAACTTAACCTGTCTTCACTATTTAAAGCCTTACTTAATGAGCATTTTTAAATATACTTTTCTTTAATATCAATTCTAAATGTTAATTTTAATGTTATTTATCTAATGCTGGCTTGTAATTCATCTGGATGGTTAAACTCTTGCCAAATATCTTTGGGTTTTTTAAGTACTCCATTAAATTTTATTCAAGCTCCATGAAAAACAATACTTTATGGCTTAAAAAATATTTTCTGTAGACAAAACAATTCAGGTTACACTATTGTTTCGCCCCACAAGAGTCATACAATAAACTGAAGCTAACTACTACATAAAAAAGCAATCCATTAAAGAAACAAACTTCCTGTTGATAAAGCAAGCTAAGAAAACAAAGCACTTTAACTCTCTCTCCATAAATAATAATTAATTCAAGGTAGGCTAAGCTTGATAAATAGAGAAGTAATAAAGCATCACATTACAAAATATTATGAACTATAAACTTGTTGCAGATCCATTTTACATGGTTCAATGACCCCAATAAATATCTTAAATGCTACATTTTCTGGTAACATCCCTCCCACCCACTCAATAGATTACCCAAAGATTAAGGCATGGTTATCATCAGATATGTGTTAGTGCGTGATATTAAAAAATAGGTCTGATGCATCCTTAAAGTGTTTTTTATCTACCTTGGGATTTATTGAATTCCCCAATCAACAGCTTTTATTCTAGTGTTTAAAATGTGATATCATCAGGTTCTGGCCCAATGTTAGCTTAGTTTAAGTGATTTTTTGAACAGTTTTGACTATAAAGAAAGACTCGTCATAATTGCTGAACTTAACACAGATTATAAATGATAAAAAATCATTGTGGTTTACTTTCATTCCCTGTTATAATGCATTTTAAAATAAATCCATTAAAATATGAGGATCAACAAGTTATGATTATACCAATAATGTACAAACTATTTTAACAAAATGGGAAGGGTATCTCAACCCCCTCTTCATGTTGTTAACATTTTAATTTCAATCAATTTTGTAATAAAAAACCTAGCAGTTTTGGCATTTATTCCCCAACATTTTAGTATGATTTTATAACTTTTTAAGATAGTTAGTTAAATGAAATTCCCTGTGAACATTTTTCTTTGTTATCATAAATAATGTAGAAAACTTAAAAGTCTAATAATTTTTCTGTCACAATATTTGCTGATGACTTGATGGTAATGGGGGGGTGGGGGTGGGGAAGAATCAGAGGAATTACAGGGAAAACTACGAGAATGAGAATGGAATAAGAAAGTGAGAGAGTTTGGAATATAATTTAGTATGGCAAAGTGTGAGGTGAGGGTAATGACAAAGAAGAGGATAAGGCTAGTAAAAAATATCAAGTTAGATAAAGTAGAGAGAGAGCTGAGATAAGTGCAGAACGTAAAATACCTCGAAAGTGTGAATAGGTGAAAGGTGAAAATAGAGAGGATGTAATGAGAAGAGGACAGCAGGGAGAGTTGTTTTATAGATGTTTAAGAGACTTGCTATGGAGAAGAGAAGTGCCCTCTAAGTGTAAGGAAGTGTTGTAAAGGGCGTACTTTGTACCCATTGTCACATATGCTGCAGAAACATTGACATTGAATGTAAGAAAGACTAGGAAAGTGAAAGGCATGGGAATTAAATTTTTGAGGAGTGTGTTAGCCGTCACGAGGAGAAACAAAATTAGGAATGAAGTTATCGGGGAAAGAGTTGGAGTACAGGGAGTACATGAGATAGTAGAGGAAGCAACACTGAAATGGTATGAGCATGTAATAAGGATGGAAAAAGGAAGGATGCCAAATAAAATTTGTGAAATAAGTATGTAGGAAAAATACCATAAGGGAGGCCAAGAAATAGATGGGAGAAATTAAAGGTGGAGGAGTGGTGGAAGGGTAGAGGAAGATGGAGGCATTTGACTTAACTGACCCGGCCACAGGCTGGAAACAGTTGATGATGATGATGATGGATAGGGAGCTTGGCTTGTGTTAGTCAGCCCATCCTCGGATACGAGTGAATGTTCTACCCGCACTTTTAAAGGCATATTGCCAAGAATGTATATCAATTAAGGGCATGAGTTATACCCCTGTGTGTGTAAAATAAATAAATTATTGTTGCAGAAGTATTTGGCACTAGCCGTAGTTATTAATGTTAAAACTAACATGTTTAATTCTGGTTTATGTAGGTCTATATAAAATATAGTGTGTTACAAAACTGCATGGATAGGCGCACCAAGTTAATGCAAAGCCTACACATGAACATAAAATAAATGGTACAGAACTCCGTACAGACTTTCTCACTCCATTGTTTAAAAAAGGAGATATTTACTCAAAACTCATAATATATGTGGAACGAAATAATATACTCTAGCAAACCAGAACAAAAATTGCATTATACTTATGCTAAACATTTTTTGACTCCCAGATTTTAATTTTATGATTTTCTTTTTAAAGAATTAAAGTCCTCACTAGTATAGTTGGATCAAAAAAAAAGCGATATTGGGTCCTCAAGGGTCAATACTTCGTTTTAAAATGTAGACTTCTGGTTAAAAATTTTGACATTTTAATAAGGATTTCATATCTTATGGTTATTACATTTTATTAAATTCCTTATTTATAAATTTAGTCCAATTAAAAAAGTAAATACTGACTGCATCTAAAATGATAGAGCTAGATCATTGCTGTACAAACATTTCCCCTAAGAGGTTAAAGAAAAAAGAACAAACTTTTTTAGAGACTTATCTACTTACTCTATGGAATTAAAGAATTATTGCATTAAAACTTAAGTAGTATCTCTGTAAAACTAAAGCTCACTAAATACGGAAGGCGTCCGGAGGCGGGTACAACATTGTAATAGTACTACAATTTTGCAATGATAAGTTATTTAGTATCTTAAATAGTTGCGGAGATAAAGAAATTCCCGCTTTTGTAAAGTACCCTAAAAGTCATTTTCATAAGAAAATGAAAATAGTAATTTTGTTTATAATCTTAATCAACGCCTAGATATGAATTTGAATCAAAATCGCTAGAGCCAATTTTGAGAAAATTGATTTTTCCTCTTCCTTTATTAAACTACTCTTAATTTTAGGGTTAAACAGACACACAGACAGATGGCATTGCAAAAACCACTTTTTAGGGTTGCGTTTAGCTTGAAAATTATCGGTTTTATAAAAATATGTTTCAAATAAAAGATTTGTATTATAAATAGACCTACATATATGAAACTATAAGTAATTTCATGTCTCAAATAGTTTCGGAGATGTGATAAATAGTGAGAATTTACCCATCAGACCGGAACCCTTAAAGTCATTTTACCAAAAAAATGAGAGTAGCCATTTTGTTTATAATATTGAATGCTTGGAAATGAAATTTGATCAAAATTGTTAGAGCCAATTTTGAGAAACTCGATTTTTTTCTCTTTTTGACTTTCAGTAGGGTTAGATATCATATTCAAAAAAACCCTCGGGACGGCCCTACGAAAACCCTAAATACCAAGTTTTAGCTCGATCAGTAAAATAGTTTAGGCTCTAGTCCGAGGTACAGACAGACAGACAGACAGACAGACAGACAGACAGACAGACAGACAGAAATTCAAAAATAATTTTTTCGGATTCAAGGCATCATAAAATGACAAAATTCATCAAAATCTCGAGTTCCTTTTTTTTGACGATCACAATACTTTTTCTACCTGTGAGATAGCGAGAAAGTAAAAGTGGTGTGTATACATAATATATTTTTAATTGTCATATTCAATAGCCCTAAGAATATTTTAAGGACCGGTCTTATGACTCCTGGATAATTATTAATCTGGCCGTTAAATAATGTTATCTGGTCGATAAGTTAAAAGTGTGTCTTATGACCACCAGATAAAATGTATTTATCCATCACATTTTTATCGTGAGGTTTAAGTACCTGATAACTTTTATCTGAAAGTTAAAATGGCCATTGCCATAGTGACGCATTGTTTTTCATGAGGATTCATCGATCAGATTCTGTTTTTCTGTTAAAATCTTGGCTCGCGTGTTTAGTAAACACAGGTCCAGGCTCTAACTACATAAAGTTAGAACATTTAATTCACAATTTTATATAAAATAACAAACTATTTGTGTTATAGTTATATAAGAATAAATTATTTAAATGTGAGTATAATAAATGAAATTTTGTAAACGTTGTACTAAACTATTAACATTTTGGCAGACACCGAAATTAGTACTTACAAGAAAACTTAGCTTCTGCGCCCACATGAGGCCATCTGTTTCCTTGCACTTGTTTAACCCCCATAATTTAACAAATGTTGAGCGTTGTCACCACTCACTAGGTTGTAGCGGTAGCATCAGGGTTCATACGCATGCATGCACGCACCAGTAAAAACAGTACCAACCTTCAGTTTTCTGCATAAAAAATATTTATCCTACAGATAGCTATATGGCAGATAAATTAAGTTCATAATATGCATAAAATATTAAAGTGGCTGATAACCTTTATCTGGTCGCTAAATTTAACCTCCCGATAACAATATTTATCCAGCAGTCATAAGACCGGTCCTAAGTGTTTCTACTTTTGCTTTTTGAGGATTGTTGGCTTTTACACAAATAAAAATAACCCATTAAAATAAAGTGTTGTTAATAAAATATAGGCAGTATTTATTGTGCACTTACCCAATAATAGCAGTGGTGGAAGCAAGATCAGAGCAAGTAAGTTAGAGTTCTTCCGTGGAATGTAGTGCCCCAATCTTGTGAGAAGTTGGGTATCCAACAAAAGCCGGCGACACAGGTGCAGGTATATTTGGAGGAAGACACGGTCAAACCAGCTACGCTGTACATCTGCGTAACGTACACTCTGATACACTGCAAACACAAATAACCATCATAAAGACATAAGTTTATATAAAGATAGATCAGGGTTATGGCTATGGGAAAGATTGTATTGCCTTAAAATGCTTTAGTTTCTTGTTGAAGTTGTCTTCACGTAATATAAGAGCAGAGGTCTGAGAAATCAGAGCTTATTGCCGATAACACGTGGCAGTGGCGTAACTAAGGTGAGGCAGTTGAGGCACATGGCCCGAGCACCATTTTCAAGCTTAAAAAAAATACAAAATTTATATTTTGCTCAACCAGTTTAGCCAATGTGAATTTCACATTTTTTTTATTTTTTTTTGCTGTATTCTTCCAGTTTGATAAGACATCGAAGAAAGTAATTTTATCAGGTGCACTGAGGAGAGAAATGATCATATTGGGTTAGAAGTATTTTAAAAATAGTGAAGGTCCTTTTATTTCCACATAAAATCGATCAATGAATAAATGATGGTTTAAAAGAAAATTGGAAAATGGATATGGATAACAAGTTTGGTGCTCCTGGCTTGTTTATTCTTAATAAAAAAAAAAGGTAGCCTTTGGTTTTTGTTGTTTGCTATTTTCTCAAACTGACACTGTCTTAGTTAGAGTGGAAAATGGGTTCAATTACTGGAAAACACCAAATAGGTTTAGCACCCATGAAAATGCAAAAAATCATTGATAATGTTTCACTAATTGGAAGGAAATAAAAATAAATCTTTTAGATTACAGAGGAATCATTGAAAATGAAGAAGAAGAACTTCTAACTCAAATTGTGACATAAAACCAAAGCCGGTAAGATGTTCTCCACAGAATTCTTCATTGCAACTCAGAACATTAAATTGTGTGGCCGCAGGGGTTCCTTCAAGCAGGATGAGAAAAAAGGTATTGGAGATTTCCTTGGATTATTAAAGTTGCTGGCAAACTTTGATCCTGTCATGAAAGACTATGTCAATATAAAAAAAAGGACATAATATTTACAAATTTATTCAGCTGATGGCTTTTACTGTTCACCATAAATTGTTACAGTGAATGATTCTACTCCAATCAGGCAAATCAAGAACACATGGCACAAACAGTTTGCGAGCTAGTGCTGCAGTTACACCAGGTTATAAAAGCGGTGTTCAACAGAGGATTATTGAAAAAAATAAGAAATATATTTGTGTTAACTGTGATAATCACTCTCTCAAATTGCTTGTAGTGTGTTGCCTTCCATGATTCACTTATGGTGACTTTTTGTGCTACAATTTTGTCATTTTAAATTCATTCTGTTAGCAAAAGTTGAAATATATCATACCAATAAATGATAAATCTGAATGTGAAACTCGATGGAGTTGGAGTTCTAGAGCTGTGAAACCAATTCATAAACACTTTTATACTATAGTGGAAGTCTCTTGTAAAGCATGACTGATGATTAAAATGAGAATGCTGATACAAGAAGTGATGCAAAGCTGGTGGTGAATAGAATTTTAGATTGGTTTTTTTTTTGCTTTGCTTTGCTTGGATTTTGGTACAAAATACTTTTTGGTATTGATAATGTTCAAAAACGACTCCAAGATAATAACATGAACTTTCAATATGCTGCTTATGATTTAGAAGCCCTTCAGGATTATTGCTTAAACAATCGAGAATCATTGGCCAGTGAATTATTTGAAGTGAGGATGAAACTGTGTGATGAATGGAGTATTCAAGTAGAAAGACGCTCCAGAAAGAAGAATAAAATGATAGAATATTAGGAAAATGGTAGAGCACAAATAGAAGTAACAACACTGACACATATTTACACACACTTCAATATTTCGATGCTATTGTAGCATCTTCCTGTCTAATTACTACTTCCTGAGGAAGATGCTACAATAGCATCGAAATATTGAAGTGTGTGTAAATATGTGTCAGTGTTGTTACTTCTATTTGTGCTCTACCATTTTCCTAATATTCTATCATTTTATTTATCACTAAATGTTTTTGCTCAATGCACTTTTTTCATATATAATATTCCAGAAAGAAGAAGCGTTTTGCCGGTGAAAAAGCCAAGGATGTAGGGCTTGCTGTAAAAGAAGAAATGATAAGAATAATGAAGAAGCTATTGATCACCTTCATAATATTTTTGGAAGGAGGATTGGTTCGTCTCTATGATTAGGATTCAAAATTGGGATTTATTTTAGATATAAATAGATTATTGCTCGACTAAAATAATGACCTAAGCAAAGTTAAGAAAATGCAGTTTTATAGCATTGATATTGACAGTTTTCAGCTTTAAGAAGAAATCCTTGATTGCAAGATGCTTATGAAATGCCACACAAATGTTAAGATTTCTAAATCTGAGCAACTCCTCAAGCTTATTGTTTGGTATGGAGAATGGAAATAAAAATGTTTTTCCAAACTTATGAGTTGCTATTCAGATAATGTTAGCTATTGAAATTTCAATTTCTAGCAAGCTAAAATCAATCTTTTCATATTTTAGAGCTTCAATGGGGCAAGAAATACTTTCTGCTTTAGCCTTAATTAGTATTGAACGTGAGAAAACGGAGATAACTTTTGATGGCATTATTGATCAGTTTGCATCTGCTAAAGTTAGAAAAATTAATATTCAATGTAATGTTCCAATTTTTTTTCCCCTAAATGCCAGTTTTTTTTTTCTGTCCACTGGTAGTTTTTGAAATTTGTAAAATAAAATGGCATTGAAAAAATGAGAAATAAGTACATGGTTATGGTTATACAACAACATAAGTTTTTTAAATGGGTAATAAAAGTTTTTTTATATCATTTTGTAGCCTGTAATATAAGGCGTAGCCAGTTCTATCATCAATACAACAATTAAAGAAAGTTTAAATAAATTATTTTTAAGGGGCATATATTTTTTTCCTATGTGCAATCAACACTAGTTACGACTATGGCACTTGGTACTAATATCAAGTGTTGATAATACTAATAATTAGGGCCAGTTTCATAGTGATGATGTCCTCCCCACGTCTCTGCCTGTATTTTCTTACCCTTAGAGGAGTGTTTTTTTTACAAAATTATTATTATTTACTGTAAAATCAGTTCACTCAGAAGAATTAATGAAAGTTAAGACTTAGTTAATAATAATCAAATAGCCAAAGCTATTATTTATGCTTTTAAAGAGGAATACTTCATCAAGATATCATATTCTGAAAATTGAAAAATGACACCTGGACAATGGAATTGAACCCGGGACCTTTGGCTTAGTACACCAATGCTCTAACCACTGAGCTATCCAGGATTCACCTCGTGCCCAGGGTCATCTTCACTCATATTTTAAGGCAGAGTCTATGATGGACGTGCGGAAATCGTCGGCTACAAATGTGTGATTTTATTAATATCACAAGCTATCAGATAACGCAGCCACCTTCGACTCGGTAGTTGGCTTCATGCTGCCACTTGTACAATTATTATAATTGTAAGGGATTAAATATTTAAGAATCAAATAGCCAATGCAATAATTACTTGCGCTTGGCTTACTCTTAAGGAGATTTCGGTGATTTTAAGGTTAGCAATACAGTACTGTAGAATATTTTTAAATTTATTATTTTATGTTTGCATTTTTTTGGGACCTGGTGCTATTGCACACTTATATTACGATGGTGTAATTAATGTTTTTGGCTTTTATATGCAGTGGTAAGTGAAAAAAAAATGTGATTGACTTTAAGGTGATGGTCTGGATACTAGTCTGTTGTATTAATGAGGTATGCCTGTAAATATATTAAGTTGGAATTTTCAGTATGGCCAGAATAAGGTAGTTTTCACTAGTGGCCCTGCCACCAAAAAAGAGTTTCCACACTCCTGTCGTCCTGTCTGGTAGCATGTTTAAATGTAACTCACATCTGGCGTTGGGAGTGATAGAACGACTCCGGCCAGTGAATTTTGACACTGCGCTGTAGTATACGCTAGTGATGCTTGTGACAATGGTCGTCAGGATTGTTCTAATGAAGGTGGCCAAAGTTCTGAATATGGACCAGCTTTGATGGTCTGACACCAGCCGTTCAGTAACTTCATCCATATATTCATCACCTGAATCATGGTTGAGGCGCTCATACCTTCTATAAGAATAGGAGCTGCTTCCTGAAAACCATAAATAAAATATTTTAAATCAAAATTACAAAGCTTTATAAAATTGACATTTAAAAAAATAGGCTATATAATTACATAGTTTTATTTAATAATATTCTACCTTACATAAAGCCATTCAATTCAAATGTCAAGCTTACCTTGCATTTTGTTATGATGTATAAAGAAAAGATTAACAATACTAAGTACCACCTGGGATCAAACCGGAATTACAGTAGACTTTATTATCTGGTGTGGCATTAACCAGATCCTGGATTAACTGGGGTGGTACTTTTTTACTATTGAATAAAACAATCAAAGGCCCACCCTACACATTACAATTTAACTGGTTTAAATGTCAACCTATTCTAGATGTAAATTTAGATTTAATGTGTGTTTCACAAATGTTTATAATTTAAGTAGCCTAGGTTATAGCAAAAGTATTAAAAATTGCTTAAATTTTGAATTTTATGCATATATGTTTAAATTTCCTTTATTAGGGCCTATGTATTCATTAAACAAATTAAATATTGTCAGTGTTTTAAGGTACGTGTCAAATCAATACATTCATTTTACCTGACCATCTCAGATTTTGATAAAATGTGGTATACAGTTAGTGTGTATGGAGACTAAGAAAAATACCAATTTTTATTTAAATATCTCAAACGGTTTTAAAAAAATGGCCAAAAATGCAACGCTGGTTTATTTTCTAATCGTCATAGTAGTTCTCTGAATTAAGCTAGAGAGGTGGGAGTGGTGTCATTTTACTCAGTTTTTTTACGCCCTTTCCAATAACATGCAGCACACCATGCTTTGTCATAACAAAAAAAAATATCCAAAACTCAAAATCAAAATTTTGAATTCCTGAAAAAGTGTGTCACCAAAAAATTTTCAAAAAATCCTGTATAGTCTGTACTTATATTAAGTGAATGTCAAAATTTAAAAGTAGGAGGATAATGGGTTCATAATTAAAATTATTTTAAAAAGGTGGAGTTCTAAAGAACGTTAGCCTTTATGTAGTAAGTGAAGTAGAGTTTTACAATAGGTATTATTGATCTCATGGGTTTCATTAAATTAATTATTTTAAGTAGTTATAACACTTACTAATTAGTTAAATGTTAGTTCGACCAAGGTATTGTATTTTGGCTGGCCAAAGTGGCACGCAGGCAGTTTGTGTATGCACAATTCACCAAAATGTAAAATTAATTATGGAAAATGTAAAATGAGGAGCTTTGACTAGTGGTAAATTAAACACGTGTAAACACTGCTTAGCAAAAATGCTATGCAATCCAACACTGAATGCAACATGAGCGAATGTGGAGAATGTCTTGGAGATGTTCCAATACGAAGAATCCTAGAAGAGGCCTTTGGAGAAAAGCTCCCCTTTCATCAATGAGTATCTGTAGATCATTGCAACCTTGAAATTTTACAGAAATCCTCTGATGATTTTATTAATCTCTTCTATGACAAACTTGATCACCTAGTCAAACACAATTTCATTGCTAAACAGCAGTCTTCATTCAATAATAACAAAAAAAGAAAACTTGAAAGAGTCAGAGTTTGTAGTGAATTTAGATTTTTCAGAAAATTACACAATCGTCGATTGGGACGAGTTATCATTGGGCAAGCGAGCACGTGACAGTAATGGATTCTAATCTAGTAGCACAGATGTGTTTATCCTTCAGAAATAGGAACCGTCAGGAGAGGTATTGAGGCTGAGATCTTGATAATATTTTGTGAAGCAATACTAATAAGTGTAGCCTTCGCCTTTCATTTATTCTTAACCAATCCAGTTTATTAAAATAGATAGAAATATGGTCATGCTGTTTTAAGTTGAATATGTATCAACACATGTGTTTTGTAGTCGTTCTGCTAGATCGTCTCTTAAGTCATTGTATACTACGTCACAGTAGTCAAAGTGTGGCATTATTAAGCTCTGGACAAGGATAATTTGCACATTTTTGTGAGAGAAAATTCTTCAACCTTCTCAGTGAATGTAAGCAGTCATACACTTTCTTGCAAATCGAAGTTACCTGATTTGTCCAACTAAGATTTTCATCAATAATAACACCTAGATTTTTAGTCATTGTTGTTAGTTGTACTGTGGCTACTTCCAATCGTATGTCAGTCAGCAGGGACTGGTCCACATTCAGTAGTAGTCTGCTTGGTCCTATAAGAATGGTTTGAGTTTTATCAGGGTACCATTTAGTAAAAAGAAAAAAAAACCTTTGTACAAGATGAGTTTGATGCCCTGTTTCCATGCCTGTTGAGCTTACTGATCACTTAACTTAACCTACCAGTTAGTCAATGAGTACAATGATCGTAGATCTAGTGCCATCTCTAATAAATATGTAACAATGACAGGTGATAATATTGTTAAAGAGCATATAGGGAAGTTAGTGTGTACCTGTACTAGCACCCTGTGAACTTGTCCTCGATTGGTAGCGGGCAGACCAGGCGCGCCGCTCTGCCAAAGTGGACACAGGCATGGAGTGGTCCAGCGAACCGTGGATGCTGCGGCGTGACATATTGGGGATTTGTTTTACTCCAGGTGCCAACTCCTTGTTGTAATACTTAGATGTTATGGAGTGACTGTAGTCTGTTTTTTCAAATGTGCTGCAACCCAAGTACAAACAATAAATGTTTCATGGCTTGTAACAAGTTAAACTGAGTAATTAAAATTTACTAACAATACTATGGGATGATTCATAAACTACATAATGTTGAGAGGGGGGAGAGCAATAATGTCTACATTGTGTTAGTTAAATAGGGGGCGGCAGGGTACATCACAATGTTATGTAGTACAGATAGTACTTGAATTTTAATGTTGAAAAAATATTTTGTTTGCGTTTTCACTATTAATAAACATTTTAAAAGATAACTTCGGAATATATATGCTGAATGGATTCTGTGAAATATTAAACCAGAGTCCCTCTTTTAGTGTCACAAAAGCTCCCTTACGAAATGAAATTCACCCTTGATGTGAAAAGTATGTCGTAAGGGGGTCAAACCAAATGTCTACTTGGTGTTACATGAGGGTAAAGAAGGGTAGAAAGAAAGGGTGAGAAAAACACACGTGATTTATGGCTAATACACTTTGAGAAAAAAAGCTTGCATTGGTATTTAACTATTATAAACGTGAAGCTACTGCACTAAAATTTTAGCTAAAACAAAGGTACACATTTTAATATTTAGTTATAAGGGGAGCAACCAAACTATCGCCAATGACTATTTGGCCTTGAAAAGGATTAAACCACACACAGACCCTTTCTGCAGTAATTAAGGCGACCCAACTGAAACCCGCAAATAGGTCAATACTGTTTTTGTCACCTTGAGCTGTCAAGAGATCCAAGGGTGCGTAGGCCGCATTATGTTAAAGTCAACATCAACTTTCACTACGCACAACCAACCACGACAGTCAACAAAATAGAAACACGAGCATTCAAATGGAAGTAACATCACGCACGGCACTGCATTGTCTTTTCTCTGTCCGAATGAATAGCGCTTGTGAACGAAAATACAATTTATGTCACGCGGCATGCAAACTCTCTAGATATTGTAGTTTAACAATCGAACTATCTATGTGATTAGAAACAAATGCACTATTAATGTAATTGAGCAATCGAACTAGGCATATTTATATTTCTATAAAAGAATAGAACTGTATATTCGAATAAAAACAATTATTGCAAGAAAAACACCAAGCTATCAAATGAAAAAAACAATCTATCGAAATAAAAACAATCTAGCTAATAGAATAAAAACTTATTTGATGTAATATAATATAGAGAAATTAAGAGTTCCGGCCAATTATACAATGAAATGTCGTGTAGAAGAAGAAGGGTCTGAAAGCTACAGAACTAAAATTATAAAAATAACCAGTGAAGTTGATTGTTGCTCAGAGCCTTGGCAAGTGTGCTTGTAGGGGCAGAACTAAACCTGTATTTTACATAAGAACGCTCGCTCGCTATCTTGCTTGACTCACCAAAGCAAACTGAGTCTGAAAATTCATGTTTGTTTTATCAAAGGACCTATATACAAAGATAGTTTCTTCCGGACCCCACAAGACACTAACAAAATGTTAAAACGAGAAATAAGTCTTTGGTGTCTTATATGTCAGCTTTCAATAACAATATCTATAAAAATAATATCATGATTATTTTTTTCATGCACAATAATATGAACGGAAGAAGGCAAAGTTACTTCCAGTGTACGTGAGTAAGAATGAACCCTGAACTCTCGTTTAAGAGACATAAGTACACACAACTACCTATAATACACCCAATCTACTGTGGGAGTCTAGGTGACTGCTAACAGAAGGTTATTTATTGGAAATATTGGATGAAAGTAATTAATGTCAACCTGTTTGTAAATAATGATGTTATACTTAAGTCATATTCTCAATTAAAAAAAGTGTTACCAAACGCTTCTAGAATAATACTTTCAGTAAATGTTTGTAATAGTTGTAAATGACCTACACTCGCACCGTAGAAAGACTCTACAGTTTACATCGACCTTGCCGTGATGTTTGGCTGTTCATCAAAAGTGTCAAGCACCCTACCTAGACGACCATTGCCAACGGGCGCCCTTTTCCTCAGACGATCCCGAGACCGGCAAACCATACAAGACAAGAATGAATACCTTCCTCAACCATGAGTAATTAAAATACTAACAGGTATTTAGACGCGGTTTAAAAAGAAAGCCCATGAAGCAAATTGTGTGAGAGGTCTACTGTTATTAGAACAGAGTGTACAAATCCAACTGGCGCACCTCGCTGTCTTGGAGTCAGTTTCCGACGGGAATTCTTACGTCAGTTGTTGTTCTCATAGCAATGTGTTGAGTAGTTCCATTAAAACAGTGGCAGCTCGCCGAATGTCGTAACGGGAGGCGACGAATGACGAAACTTTTTATGTTATTTAGTAAGAACTTACTAGTTTGTTTTCGAACAATTTGATGCAGCCAAGACTACTGGCTGTTGATAGACTTATCTTTGTTGATTCTAGGAGAAACCCGCACCAATGGGCTTGCGGACAAAAGAGGCAGTCTTGTCTCGTCTGCTCAGACGGTGACATCAAGGTTCGAATCCCGACAGGGCCAAATGGGATGGTTTTTCATTTGTCTCCGCGAAGATGCGGGTGCACTTCCTTAAATTTTGCTTGCCTCATTAGTGTAAATAAGATATCACGGCCGAGTAGTAAAACGTGAAGCAAGGAGAGAAATCAAATGCGGCACAACAAATCCCCAAACTGATAATTTACCAGCTAATGAAAGGAACTAACCCAAGTCCACACTAGTCATTTTATTCTCATACCTGGAATCGATGGCGTAGCCCTGTGATAAGTGGGAAAAAGCGCTAGTGCCAGTAAAGACTATCAGCAACTTGTTTTGTCTCTGACATAGAAGATGCAATCGATAAACAATGAGTTTCTATATCGCTGAGACTCTAGGATCGAATCCCGGCCTTCCCCAGTGGAATTTGACCACCTTACCACCCATCTAGCTCTGTACTTGTTATGTGTTTAGCCCGCGCTCCGTGTCTTACCAACCCGTCCATTGGAACTCTGTATTAAACATACAACGGTGGTAGATCACCTGTTTCGACCTATGTATGTATGAAAACAAAATTAGTTATCTTTGTTACATTAAGAACAAGTTATGAAAAACAGTAAGATAGAACTACTTTCGTATATTTTCACGTCAACTAATGTGGTCTGCAGCTGTCACTTTTGATCAATACAATACCTATAAAATAGCACAATTTTTTTTTTTTTTAATTTATCAATACTAGATCGGAATTTCTCGTCTGCCAGTTCGAATCCGGGCCGGCCAAACCAATAACGAGTTGTTTTTTCCCCCTACTGCCAAGATAGATCGATTATATTTCTTCCTCATTAATAACACTACGCGAATAACCCGAAAGGATAGTAAGACACGGAGCAAGTAAAAATAAAATAAGCTTATGAGAGGTTCGAATCCTTGTCCCACGAAGACGGCCACCGTAAGGTACAAGCTGAGAGAGTTACCTCTTAACTATCCCGCCGGAGGGTTGTAACATTTGTAAACACACACTCACGCACGCTCGTCCCTCTACAAACTGACGCTCCTGCTGCCACGCGAGTCACATTGTTATTTATAAACAAACCCCCACCAGCCCCCTTCTGGGTTTCCGTCGTGCCGCGACCCGCCTCGCTCTGGGCGAGTTGCCAAAATACCCTCCTCACTCAATCTACCTTCTACACCAACTTCCCTATTAGGGGGTGAGGTACTCCGCCACGTGTATAGTCTCTTACTCCTAGACGCGCTAACCCGCGACAGCGGGGCTTGGGGTTCAAATCACGCCCGGGTATAGAATTATTTTTTCATATACAATTTCCCAATCGCTCTCAGCACAAATGCGATTATATTCCCTCTGAATTCTCTCTTCCCAAACCCGTCTTCATTAGTGTAAATATGCGGGTGCAAAAAAACTACGTACACTTCCCTAAGCACACGGGTTGTATAGGCACGCGACTCACAATCTAGTTTAACCTATGACGGCTAGTTTCATAGACTGAGTCCTCAAATGCGGCGCTACACTATACACAAGACGACACCCCCTAAAACCATAATGGAATGGGCCAGTTTTGCATATGAAGCCGGCTCATTCCTCTCTGGTCTACCACACCCAATATCACTGTTGAGCGAACTGCAGGTTCTATGGAGAAAAGCTTTATCTTCGCTCTCTCTGTGTTAACTGTTGCCAAATCTCCTCGCTCTCAGTTATGTCTGAAGGTGGTTTGCTGGGTTAAGAAGGAGCTACTGGCAACCTCGACTAACCAGCGTTGCGAAACTTGTCCTATATTTGCGGGAAAATTGACCGAACAAAAACGAGAGAATGGCAACGCTGTTTCCCAATAGCAGCCATACCGTTTCCTCAACGATGATATCCAGTGTAGGTAGTGTCATCCTGCGTTTACTAGAGCGCCGCACTTGAGGCGTACTCAATCCGACAATGAAACTGGCCCTCGTTTAATACTCCACACCCAGTTTTAGCTCTTAGTAATTGGATGCAGAACAAAAGCACATACAAAAAGTAGATATCTTCAAAACAACCCAGAATTGAATCGAGGTCTCTTATACCTATGGTAAACCCAGCCTTCAGACGTATTTAGTGTGCAGGCTATTGGCAGCTCACCCTACTTGATTCTATTTTCTATAGGTCAAACACAGAAATAGGAAAACTAATTTTAACTGTGTGAAAGAAAACGAACAGAATTTCATAATGAAATAATTCTGGACCTTACCGGGGATCAAAACCGGAACCTTTGGACAAGTACGCAAGCACGTTATCAACCTATTATTGGGCCACACAAGTAATCTTATTTTTTTCAAACGAAGACTCATAAATTAAACGAAGTAGGACTAAATTTTAACATACAATTTTCGAAAACAAATTTATCTCAGTGAAATGCTTTTTACCTACAATTGTTTGAGTTAGAATCCGTCACTCAATCTCATAAATAGGAGTTAACAGGAGTGTGGAGGGTACAGGGGCATACCAGCCCTCCTTCTAACCAAGAGGTGGGGGGTACATTCCCCCTCCCGATGAAGGTATTTCCAGTGGCATTGAAAACATTTGATAAAGGCGAGACCGAGATAATTAAGAGATACAATTGTTCTTGTCATTATCGTTAAAAATAGACACAATCGCTTCAATACATTAATGTACAGGGATGTAGGAATAGGTCTGAAAATAGAAATGGTCGCCAGAGATACCTGCTTGGGGGGCACCCACTAGTTCTTTAGTTCAGATCGAAGCAGTTTCCAATCAAATCACCTAGAACATGTTTTAGGAGCCGCACTTCAAAGAGCATCGCGACGTGTAAAGTGATGGTAGTGACAAAGATAAGGATAAGACCTAGATGGAGCAGGGCTGAGAAAATTGCAGGGTGTATAAAGTATTATTTTAGGAAGAGTGATTGAGGCAAAGGGGGGAGTAGAGATGATTTAATAAGAGAGGGGGAGGGGGGGCAGACCGGTGAGGTGTTCTAAATGTTCCTAAAATACCTGTTGTGGAAAAAGGCTGTACAGGGCGTACTTTGTACCCATATCACACATGCAGCATAAACATGGACATTGAATTTAAGAGAGACTAGGAAAGTGGAGACCATGGGAATGAAGTTTGTGATGAGCATGTTAGCTGTCAAGAGGAGAAACAAAATTAGGAATGAACCTATCTGGGAGTAGATGAGATAGTATGGTAGTGTAATGAGGATGGAAAAGGAAAGAATCTCAAGGAGAATGATGGAGATGAAGTACGAAGAAAAAGACCGCAAGGGAGACCAAGCAAGTGTGCGAGTGAGAACAGATGAAGAATGGAAACAAATAAAGGATTATACTACTCTTAAAAATAAATAAATCCACCATTTCTTCCTCCAATGACTTACTTATTAATCCCTCGAGCTACTGGCAATTTTACACCTATAAGGTAGACAAATACATTAGAATTTAAAGGAAATGTACCTGCATTTTTAGGAAGGGAAAGTGTAAATTTGGTTAGGAAAAGCCCCCTCACTATACAAAACTGGAATTCGAAGCCCCAGTCACCAGCAAACCAGACAAAACGAGACTAGCATGTTGGTACATTTGCTCTAAATTTTATATAGTGATCCATACCCCTTTCGTGCAAATATGTGGATAGCCTAGAAGGATAGATAGTAAGACGGAGAACACACAAATAAACAGACGGAGCGAATGAGTTAAGGGGATGTAGGGGACGCGAGAAAAGGCCAGTGTTTTTGCGGTTTTTATATATCAACATTTGAGAGTTTAACTTTATTCACATGATGATTTCAACAATTGTTGAATACCAGTCAAGGAAGGGTGTCCTGGAATTTAATGACAACTTTTTCTCTTGATTATAAAAGTTTCTCACCTAATGCCGCTATGCTCTTGAATGATATTCAATAAATGTTGATGTCACCGTGTGAAGCAAATTAAACTCTGTTTCTACTGGAGCAATACTTTATTTATTTTGACCAAACAAACGTTTAGCTATAAAAAACTGGCCTTTTCTCCCGCTCCCTAAATCCCAACTACTTCTCTCTGTGAGAAGGAAATACAGGCGATTTCTTTTTGCTTTGGGAAATGTTTTTAAGATTAAATGTTTGGAGTGGAGTCTTATAGCCTAACTTGGCGTTACGCCCCTGCTGATTTCTACTTCATCCTACTGCCGACTATGGGAACAAACTAGTTCACAGACTCGGGACAAAGTGACAGTCCTAAGTCCAAAGAACAAGGGTAGATTGGGCGAGCTTGTATTTGGTTTTGATATTTGTCCAGTCCCTCCTTCTCAGCCAAAAGCCATATCTCCCTTGAGGTAATCCACAAACCACTAATTTTTTCATGCACTTTTAGGAGCCCCCACCCCCTCTAAGTAGATATTTTGACTATTCTCTTCTCACCTTCAACCTGTGCTACGTAGTGTTTCACATCAAAAGTGAGTCATTTCATTGGGAAGCTTTTGCGACACTAAAAGAGGGACTCAGATTAAAATATTATTCAGATCAGCTTCGATGACCACGTAGTCTAACCGCGCTACTCATGTGTTATACTAGACTGCCGAAGACGGGGAGCTCGAGGTTCAAGTCTCGGTCGGGTGCAATGAATGGTTTTCCACTCTCTCCACGCAAATGCGGGTGCACTTCCTCTAAATTAAGCCTTCATAATCGCCAACACACTAGGCGCTGTACAAGAAGCAAGCGACAAGATGTGATCAAATCAGTAGCCATGAGGTCTCCAAGGAGATCTAAGCTCGGGTTGTTTTTTTTAATTAGCACCACGTCTTACTACCCATTTGGGTTGTTCTCTTATGTACTAATTACATGAACTTGTCAGGGATTAGGAAGTGATTTTAAACCCAATCTACCCGTCATCAGCAATCTAGTCTACTGCGAGAGTAACGCCTTAAGACTATGCGGTCACCGGAGTGGATTAGTCAATTGTTAACAAACAACAAAAATCTAAATGGCAAGATCTCAAGTAATATTTTTTTTTCTTCGTTTGAGGTATTTAACGTGTACTTTCTGAGCCGACACGGCTTATAAACTAACTTAAATCTATAATCTTATACTGAAAGAGTTTTCAGTGTAATTTTTATTTATTTATTTCTATTCCCCTGTACTAAAATTAAGAGATATTTAATTTTCCATACAGACACGAGAAGGTGTTGGACAAGTGTAATTGGACAAAACATTATGAGCTTTTTGTTATGTAACCTAACGCGAGTTTAGGGTGATAAGCTTCATTTTCAGATTTGATTTTATTATAAACTGATTTAAAACTGATTTAACTCTCAATGTACATTAATATAAAATAATAATTCTGATACTTAGTACCGCGTCTACTAGCCGTTCGGGTTATACGCTTAACTACTAATTACGCTAATGAGCTAGGGTTTGAGAAGGTTGGATATAGAGGACGTGAACCCGCATTTGCGAGGAGGGAGAGCGGAAAAACCTTTAGGGAACCCAGTTCAACCAAGCGAGATTCTAACCTTGGTCTCCCCGTCCTCGGCAGTCTAGCTCAACACTAAACTAGTGCGTTAGATAACTATGCCACCGAGGCGGGTATTAGTATCAATTAATGTTGAATATAATCATTCCAGTGTTTAAAATATGGGGGTATTGCCGATACCAAATATATAATTAGGAAACTCTTTTAATTCTTTTTTCATGCTTAACTTTTTTTTAGTTTATAAAGTAGCATATCATTTGTATATTTTGTTTGTATTAATTTGACAATAAAAAGTAAAAATAAATGCAACCTTTACAACTTAAGTATTTAATTTTAATTAGTGATATAATTATTTTGTGCGTCGTGTCTTACTTCCCATTACGGCTATCCGCGTATTTACTCCAATGGATAAGGAATGAGGAAGGTAAAATGTTTGGGAAATGTGTTCGTATTTGCGTTGAAGGAGAATTATAAGCATATTAGGAAAAAACACTCTAAGTACACCCGATCGGGATTCGAACACTGATATCCCAGTTATTTGCAGTCCAGTCTAACTAAGAAGTGAAACCTAAAGAATTGTGACCGCAGAAGCTGGTCACTAAATATTTAATAATTCATTTCAAGTGCAATTCCAAGACCTCGTGTCACGTTTAAACTGTAGAAACACTGGCATTGTATATTTGGGTCCATCTCAATTGTTTGAAGTTTTGTTCAATGAAAGGGGGGTGAGGCGGGGTAAGGGATTACCACTACCTGGACTATTGTACTCGGAGAGAAGGCAGCTCTTAGCTCTCAGTTTGTCCTTCTCACGAGGAACATTTTGCAAGTGAGTTGTTTTAAAGAATTCTCACTTGGAAGCGCTATTATCACTGGATATATTAAGTTCTACCTGACTCGAGGGGCGCAGCAAATCTCCCGTAAGGCTATGTATCTGTTATTTCCTTACCGGCCTCGGTGGCGTAGTTGGCTAACGCGCTTGTGTTGGGCTCGACTGCCGAGGATGGGGAGATCGAGGTTCGAATCTCGGTCGGGAGAACTGAGGGTGCTTTTTCCTAAATGGTTTTCCACTCTACCTCCACGCAAATGCTGTTTCACCTCTCAATTCAACCTTCCCGATTCCTAACCCATTAGCGTAATTAGTACTTAAGCGTATAACTCGAACGGGTAGTGAGACACGGTGCTAAATAATAATAAAGTTATTTCCTTGTCTGTGACCTAGGGCCAATCATACCGCTCTAAGTGTGTGGTGCTCTGTACTGGGTTAGGAAATGTAAATATGCCCCTGGGCTAGACCTTAAGATTTCAGATGATAAGATTATTTGACAAACATGGAGGGTTCTAAAGATAAATGATGGTAGCTATTAGTGCGGCTTGTAGTATGCTAAACAAAGAGACTTTAGTGCCCTTCAGATCTACTATCAGAAAAGTTGGAGAAAAGCTATGTTGGCAACTCTTTCTTCATATCTTTCAAATACCATAGAAAAATAAAACAGCATTATGCTGACATGAGCCTTGGACATAGATATATTAAACAACCCTGTAATATTGGATGTAACAAAGGAAACTGTGTCCAGCTGCAGACAAGTTTTGTAAATATTTTGGTGTCAAGACAAAAGAGAAATAATAACAAGGAGTGTGGGTGGAGGGGGTGGCAAAAATAATGCACCCATTGTATTAAAGTGTGATAAGGCTAAATGAGCAATGAATGCCACATCACTTTTATTTTTGTTCTATTTGTACTGTAAAATAGGGATTGGTGGTTCAATAAATAATTGATTCATTCAAAATGATTATTTTATAAAAAAAACTATGGATCCAAGAATGGGTAATTTAATAATGAATTAGCTGCTTATCGATTATCAATTTAATATAGTTGAAAACAATTAAGTATGTGAATTCTTTTAAATTTTTATACCTAAAAAATAATGATAATTCAATAGGTTTTGTGCGCCAGTACTGGTGGCGCGACTCGTGATGACTTCGTAAGTTCTTGCAAGGAAAATCCGAGCGGCACATTGATCTCTATAATATAACTGGATGGACATCTGTGGCTTAAATTTTCGAGCTGTCGTCTGCATACCATTGTGTAAGAGAGAAGGAAACTTTCGGGTATCTCTTTCTCTTTTACACACATAAAAGGCAATGTGGCAATTTTACATCGTTCATTAATTTGATTGAGTATATGAGATACATCAATGTGTGAATGGTTAAATTAAATAAATATGTTAGTTAAAGCTTTGAAGAGCATATAAAAGTTCAAAACTGGTTCATTTTTTCTTTAAATAAGTTGATGTAGCCTAATATATACGATGATTTTTGAAGGAAGCTCGCTTGTAAGGCTTTATCTCGTACCAGAATCCTACCCTATAGTAGTATTTAGTTAGTATAAAAGACCTTCCAGAAGGAAATTTCTACTTCCGTTCTAAATTGCCGTTTATCCTACCAAAATATTATATATATGATAGTATTCTGGTACGAAATAAGGCCTTACAGATTGGGATTATTACTAAAATCAGGGTTTAGTAAATACTGTACTTCCTACAAGCCAATAACCTAAATGATCATTTGAACGCAAGACTTCTACACAAAGTGTGTCATTCAAACAAATGTAATCAAGTTTTAAGATACCTTATTCATTATATTTATCGAACTTTCAATATAATATGGTTTCAGAATCCAATATACAAGCTAATAACCAACTTTAAATATAAGTGTAGTCTTGGCAGACTGTAAACAACATAGATGATAACTACATATTTAAATATATTAAAGATTGTATTCGTATTTGTACAGTATTACCTGTAAAACTGGATTGTATATCCTTTAATGTAAATGTTTCTTCAGTAAAGTGTGGTATAATACTTCATTATTTTCAAACAATAACACTTTTATTCATCAGAGACATGTTTTCGCATAAGAACATTGAAAGAAACCGTTAAATCTGTCCCCCCCCCCTCAGTGTAGCAGCCGATACACTTGAGCGTCACGCCTTTGTCCTTGGAATGTGCATGTGTATGTCCATCCAGTTATATTATAGAGATCAATGGAGCGGCATCATGTTTACCACGATCAAATACTTGGGGATCCTAAAACATAACTCATCGGTACTCGTAAACCACTTGGACAATCACAGTAGTTTTTATTTTCAGAACTTGTTATAAAAACCTTAACAGACATGAGGATATGATTAAAATTCCCATATTCCAATTGGTTTGCTTTGAAAGGATTGTTTTCTAATGAAAGAACTATAATTAGGTTTTTAGCGCAGACATATTTTCATTCTGTGTAGAAGTTTTTTCCTAATTGAGATAGTGTAAGAAATTGTCATCATGAAATGAATTTAATTTTGACATAAGACTCATTCCTCTAACACCAATACTTTTCACAGTTTGATGTGTTTAGTTACAACGCGCGCCTGGTATTCGATAAACTGAATATTGTTAGAAAGACCAGCCCGTCATTCCGTTCCTACATTTATTTTTCCTGATCTACTATTACTAGCTTTACAATTATTATTATTATTATTATTATTATTATTATTATTATTATTATTATTATTATTATTATTTATTATTATTATTATTATTATTATGTTAAATACAGTACTTTAAATCACTTTTGGTTGTGTACTCTTTAATCTATTACCTTTCTTGTAAATTAGTGAATAGAAAATTTTTAAATTGATAATTGTTGTTCATTTTGTCCGCCATTAATTCAGTTCGGTCATTAAAACGTCTACCTTCTGTGTTAAGGGCCCCGGGTTCGATTCCCGACATGCTATATATTAATCTTTGGTGAATTGTCAGCCTAGGAACTGAATGTTGAGAATTTCATAGTATTGTATTAATTTATTCTATAAGTTGTGTGCTGATATCATAAGTGTGTTCATAAAGTGCACATTAAATATCCTGAGTAAAAAAATAACTAAAAAAGTTGAAGGGGATTCAATGCGTTATACTAGACAAACCATCTTTAATTATTACTTCCATTATTAAATCACTATTTTAATGTCCAGCCTCCTTTCAAGCACAATCGCCAGTGACCGAACGGAATGAATGACGGACTGGTCTATCTATATATGTCTATATATTATAACAATATTCAGTTTATTGAAAACCTGGCCCTCGTGAAGAGCACATAACTAAACACTTCAAACTGTGAAAAGTATTGGTGTTAGAGGAATGAGTCTTATATCAAAATAAAATTCCGTTCATGATTATCCTTTCTTAAACTCATACTACCCATCTATCTCAATTAGGAAAAAACTTTTACACAGAGTGAAAATATGTCTGCGCTAAAAACCTCATTATAGTTCTTTCATTAGAAAACAATCCTTTCAAAGTAAACCAATTGGAATATGGGAATTTTAATAATATCCTCGTGGCTTTTAAAGTTTTTATAACAAGTTCTGGAAAAAAAACACTGTAATTGTTGAAGTAGTTTACGAGAAACTGTGATTTATGTTTTAAGATTTTCGAGTATTTGATCGCGGTAAACGTGTTGCCACTCAGATTTTCACTGCAAAAACTGCATTTGTTTTAAATATATAATGGATTGTATTTTGGCGGCAAGATACTACTTTAGTTCTCTAAATTATATATTTATATATAACACATACACACAAAATATATATTATATATTTAATGAAAACAAAAGTAGTATCCTGCCAGGCAAAATACAATCCATTTCAGGTTCATATACTACCAACTACTTTCTTTAACATCCATTACTATTTTCAGCCTGTGCCCTGGGTCATTTTTATTCAAGACATATATTTTACCACGCTCGGCTTGCTAGGCCTGTCGTGGCTTCATATGCCTTATAATCTAAAGTCTGTTCAGCGTAGGAATTGTTTTCTGAAAGGTCTTTTTCCCTACCAGAAAGCTATTATATAGTAGGATATTGGTAGGAAAAAATACCTTTCAGAGAATAATTCCTAACGTGAATGAATGTGAAAGGGTAAACCCACATTTCACCAAAGATAAATTTTTCTGCCATACTGGGCATCGAACCCAGGACTCTTAGCTCAGTAGAAAGACATGCTAACGACTGAGCTCAATAATTGCTAGAGGCTAAAGAGTTGGCAAACCTGTTATAGTGCACAGCACTATTCACAGTTAAGATTGGGGTGCAGCTGGTGTGTGTTGTTAAAGATTATTTTCTACTTTCAGCATTATCAGCACAGCACTTGTGAAAGATACCTTTTTTTTTAATTATTGTCGGTCATCCGTCGTCCGTCTTTCCGTTCGTCTATTATTAGCACCGCGTCTTCCTAACTGTTCGGGTTATACGCACTTACGCTAATTTGTAATGGTGGGGGGTGATTGCGAGATGAAATGGAGGACCTACAGTTTAACGTGGTGTCCGAACCACGGTGGAGACCTGGCATTCCTCACATTCACAAGTTGTGATTAATACACCCCTTCTACTAGTTTCTGCACAATCAACATTCCACTGTGATGTGTTAATACAATATCAACTTTACAAGAACAATATTGTTTAAGGTACTTAACATACATTTTCTGAATCAACTCACTAAAACTTCACACTTCTTTAGTTATGTTTATTTTAAGAGATAATTATGGAAAAAATAGTTTTAAAAAGAAATGAAGCCTCATTAGTATGAAGGAAGGGGGGAGGGTGGAAACACCTTCAGTACACTCAACCTAGATTTGAACCTTGACATCCAGTCAATGACAGCCTAATATTTCAATGACTTTACTCCTGATAATTTAAAGAGTAGGGGTACAGGGAGTACATGATATGATAGAGGAAGCAAGACTGAGATTGCATGGGCATGTAATGAGGATGGAAAATGAGAGGATGCCAAACAAAATTATGGAAATAAAGTATGTTGGAAAAGACTGCAAGTGAGACCAAGATAGAGATGGGAGGAGTCAATAACAGAAAGTGTGCAAGTGAGAGGAGAAGAATAGTGGAAGGATAGAGCAAGATTTTTTACTAAACTAACCCGGCCACAGACTGGAAACATCTTATGATGATGATGATGATGACTCATGATATCAAAAGACCAATGGTGAAGATCAATACACAACTTACAAGCTAGCTTGATTATCTTGACTATACAACAAATACATCAACCAGTTGTGCGTCCATTAATTCATCACCGTGGGAAGGAAAGCTAAAATTTCATCAATAATACATTTTTTAGCTGCACTGAAAATTAAAGCAAGGAGCACTAACTCATTATATAATGACATTACCGAATACTCAGCGAGCTAAAAGTAATTAATCAGTACTCACTCTTAATAAAATATCTCCCTCATTATAATGTCCAATTTTGTTTTAATTTCTCATAATAACCTTTAAATTGATTCTAAAGCCTTGCACACACTGCAGTTTATCATAAAATCCACATTATTACAATAATTGGTGCACCAGCTGATGTGCGAGCATTGGGTACTTACACCTGTCTGTATGAATCATCGCCACAAGATGATGGGGTGTAATAATCTTAACTATGCCATTCAGTTGTCTCAGATAAAGATAAGTTTTATTAACTAATACACAATGACATAAAATCAATCATGCTAAATTGTGTCATAGAGGTGCGTGAAGCTTTGAAATAAATACCAGCTTCAACTTGGTTTAAAAAAAAATTGTTAAAAATATTGAGAGATAAAATTGTAAATGTATGGTCAATTAATCCCATTAGGTTGTTGTATACATTACAAATTAATATGTATATGGGACAAAAAACTAACGTAATTGACTTGGGTTGTTAACTTAATTTATCATACTAAACAATTGTGAAATAAAATAATTTCAAGTCATGTTAGTGCATAAAGTGATGTGTAAATAGCCACAATATAATATATTTTCAATTATAAAACAGCTAACAAAAATTACTTGAACTTTGATTTGGCTTAGAGAATATTTCATGTTATTTGATTCAAGCGTGCTTTGAATCAAAAAAGTGGACTTCACACACCCCTCTTATGTAATAATGTCAAGTACTTACTCCCACCAGAAGGGGCGATTCTTATAAAATGCAACGGTCGGGGTATCTGAGGTAATATCCTCGGTTCCAGTGATGTACATAGTCGAAGTGAATGATTCATTCATTTGGGATTGATCATCCATATCAGACTGATTAATTGATGTTTCAGTATAGTGATGCCTCAAATTGCCATTCCACCGTGAAGTTTGCCTTATTTCACTACGTTTGTTCACTTCCTAAAAGAACATCTGCATTTTATTAAGAGTGAAAATCAGGACTAAGCCTAAGTGAGTACGCCTCAAGTGCGGTGTTACACTAAATACAAGACAACACCTACCTAAACTCAAATGGAATGGGCCAGTTTCACATATAAAACTGGCCCATTCCATTCTGGTCTAGGTAGGTGTCATCCTGCATTTAGTATAGCGCCGTACTAAGTCTGACTATGAGACTCTGGTCCTAAGGATAAATAAGTCAAAGGAAATGTTTTTAAGAATATTGCCCAAATCAGGATTTTATTTTAGAAAAAATTGGTTATGTGGTCTTTCTTTCTTCTTTAGAATTTACAAAATGGGTGATTGTAATAACAAGGCTGAGCATTGTTTGAGTGCCAGTACAGTATAGTTTTAAAAGCAACATTTGCTTGTTAAGTGAAGAACATTGTCATTTGACTAGGAAATTATGTAAAATGGGGAACAAAGCTTTTTTTTAGCACCATCACACTTAAAGAAGAGGAAGAGAGGGAAAACATTGAGGTAAAACCACTCAGTACATCTGACCTGGATTCAAACCCTGATCTCACCACTATCGGCAGTCCAGTTTTATGTGAGAGTGACACCTTAGACCATTCAACCACTGAAGCACTAAAGTGGTTTTTCAGAAATTGTTTCCCACCCTTACTTCATACAGTTACAGTTATAATTCCTCTAAATTATATTATGAGGATATCCGAGACAAGTAATATGATGCAATTAAAAAATAAAAATAGCTGCTGTTGAATTATGTTTTTGGTGATCATTTCAGACATATTTTAGAAAAATGTTGACCTATGAGTTTGTCAAACCCAATAAAATAATGTTTTCCTTAAGCCAAGGTAAGCTTTAGCAAATTGCCTGCAAACAAATAAGGTTGGTACATACATTTTGAAGACTTTCAGTAAATGTTCCTCTTCCAACTGAAGTCGACTGCATTGCTTCCTTAGCTATATTTATTTTTGGCTGCACTCAGTTAGCTATAGGAGTAACAAACATAGGCTACATAATATATAGGACAACTTAGTTTTTTGTATAGGACAACAAATCCTTAATTAATAAGCAAATTTATTTCCCAAAAAGACACATGTACCTTTTTTATTCATAAATAATATTCAAACCTGCCCATATATATATGTATAAATAATAATTTTAGATTCATGCAGTCTCAAGATGAAGTATTTCATCACTTTTAGCCTACATAGCGGTTATTTTGTTGAAGAAATTCAAGTTCATTTAAAAACACAAACTCCGTACTTAAACTACCCTCACTAACTTTCTCCACACTTCCCTATTCTTACATACTCCCTTTGCTTCAACAACATCCATACATGCTCTTTGATTCTTAAAACGCTTGATGTTTCTCTTTTTCACATATTTGTCTGCAACATTTAGCCACATCTTATATTGCCTACCCCTTCCTTTTGATCCACACACTTTACCTTCATATTTGCTTTGTCACTCAAACCACACTCATTTCAGCATTATTAAAATGCACCAATAATACAGACACACAGACTTGATTTTTTCCTCCTCCAGTAATTAAATGAATGTAGGTTAAAAGAGCTTGCACTAAAATACTGTATTCATGAACATGCAATCTGTATCCATGGTATTATTCTATTCCTATTATCTTGACCTTATTCCATTCCTGCTCATTAAAATATTTTTCAAAAACATTTGGTTTATTTGAGCAATATTAGTCCTACCCATCCAAACTTAATTAAACCTTTTATTTATTGACACTTGGTAGGCTTGGTTCTGTTATATTGTGCTCACCGTCAACCTGTTAACGTTCCATACTTGTTATATTAATATAATTTCAGAATTTTTGTGTTATTTTTAATTATGTTTTGTACTTTTTTGATTGAGATGTTTTCATTTACAATCTTTTATTAAAAAATTTAACGATCACAAAAAAAAAATTTACAAGGAAAAAATCAAAAAAACTCATTAATTGTAGAAAATCACAAACTAGGCTAGGTAAATAATTATCATCTTATACAAAATTATTATAAGGTACTACACTTTAAAGTTCATGTACTAGCATTTTTAGAACATATTAGATGCTGTCTTACGATTCTTCTTTTTTGGGCAGTAAACACACTTGACGCTACCTTGGCTTACTTTGGGTTATGATGCTCATTCATTTTGTGGTGCCGATGCTGGTGAATTCTATTTCAAAGATCTGTGTGAATACCGATGGTTGAAGCTCTTCTAGTCATATGATTGTTGACTAGATCTAAGCCTAAAGTGCGGTTCAAAGCCATAGAGGCCTATAATACGACACCTACCCAGACTCAAATGGATTGTGCCAGTTTTGCATATGAAACTGGCGCAATCCATTTGAGTCCAGGCTGGTGTCGTATTATATATAGGCCTAGTTTTGAGCTGCACTTGAGTTGTATTATGTCTGATTATGAATCTGACACTATTTTTTGCAGAATGCATTAAACATTTGAATGTGGCGTAAAAGACAGAATGGTTCTTCATATAAATGTCTCCAAAATTAAGGTGATAGTTTTTAATAAGGACGGCTCAGGAAATGATGTCAGCTTACTATAAATGGAAAACTGTTAGAACAAGTGAAATACTTTGTGTATTTTGCAAGAATGTTCTGTAAAAATGGAAGTATAGATGGTGAAATCGACAGACTAATGAATGCATCTTGAAGAGTAGTTGGCTGTATGTGGACAGTTGCAAAGAATGAATTAGTATTGAACGAGGCAAAGATGGCAGTGTATAAAAGTGTGGTAACGCCAACATTGTTGTATGGATGTGAAGTGTGGGTTTGTCAGGAGAAACACAAGAGTAAGGTGAATGCTGTAGGAATGAGATATCTAAGAAATGTGTGCGGAAAAACTCATGGACAGAGTCGGTAATGAATGGGTGCTGAAGGAGTGTGGTTTGAAAGGGTATCTAATAGGTCAATGTGAAAGATTGTTGATTTGGGCATTTTGAGAGGATGAGTTACAGGTTAAGGACCCAGTGATGAAGCAAATATATGTAGGCAGAGTGTATGGATCAAAAGGAATGGGTAGGCCAGTAAGACTTGGCTATATGTTGTAGAAAAATGTGTGAAAAAGAGAAATATTAATAGATGTGAAGTGAGTATGCAAGAATAGGGAAGTGTGGAGAAAGTTAGAGAGGATGTATTAAGTAGGCCTACGGAGTGATTGTTTTTGTAGCCATAATCATAGTTTCTTGCCTACCCTGTAAGGAAACGGCGTTATTAGGTAGGTATGTAGGCCTATGTGTATGTGAGATTATTTTGGGGTTTTATATTTGTGGTGCAATCTAACTTTTACACATGAGTGTGGCAGTTGTGAGCGGTTTATTCGAGATGGATACTTGTGTGAGCTTACATCTTGTCGTTTCATTAGTAGATGTTCAAGATTTATTCACTTGGTAAAAATACAATTGCGTCTCATTTTAAGATATGAGTTTGCTATGAAAAAAGGTGAAATATGATTGTTGTATACAATTAAGGTGAGTTTGTAAAAAAGGATAATTATTCTTTAGGATACACTTTGAGGTGTTTTACATGTTCATAAGGCCAAGGTGATAGGTATTCTATTATTTTGTAAGAAAAATATTTTCTCAACAGGAACCATAAACGTTCTCTACCCAATAAGTCTATCAAGTTAGATGACATAACAATTCATTCAAAAAGAAACTTGGGTTTTGTTAAAAACTTGATGTAGGAATAAGAGATTTGGCCGTTGCCTGGAAACCAAATAGACCACTCTCTTTATATTAATGGAAAACAAACCCGGTTTTGAACCGGAGCCTGATTTGAGCCGAGCTTTTTAATGGAATGCTTGATACAGGCATTAAAATACAAAGCTTGGCTCAAGTTCCTAATTGGCCTAGGCGCAGGCTTACTTTGAATGCTCGTCTCAACAGCGCTCTGGTTTTTTCTTATTTCTAGATGAAATGTTGGACCTACAAGTCACAAGTGCAGCTTTTTTAAATGTATCATAATGTTGTCGATCTTGAGGATGCCCCAAAATAGTTTTTTCCTATAATGTTCCATAAAAAATAAAGTGTTTTCTTGATTCCACTCAATTTTATTCCAACACTTGTTGTAAAATGGTAATAGCATAAAACATGTATAGCCTCCGAATTCACTTTGATGACTGGACCACTGTGCTCAGCGCGAACACCTGCACTGGCACCTACTTGTAATGGAGCCTAAAAATCAAAGGGATTCATGGAGAAACAGACAGTCGAGTGGTGAACGTTTCCGTCAAACATCGAGCGGCTCAGCTCATTACACCGGACTGACTAGCGTGTTACATTAAAATGCTCATGTTACAAGTCAGTCACCGCCTTAATATACCAGTATGATGCAGATAGTCCAGAGATAATTAAGGTAGAGGTGGATATAGGCTTAACATTATAACCTAAGCAAACTAAATATCCATCACTCATTTTAGTCTTGTCCTACTCAACTATTTTCTTAAATACTCATTACAATGATTCTAAATAATGATAAAGAAAGTGATTTATACATTTTTGAAGAAAAGGCATTTTCAAGATCTGCAATTTTAGCTACGTTTTGTTAAAATATGTTATTTTCTTACACCCTAATATATTACAACCATCTTACCTTTTCACAATAAAAATGTTAATCCAATGAGAAAATAAATACTAATCAATAAGACACTTGATAAATTTAAAGTTAACTATGACTTTACTGCCCACGCCACGTTTAGAGCCAGTCATAAAATGTAAATACAAATCATACTAATGACGTCATGAAAACATTGAAAATCTTGGTAAAAAGACAAAGTAGTTCATATACCACAGACTACTATTATTATAATGCTAAAACTTAAATGCTCAAAATGCTCGGTCTAGGGATGGATGATTTTAGTCGATTAATCAATTATTTGGCTATACTAATCGATTATTTCTAGAGATTAAAAGCACGAGGTTGAGACGGGGATAGTGATTTATTGTATGATGTTTCTTCCCTCCTCTCTTTGCCAATTAAACTCTTTTTAGTGTTGTCAGTTTGTCCAGAGCTCGCACTAGTCGAATTATATTTGACTCGAAAGGCCCCCTTACATGATCAATATTAGTGAAGCAATATTATTTTGTCAATATATTGCGTGAAAATGATTCGACCTTAGTCGGTAAAGATTATTGTGCAATTGTTCAGTCTGCAACGGTAACTTGTTCGAAAAGTATGTCGCGAATAAGCTACATTTTTCTTATCACGGTTCATATGTTTCTCTGATTTTATTTTTCACTGAGCCGGCAGTGAATTACAAGTCTTACAAATCTAATGATCATAATACATACTCATATCTCTGGCATTCTTTATTTATTGTTACATATAGGCCTACAGCATACAAATTAAATAATTTATGTTACCTTTATGCATTTCAATAGAAATATTCTTTATTTGGTGCTTTTTTCTCTGATACAGACATTGCCGGTATTTTAGTTTAGAGAAAACAGAACCACTACAGGGCTATTTTACGCAATAACAACCTTACACGGTTCAATAATATTGATGAAGCTTCAATAAATATTAAAAACTTTTAATCTTCCTCAATATATTGCGCAAACCTTCAATATTACACTTACACTGTTAATATTATTGTTCAATACACAATATTGTGCGTGTAAGGGCTATGGGGGCCTTTATACTTTTTTTATTATAATCACTTTTATTTCCCTCTTACACTGTATCGAATATGCTATTATTTTTAGCATAAATTTTAATCGTTATTAAAATTTATTTTTTACAATAAGATTTTTTTTTCCAAATATTGTTTTAAATCTACCAAACATTCTATCAGTATTGGACGCCATTTTAATGCCACTATTTTTTGTTTTTTGTTTATTGAGAGAGATTTTTGCCCTTGAATTACATTATAATATAATTTTGTTGATTTGATTGATTTGTTCTTCTATATTTTAATTTACGTAGTTTTTTTTTCGTTATCTACAATGATTGCCTTTTATTTATACTCAGTACCAGTAGTTAGGGTTATTTTTCAATTGTGTGTAGACATATTGTTCTCTGTTTATAATATTTGAATATTTATATTTAAACTTTTATTTATAGTGGTATTTCTATTTATCGTGTCACTGCTAACCTCGGTAGTTTGTATTTTTTTTGGACCTAAGTTAAATCAAAAACATCTTAGTATGATACAGCTAATAATTTAGCTTATTTGTCTGCACAGTTCGCCTTGTGAATCCTTGTGCTAAATCAATAGGGCCTGGCCACCTCCAGAAACACTTGTTGCAAACTTTTTCATGAAGATTGTATTGTATATTTTATAAAAAGAGTAGAAGAATTCAATTTTAGGTAAAGTTGATAACTATGTCAATCTAGCATAAATAAACATGGATATGTATGATGATGAACATATAAAAAAATATAAAATATATGAAATATAAAAATATATGAAAATATAAAAAATATAAAAATATATGAAAATATAAAAACACCCAAATAAAATATGGCTCAACCACACCCTGCAAGCCAATGTGATATAACCTGAAAGTTTAATGAAGGTTTAAAAGTGTAATATCCAAAGTTAATGATAATGAATTAGCACTAGTCCTGTGCCAGTGCTACATCGAAACATGTAGAAGCTTAATACGTTCCAGGGAATGCAGCATTCAAAGCAACAAGGACTAAGGAATGAATTCAATTTTACACTAACTTTTTTCATTTCTGTTAAAAATTCTTTATTTATAGATGTTTTGTTTTATTCCCATTTCAACGCGGGACAATTAACATATACATGTTTGGATTATCTTGTCATATTACTGGCTAAAAACAATTTAACTCAGAAGTTCACAATTTTTAATATTTTTATTTTAAATGTTTAAAAATTTTAGATGTTGGTTAGGGCTTAAGTCATTGTATTATGTATTTCTTCAAATGATATTGACTTGTGACTGTCTTAAATTTTGATGCCTATACAGTTGTTATATTGCATCACATATATCCATGTTTATTTATGCTAGATTGACATAGTTATCAACTTTACCTAAAATTGAATTCTTCTACTATTTATATAATTCGTTCCTTATTAACTATTAAAATGTTTTTCAAAAATTATACATTTTAAACATTACGTGACAACTATATAGGCCTACCATTGGGAATAGGCCCCTCGTACTCATCATCCGTCCCATTTTCGCCCTTTTTTAAAAAAAAAACTTAAATTAATTTTTGCCATATTTTTTTGCAAATATAACATGGAGTATCGAATAAAATAAAAATAAAATCTTTAAAATTAAATAGGCCTAATAAAAAGACTCATCCACTTATGTGACCATTAGCAATATTGTTAAACATGGGCGAGAAACCTAGAATTAGAAATTTATTGTTTATGTCAATCACCATAAAGCATAATATATAATAACTAGACATATTTGGGTAAAATGCTCGCCTCAGGACAGACGTTCGTGGATTCAAACCCAGCCGAGGTTGACGGGTTTTTCTTGAGTGATAAAAAATCCATAGCACATCCTTGTTCGGAGGGGAAGTAACGCCGTTGGTCCCATGTCGATTGTGACATTTCAGAGAACCATGGAAGGAATGTGAGAATATCTTTCCCGGAAAAATTGGTGGCCCTTTCGCTCTTGCTTATAAAAGTTCTCAGGTGCTGATATAATCTGTCGGTTCAGAAATTGCAAGTTAAATACCTCTAATAAATTATATTAAACTACACATAGCGCTAGATCTACATGTACTGTCTTGAAAAAATTATTTTATTAATGACAGTTCTAAATCACAGTACAGCTTAATTTAAAATGCAAAGTAAATTTATCGTCTTCACAAAATTACAAAAACAATTATGGTGATACGGATTCTTTTGTGATATTACCCTGTGATTGGGCGTCAATTGCGATGATATTGGTATTTTATGCCCCGCGATTGGGAGCTAATTATATAGATATTGGATTTATTTGACTCGCGATTGGTATCCAATTATATAGTGATACGGAGTTTATTGTGATATTGCCCTGTGATTGATTACCAATTATTATGATATGTGGGTTTTATGATGATGACGCGTACATGCCTTACTACGCATGTATCACACGGTTATGTGATCTGATTTTTGTGATACTTATTCTTATGAAATGAGTAAGACTTTTAATGTTGCACACGATTTATTTAGATGATTACACCTTCGGTATTGAAGATATGATATAAAAGATACAGTTTTTGTTAATTTGTTGATTTTTTGGGTGATATTACATGTTCCGCATTCTGACTACTGTGTACAGTGTAGATATATATTATTACTACTACTTTTATATTGCTGAGTTCTATATTTATGTTACCGGCACTGTGTGGATTCATACGCAAAAGTTGTTTATATATGACCTACCCCTTGCCTCTTGGACCCCATGTCGATAGTGTTAAAACTAACCATTAGGAGAACTCCTGTCAACCTGATTAGAAGGCTAGCTTCCTATTCCTATAGTACTTTAAAGAAAAATACACTTCATTCATGACTTGTTGAATATATGGGAGGGGTTCAAAACAGTATCATTACACAATCTGTAGCGGCCTCTCATTTCGACTGAATTGAACAAAAAAATAAGATAAAAAGTTTGAGCAATACATTGGTGACATCATGAGAATAAAAAGAGAACTTAGTTTCTATATTCATTATTAAGATACTTTACCAACCAAGCTTAACCTTTCATGCAATAATAAATGTAATCTAATGGTACACATCATCCAATGATGTCATTGCTGTTTTAGTGTATAGGCACAGGATCACAGAAATATAGTACAGAGGATCAAGGGTAAATTACACATCATCATCAATATTTACATTCTGAAAGTGATTTGAGCTATTTGTTGTTTAGTTTTATTCAGATGTAACGTTTATTAAAAGTTTTAGAAATTTATAAATGTTGATGTTATTCGATTCTACATATGCTTGTGTGTGAAATAAGGTGAATAAAATATCAAAATAATTTATCATAACTAATAAAAAAAAGCCTGAAATGGGACGGAAAAAGCATACTATCACCCTACTATTGTTTCATGACTAAGTTTAATATTTAGCCCCAGTAATGAAATTCATAAGGTAAAATGCCCAAACGCTATTTAAACTTACAGAGAATAGAATAATCATTCAACAGTACTATTTGGTTCATAAGTGGGAATGTTTTATGGGAAAATGTTTGTTTACATTTTGTGGAAATAAATACAAACACTAGAATATTTGTTCAATTTTCCAGGTATCAGAAATGGGTAGAATTCTCCAAAAACCCAAACTTGATGGCCAATATTGAGAAGATTATGCATGCTTACATTTGTGCATCTCGTTTTGATCCGAGTCAATTTCGGGCACTCAGGCGGGATGAGCTGGTACACAAAGCGGTCCCATCCATCCCAGCAATGGGCTCATATCCTCTTCCTGCATCATAATCTAGTTTAAATGTTTTTCATGGTATTAATAGGATTATTGATTATTGTTCATTTAATACAATTGATAATGTTTTATACTCCTAAGTTACATATAAGTGAATGGTTTTTGATTATTGTTTAGCCTCACATTTGTACATCTAATATGTTTAATTTTTTATTCTACTTTACTGAATCAAAAGACAATTATTTTAGTAAACATACAGGATATCTTTCCTCATATCAATAGGGTACCGACGAGTCGAATCTTAGGGAAATTTACCCTCATTAGTTTGTAGGTATAATTTGAAACCAAAGATTTTGAGCACAAATAGCTCATACACTGTTGAAAAGGTGGTATCTGACAGCTAAGAAAAGTTACCATACATTCATTTGCCAAACCATATTATATGCAAGACTATATGTTAATTTGCTGTCACTTTTGGCAGTCAAAGCATTCACACAAACAAACAATTTGTTTTGAATTATCATGGTTAAAATTAGGAGGGATAGCCAGCACACTTACCATAGTATTACTAAAGTAGAAATTGTTTAGATAAGACACTATAAAACACACAAACACAATTTTTAAGGACAAGCTTAGTGTTTAACCTTAACGTTTTTAATTATTAGCTTTTTTACATTATTGAAATACATAAAAATAATCGTTTGAATGAAATGTAGCTGGTTAATTTCATGCTTAACACTAGTGGCATACTCTGACAAGTGTTCATTGTTTGTATGGTTTGATATAAAGCAAAATGTTGTCAATATCATATTATTGATACTTTTGTAACGGGCTAACCATTTCAGTTCTGTACTGTCTAAATCTGCTGCACATAATCATTGCTCAAGAATATATATTGTACCTTAAATACATATACAAGTCTATTAATGTATATCTCCATGTGTTACATACTACGCCTTGAAAACATCATTGAACAAGAACGGCGCCATCAGAAGTGTTAGCCACCCTCGCAGATCTGCTAACACTTCACTTGACTCGTCGGAGCGATCCAGACAACTGACTGGAGCGAGGGGTGGGCGGCCTGCGCAAAGTTTGGCGCGGCTAGTGTCTACGTGATATTTCCAACGTAGAGGGATGTCCTTCCCATGGTTCATCACGTTCAGCAATTATAAAGCTCCACGGTTCACCGGGAACCAGACACAATATTACATCACCAGTCAAATAGTCAACAGGTTCGACGTCTCTTCTTCCAGTCTACAGTACAGAACTTGTGGTCGTGACGATGTTGCTGACAAACAGACAAGACAGATGGAAGTAAAAGCCCGTAACTTTCAACATTCAAATTTGTAGAGAGTAGGCGGCTCAGTAGCCGGAATGTAATTTTAGGGATATTATTGTACCTGTCGAGAGTATTAACCACTCTTGTCTTATTTTACATGTTATTTAGGTTAGCCTTTTAATGACATGGTTTACATGCCGTGGAGTGATTTTACACTTCAAATGTTTTCTGCTCGGTCCTTATGACCAGCGGTTTGAATAGGGATGATTCCCACACCTTAGCCTGCGTGACCATGTTATAGTCAGCAAGGCCTCTATCCGAGGTTGTTCCAGGCTTGATGGTTATACCTAGTTAGGTTTAGGTTTGCTTTTCTAAGGTAATCTATGTTATTTAACTTGTGTTTTTCACCAGTTTGCGATGTTCAACTTGTGGGTCATTTCTGCCCATTTGAAATGGCTCGCGTTTTATATGTTATAACTAACTTGTGTTGTTCACCAGTTTGCGGTGCTCAACTTGTGGGTCATTTCTGCCCATCTGGCATGGCTCGAGTTTTGTATGTTATCTAACTTGTGTTGTTCACTAGTTTGCGGTGATCAACTTGTGGGTCATTTCTGCCCATCTGACATGGCTCGCGTTTTGTATGTTATTTAACTTATGTTACTCAACTTGTGGGATTTTTCTGACCCTCTGGCGGGGCCCGCATCAGAATAACTTTCACATACGATTACTCTGTTGGGGATTTTGGTACCCCCTTTGTATGTTGCGAGCATTCCATGGTTATGTTTTAATGCTTCTGGCTTAGATCATTTGTTTGTGCGCAAGCCCATGATAAGTCAAGGCCTAGAACCCTAAATTGGAACTTCATTATATATCTATCTATATATGTGTGTGTGTGTGTGTGTGTATTTTTGGCCGGCCTATTAATGACCGGAGCTGACAGACAACTGTTTTATACCTTTATAACCAAACCTTTTAGGATCCAGCCGGCTTCACTGGCGCTAACAGTCTTCATCTCTTATCATAGGATTGTTTATGTTAGGTTCTGAGTGGGTTCTCTCCTTTTGGTCCTGCTCGTGTATGGTGGATTGTTAGTCATTTGTTGCAACAAATTACCAGTTGTTACCTTATTGTATAGGATGTTTTGGCCTCCCGGTACAAGGGAGGGGTAGAATTATTAATCATAATTGTTATTATTATTATTATTAGTTGATGCTAGCACAGCAATACCTTTTAAGAGGAAGACTGTGTGACACGAGCTAAGCATGAGCTTAACCTGTCATGCAAAATCATTGGCGCTTCTCGCCTAATTCTCTCTTTGATAGTTTTAGTTATTCAACTTACTGTCTTGTCAATTATCCTGGTCAACTCTAAGGACCGTTTTAGGAAATATTGGATTGTGTTCTGATGTTACTCTTTGTATTTATTCAACATTTGTTACATTAAACTTATTTGTCAACATGCATTATTATCTTCTACTTTCAAGTGCTATCCTATTGTGTGTATTTACCTTGTTTACGTAATGCGCGTCTCTTGTGTTAACTAGAGCGCCGTTCGTTGCACTTTTACAATGATTGCAATTTTATTTTGGACAAAACCCACCTCGGTGGCGTAGTTGGCTAACGTGCTAGTCATGTTGAGCTCGACCTCCAAGGACGGGGAGATCGAGGTTCGAATCTCGGTCGGGTGAACTAGGGGTGGTTTTTCCTAAATGGTTTTCCACTCTCCCTCCACGCAAATGCGGGTTCACTTCCTCTAAATTCAACCTTCCCAATTCTTAATCCATTAGCGTAATTATTACTTAAGCGTATAACCCGGATGGGTAGTAAGACGCGGTGCTAAATATTATTATTAATTTGGACAAAATCAAATTATTACTATTCCTACTTTAATTATTCAATTTCAACTTTGTCAGTGTCTTGTAGCAAATTATAACAATGGATTAAATATCCAAGCTATTATTATAGTTGTTAAGTACAGCTATAGCTGCTTCTAAACGTCATTTTTTTTTAATTGAAAATGTCATTTGGACACAATAATCAAACTCAGGGTCTTTGGATAATTAAGCCAATGCTATTACCACTGGGTTATCCAGGAGTCGTCCGGAGCACAAGGTCATTCTTCACTCATAATTTAAGGCATTCCCTGCGATGGGCGTGCGAAAATTGCTGGCAACATATTAGCTATAAATTAAGATTGTAAGCTAGCAGATAACTTAACAGCTTCTAATCAGGTTGTCTCCAGAATATCTCAGTGGTAAGAGCATTGGCTTAGTTAGCCAACGGTCCCGGGTTCGATTCCAGTGTCTAGGCATCATTTTTCAACTTAAAAAATATGGCATTTAGATGCGGCTATAACTGTACTAAACAAGTGTAACAGCTTGGCTATTTAATCCATCATAATATGTGCATTCTTACAGTTGTCTTTGTACTATTGACAGCATAAAGCCCTCCCAAGTCGAAGATGGCTGCGTTATCTGATTGCTTGAAATCCTAATGATTGCTCATATATAGCTGATGATTTTTCGCATGTCCATTACAGACTCTTGCCTTGAAATATGAGTAAAGAATGAGCCTAGGCCACAGACAAGGAAACAATAAATACACAACCACGAGGTTAAACGTGTTGCGCTCCTTTTCGAAGCTTTACTCCTTCAACGTTGGGATCGCTAGGTGAGGTCCTCAGTGACTACAGCGCAATCAAGTGAGCATTTTCTAAATGACTCACTTTAAACTCGAATTTACTAGAGAGCAGATACAAAATATGAGCTCCTTGAGTCAACCAGTCGGCTATCAGCGAGAAAGCTTTAGGTAGCGACCTCCCCCATCACTAAGTACCTTAATCCTGCTATATAAATGAGCTTACTCTGACTGCACATTAAAAAGAAAACTTAGAACACAATGCTCCTTTTTTTTCATTCAAGGGACTGGCGGCGGTCGACTGCAAATATAATAATTGTTAAAGAGAGGACTGAGGAGCATTGAAGACGTTTAGAAACCTCAATTTATTTATGAAGTGGTTAGATATTCTTCAATATTGTTTTCACCAAAATGAAGGCGAAATTTCTGACTAATTAAAAAGTTTAAATTTTAACTCTAAAGTGGTTTTTTAATGTGTGATATATATCTTTGTATAGAACCGCACACAACAATCCCACATCTTGTTACCCTATCAAAACATAACTTTATTTAAAAGAGGAAGGCTAGATAGATATTTCGAACCTTTTGCTTTAATCTTAGAAGTACACATTTCTACGTAAAGCGTAATTTTTTTTAAACTTTAAAATCAAAATTAACACTTTCTAACGAGTCAGAGAAACCTTTTTATAATTTTTGCCAACATTTTGATGAAAACTATGTTTAAAAATATCAAACCACTTCTTAAAAATCCGGGATTTCTAAAGGTCTGCACACGTCTCGGTGTTTCCCCAATGTAGCACCCTTAACAACTTTGAATATCCTCAACTGGGATCATTTTTAAACACATCTTTGATAAATCACATTTTTTATTGAAAATAAGAAATTAATTGTTTTAAATCCATACATATAAGTGTTTTTAAAGCATTATATTTGTAATTCTTCTATAAAATGTATTAAACATAATTTTCAAACCCAATTTTTTTATTTTTTGACAAAAACGGTGCCATTACGAGGGTGTGATCAGGTTGGGAGTCTCAGTAGTATTGACTAATGACAAGATTGGCAGAAAGAAATTGTAGAGTGTAGATAGCGATCACCTTTCCTAAATTGGAGATCGGATTGGATTGGAAGGTGTGTAGGGGCCTTTAGGTAAACAAAACCAACACATTCAGACTTTTGATATGAGAGGAGTTGACCGCCTCTTAAATAGTGGCCAGCATGAGACAATCATAGAAACCACATTTGTCTACCAAAAACAAACCTTTTAGCATGTCGTAAGTGGAGGGTCTCTCATTCTTGTCAAATCCGAAATTTTACTCTCAAATCTAAGTCAGAGAAATAATCAAAGCAATATCTAAAGTTTTCAAAGTTTTGTAAGCCCCTATAATTTGTTTCCTAGAGTTATTTACACCCTTTTCCAGGTAGGCTTTCTCTCTGTTTCTACTCATTAGTGCTATAATACTAACCCAAACAGTAAGGGGGAAAAATTAAGACATATTTAAATAAGGATAGGCTGTGCTGTTAGAAAAATATTTAACAGATAAAACCTTTTTTCATAAAATTTGTTTGGAAATATTTATTCAGAACACACTATTTTGTACATTTATGAGAAACATCCAACAATAACTAGTGTAAAATAAACACCCGGATTATTTCAACACAACTATGACAGAGAAAGAATAATCAATAATCTGCATTTTCCTGCCAAGTTGGTGAAAGAAAAATTTCCCCTTAAAACAGTGGTTCAAAGTTGGCATGGTAGGAAACTATGCAAAGGTATGGAGGGCCGGTTTTCAGAAGAGGGGAAATTGATAACGACAGAAAATTATGGTTTTTAACAAAACAAGTATAGAACTGCTGATGTACAAAGGGAAAAGTCTTTAGAAAAATTATTTTGCATTTATTTTACTTTTATACAAGACTGAACAATTTGCCTGAATAGGCTTTTAGGTAATAAATAGATTTAATTGATAGTAAAAAATCAAATGTTTATCATAGTTTAAAGCTAATTAATGTTTTAAAAAATAAATACAAATCCATCCTCTTTTTTACAAAATCTTTTTACTGTGCTTGAATTTGTAAAATTAATAACAAAACCACAACAAAACTTAAAATATCTATAACCACATTGTTTTTGAATTTTTTTTTATAAAATATTACATATTACAAGTGATTTAAGAAAACATAATATAACTATAGAGGAAAATAGATTTGAAACCACTGGATTAAAAGGAGATATATTAGGGTATGTCGTTAGTTGTCCTGCAACTTAACTCAAAGAATGGCAATCTTATATTTCTTATTTTTGGTTTATAGCGGCACTATTTTATTTATATGTCGACATCACCAAACAGATAAATTTAAAAACTGTCAGGAAATAATGATGCATATCTGACTCACATTTATTATGTTGAGAAAAGAGTTAAGAAAAAGTCAATTAAAAAACAATTGAAGTACTATTATAAGGTTTCAAATCAACAGCAGTCTTAAGCACATTTACTTAAATAAACTTTCAAAAGTTAAGCTGAATTGTTTATAAGAACGTGTAGCTTTTAGAAGGTAAATATTCTAAAAATAAAATTAATTTTATTTCCAATATTTCAAAGCAAATTATATGAGTCAAAAATTTATATAATGGCATAATTTGAAAATTCAACTATTATTTCAAATGGTATTATAATTATACTTCAATATATTTAGTAAAATGTGAAAATAATATAAAATTAAATAGTTAAATAATACAAAAAAAAATCATCTTGTGCAAGAATCATGACTTTATGAATTTAGTGTGCAATTGTTTTAACGAAAGCAAATTAAAAAAAAAACTCACAATTTAAAAGTATTAACAAACCAATCTCATTTATAATTACTCTACAAATAAACAAAAATATAATCAGGGATTTGGATATCACATGTATTTAAATCACTTTCACATACAAATACATAAATTAACTAATCATTTAAAAAATATGAAAGAGTTCACACCTAATTTTGAAGATAAATTTACATTGTGCAAAAAAAATATATAAAAAAAATCACTACATAAGATCTATATGGTTGAACCATTACTACACTAAATAATTAATTATTTAAACAACTTATTGATATACAGTATGCACCTCTGAATGTAATTTTATTTTTCTATTATGCTAGCACTGCCTTTTGCGACATCCAGAGAGTCAGTCTGAACAAGTTCCCCCATGTCTGTGCTATCTTCACACGAGTCCTGGCCTGGTGAACTAGAGTCAGAGTCCAGCTGAGCACACATACTACCCATTCGAGATGGGCCGGCAACACTATGCACATTTGTCATGTTTGAAGACGAAGGGACACTGGGTGGCAACTCTGAATTCAGAGCCAAGTTTGTAGCATTCGTTGCCAAGACCATAGCTGAGGTTGAAGTGGAAGGCATATCGGTGGCTTCGCTAGACGTGGATGGCATGCTGTTAGGGTCCCTGTTTATCTTAGAAAGAAGATTTCGCAACACGTCAGCGGCCTGGGCCGCCAAGATAGGATCATGTGGGTTCGCGAGCCTCGCCTCCTGTAGGATGGCGGGCAGTCTTGGGTTCTGGGCGATGGGCCGATGATCTTCAGGGAGAGAACGACGGGGCATTTTCTGGGGAGGGGTGGCCAGTGAGTACCCAAGACCTGGTCCCATCCTCACTGTCCTGTGTCCAGGAATAAACGAGGGTTCGATACGACGATGGGTGGGTTCATAGGCAAATCTGCTTCCTCCTAGTTGAAGAATATCCCGTCCTGGGTCCTGCTGTGGCCGCGCATGTTTTGTTGGTTGCACAATATGACGATGCAGTAGTTTTTTGTACTCGCGCTCTTTACGCTGGATGTACTCCTTGCGCTGGTTCTGCAGTTCCTGCTGTGTTTTTTGTAGTAGCTTTTCTTCATCTTCATTCGTGCTGCCATCTATAAATCAACAACAAAAAATTACTACAATATGACTTTTTCTCTAGCAAACAATTACAGTGAACACACATTTTTGTTGGAAAATGTATTGAAATTTGACATGTATTGTTAATTGTCTATTGCAATTCTAATTAAGGATATCAAATTCGATTTCTTGATACTCGCGTTTATTAATGATATCAAAAGAATCAAGAATTAATTTTAAATATCAAGAGAGTGAATTTACAATACAAGCAAAGGAAAGAGAGTAAATTCACAATACAGGAAAGGAAAGAGAGTGAATTTACAATACAAGCAAAGTACTAATTACATTAATGGATTAGGAATTGGGAAGGTTGAATTTAGAGGAAGTGAATCCACTTTTGCATGGAGGGAGAGTGGAAAACCATTTAGGGAAAACCACCTCCAGTTCACCTGACCGAGATTTGACCGTCGATCTTCCCATCCTCGGCAGACTAGCTCGTTAGCCAACTAAGCCACTGAGGCCTGTGACTTTACAATACTAGCAAATGGAATACAGTGAATTTATAAGACTAGCAAATGGAATACAGTGAATTTACAATATCAGCAAATGAAATACATTGAATGTATAAGACTAGCAAATGGAATACATTGAATTTATATGACTAGCAAATGAAATAGAGTAAATTTACAAGATTATGAAATGGAATAGAGTGAATTTACAATATTATTAGATTAGCAAATGGAAGCCATATCAGAATTTTTACCTGGCTGCTGATTGTCACTGTCAAATTTCTTGCTGATGTTAGTCATGGCTGCCAGTTTCTTGCTGTGGTCCTTATGACCTGGCCCCTCAAAGTGCGGGGGGTCCGGAGGTCTGTCATGGTCCACGTACTCAGAGGAAGTGACTGTTGCAGGCTTTGCCTGACGTTTGCGGTCGCCGCTAGGCCTGGCTGTTTGAGTCTCTACTAGGCGTCCCCGAGGAGGCTTCTTGCTATTACTCTGCAATATTAGTTCAATGATAATTAATTAATATCTGCTTCGATAGTTCATGGTCTAAGGCGTCACACTCTCGTGTTGGACTAGACTGCCGATAACAGGGAGATTTGAGTTTGAATCCCGGTCGAGAGTACCGAGGTATTTTCCCTAAAAAATTGTTTTCTGCTCTCTCTCTCTCCATGCAAATGTGGGTACAATTCCTCTAACTAACCTAATCTCATACTTACTAGTGTAATTAGTATGGTTATTTAATTCATATTAATTAACGAGCTGAAAGTTATAAATGTTTTATAAAAATAATTTTTATGGATTTGTGAAGCTTTGGAATGTTAAATTTTAAATCTTTTTTGCTTTGATTTCAACACCCTCAATAACCTTCGCATCTTCGATATATTTCAAATAAAGAAAAAAACTTAGCTATATTATGAAGAGATTTGAAATATCTCACCAAATATGACATCCCTGAATGTAATCATTTTTAGAACAGCTAATCATCAGTATTTTAACTCCAACTAGTACCTGCTTTGGTGGCCACATGGTCTAAGGAGTAACTCATACAATAGACTAGATTGCCTTTAATGGAGAGATAGAGGTTCTAATCCTCTTTGGGTGTAATGAGTGTGGCTTTTCCTAAATAGTTTTCCATTCTCCGTCCATGCATTTGTGGGTAAACTTTCTTTAAAATTAAGCCTTCCTTATCCCTAACACATTAGTGTAATTATTAGTAAATATATGCACAACAACTGAACAGGTAGTAAGACGTGGTGCTAAAAAATAAACAAAAAATAACAACTATTGATTGAATTACGTACAGCTGTTCATAAGTATATATAAATTCAGATTGAAAGCATAAAAGAATATATAGTATGCTTCATTATTTCCTCTGAACAATTCTCTATACCTAGATGTACTTAATGGATAATTTTAAAATTAAAAGTAGTGTTATATGATTTGAACAAAAACCATGTTTTCAACTTTGCCATTGCTGCGTATGTCTCAAGATTAGATTCGACCTAGCTAAAATTATCTTCGCACAGCATAAATAATTTACTCTAATAGTAATAGCTATGGTCAGTCACAATAGAAACAATTTTTGTTTTGTAAGGTCAGTTGGTTACACGAACTAAGCAATGTCTCGTAGAAACTAGTCAAATCACCATCAATGGTTTTGTGTTTGTGATGTGATGTCTCAATTCTTAAACATTCAATAAACATTTATTTGCCTCCCCCCACTCCCTTCTCTCCCCCAAATGGCTGAAATAACACGTTTAAATGTAAATTGTAAAAATGGTTTGTTGCTTATGGCCAGCATAGTGGACTTCTTCCATTTACCTTCTTGCATCACAATATCAATGGTTGGATGATTTAAAGCATTTCCCTTTAGGCTCTGCAGTGAATTAGAACAGTTCTATCATATTTTTTTCTTTACCAATGTTTCTTGTTATCGGTTCAGGTTATATGCATATGTGCAAATTACGCTAATGAGTTAAGGATGAGGGAAGGTTAAATTTAGATGAAGTGTACCTGCATTTGTGTAGAGGGAGTGTGTAAAAAAAATTGTGAAAAAACTAGCCTCAGTACCCGAATGGTATTCAAACCCTGAGCTCTCGGTTATCGGCTGTCTAGTCTAACACCAGAGTGAAACCTTTGACCACGCAGCAGGTTTTATCTATTGTCAATACAGCTTATTTACAAAGTACAGAGTGAGGAGATGGATATAGTTTAAATTTGTAGAGATGAGAAGCCAAGCAATCATGGACTGTATATAACTGGAAAAGAACGACATCAGATATCCTTGGGTTTTCTGGGATGAGTGTCTACTCGTGGATGATAATGTTCCACCTTTTATTTGTACTATTTTATAATTTATTCTTCTTCTCTTGCTTGCACATTTTCTTAGTGAGTAATTTTGAAGTGGGGGATGATATTTCTCTGATGATAGTTTGTAGAATTATTATGCCTTTTTTTTTGTTAACTAGTATGCTTTATCTTTATCCTGTATCCCACAATATGATGCATTGTAGACTTGAGTGATATATTCTGACCTGTTAAAATAATATCGATTATAAAGTCAAGAAAATGCCAGCATTTTGTAATGGTTTGTCAAGACTACATTTTTACACAAATTGGTTTGACTTAATGCAAAATTTAGCCAAAACACTGAGTTGTTTTTATGACATTCTTGAATTAAGATAGTTTTTTACTTGTATTGGTAAGAAAAAGTTCTTAGAGCAATTATAAACGAGTGTGTGATTGTGTAGTACTAGATTTAAAAGAAAATTAAACAAACCTTGTCACCCTTTATTGGTCTAAAATCAAATCAGAAACATACGTGACTGGTCCATTTGTCTGCAACACTTTTATATTACTATCCTGCAAGCAGTTTTACCCAACTTCAAAAATAACAGTTCCTAGTTTACTGGTACTTCTTGTTGTTTCAAAGCAAGAGTTCAGTGACTACCTTACTGTTTTGCTAAGTGGGATTTTTTTTTTGGTTGCAAGGTAAAAGTATGTTAAGTTATAATAAAAGATATTGTACCAACAAACATAAACCTCATTCTAGCACTCTTCTCACTGTTATATGGCAACAGTAATGTATGATAGTAGTTTCTTGGTTCTCTACATAGAGTGTGTCCAGAGTATAGCGTGGGTCATCGAAATACTTGAAGCAGTATTTTTTAAGTTGTGTGAAAATGAAGTCAAACATTTAAGTATTTAAAATGATATAAAAGTATAGCATTGTCTGAAATAGTTGATTTTGTTTTTCATAAATTATAATCACACTAAAATTTTTAATACATTTCATCTAATAGATAGTATAGAACCATGGCTAGGCATGTAAAATAAACGTTAAGCTCGTTTGGTCGGGTTTGCCAGTGTCCGAGAGGTCGGGGTTCGAATTCTGGTCAGATCTACTACGGGTCATCATTATCAGTTTATTGTTCCAGCGAACCGGGATCAATTTGTGAGTCTCTTCCATTTCTTTCTATATAGATATAACTCTTCATCATTTATGGGCCTCCAGTCACCCCTCTACTGGATGTCTTTCTTTACAACATTCATCCAGCTTCTTCTCGGTCTTCTTCCGACTACCTCCTCGATCTTCTTTCTCGACACTCTTCCAATATTCATCCTCTTCACATGCCCGAACAATTTCATCCTTGACCTGGTGATTTTTCCACATAAGGGTTTTTTCATTTTAGTCTGTGTTCGTATAACATCATTTATTATCTTACTAAGGGTGATTTTACTAAATGGCTTCCCAAGCTACCTCCACACAATTCCGGGTACATTTTATTTCAATCATACCGTCCTCATCGAACCCAAGTCAAGTTTCAGTAGCTACTTGAGCTTGGCGGTTTTTACAAAACTTTTAAAAAAATTGAGTACTCGAAACTAATCTTTTTCTCGAAAAGTCCTAGTTTAATTTATTTTACTAGCAATTAAGATAAAATTTCATAGCAAATAGAGTCTTTCAATATTTCCTTTTGACTAGTTAAAATAGTTGTACAGTTATATTAAATATATCATATATTTAAAATTAGGAATTTTTGTGGTTATAATTTTTTTTCACAAAAAAATTAACTAATAAAAATATGTTTGTACTTATTTATATATAGATTTAATAAAGAAATTCCTTGAAATATTTTTGTACAAACTATACTACTCAAACTCGAGGAAAAAACCTCATGATTTCATTCAAACTTGACTTGAAGAAAAAAATGCCTATTCGCACACCACTATTAGCTAGTAAATCAAGTTAAGATTACACCATGTAATTCAAACTGTGTTATTTTCATTGTAAGAGTCTTATTGTGCTCTTATTGATTCATCCTAAGCTGAGACCTGATGTAAACAAAGCCACGTGGAAGTCAATGCTCTGATTTGATACTGAACGCACTTTTACTGGTATCCTTTCACTAAATATTCCCTTCTATATTTTGTATTAAACTGGTTTTAAAATAACATTAGAAAATTACTATAGCTAAAATCATCACTTTTGATTTGATTTTGAAATTATACTTTAAGCTTTGCCAGCGCTATTTGAATACCAACAAACTTCCGACTCAGCGTTGAGCAACCCCATGGTACAGTCCTTATCACAGTCATGTTAACGTCAAGTCAGCAACAGTCAGTCAACAGTTCATCTCTGCAGTGTTAAAGTGACGGTTGTGAGTGTTGAGTGCTTCTCGTGTATTTAGGGCATTTTCTGAGTCTGGCCCGAGTTTAGTTAGACATAAGAGAGGAAATTTAAAAGTATTAAAAAATTATAGTGATTTACTTTGCTATGGTACTGACTATACATGGTCACGCCTGCTTAAAATATTGCACTAGTATTCCACCAATCATATAGGTCCATCGTGTAGTGATATTGAAATGTTTGTTTACTTCAGGTCTCAGGTTAGGATGAATCGATAATAGTTCCCTTTTTTGTGTTTCCATCCCTCTTTCCTGAACCTCCCTTCATAAATAACAAAACATACATCAAAAAATGAAGAGAGATTTTTCTTAGAAAACTATAACATATTCAAATATTAGATACTTACCAAAGACAAATACATATTTTTGAAGCAAAATCAAACAAAGTTAATACTAAGTTACTATTTTTAAATTATGACAAAACCAACTAATTACCTTTGTCATCACAGGTAGGTAATCTTCTGCTTCTGACATTGACCCCCCATAATCTTTTACATCGCAAAGTTGTTCAGGTTTCTTTGTCAACTCCAAAATTTGATCAACGACTTTTTGAATCAAAGGCTCACTACCAAATTCACCTGCACACAGTAAAAAGTGATTGAATAAAATGTAACAAACTTTAATAAATTAGTCTAAAATTAATATAATAAAACAAGATAAGACTGTTATTTTGATGTAACGTCAGGGTGTGTTGTCAATATTAGTAAGGCAAATAAAGGTCGCTTTTTCCGATACAAATCAAAGTGGAAGCAAAACTTTTTTTCCCCCTTATTTTATGGATGAAGAAAAAATGGTATCAAATGGGTGTATTCAATCAAATATTGAAAGGAGGATAGTAGAGAAAGGCCTACAAATGTACCAGAAAACTGTAGGTCTCAAAGTTCACAACAAAACAAATTAATTAGGTAGAGATGAGTCGAATTCACTATTTCTCGAATCATAACCTACATTTTATTTTCAAATCTCGAATCCGAATCCTAGCAGATTGTTAAACATTTCAATGATTTAGAAATAGACCTACATTACACAATATAGGCCTAAACTGTAAATTAAGATTTATTTCAATCATGCTTTCGATTTTAATCAACCCCAACCACCCCTCGTCAAATACAGGTTAAAATTCAGCCAAATTAAACAATCTAGACACATATTATTGTTTGAAAATCAAATCAATCAAAATTTGAATGTCTTTTAGTCATTTTTAAAAGTGTTGTTAGAATGACTTTGGTTTCTAAGAAAACATGTGAAATAAACAGATTAGGCCTAATTATCATTTGAGCAACTTTAATCATCATTGAAAGATTATAATTTATTTTAGTAAGAAAATAAAAATAAAAATACAAACGGATATTTTAATAAAGACTAAAACAACATGCCTAACAATTAAACATACATTGGAATTAGTGAACTCAATAATGCCTAAGTATGTTTTATTATTATTATTATTTTCTTATTATATCCATTATATATCTTCACGTAGAAAACAAGAAATATATTCAATTCTTGCGATATATCGATTTCTGAGAATACATTCTATTTAAAACAAACATATTTTTGACTCCAATATGTTCATTCTCTTTTTATAAGGCACAGGACTATGTTTAAATATTTTTACAATTACTTCAATAACATATTTTAAAATGTAATAAACTCTTAGTTAAACTCAATTTCAAAACAAATAATGAATTAGCAAGTCGTTATTTGATTCTTAAAACTCGAGAGCGCTTACTAAGTGATCAGTTTACCAGAATAAATTCTAAACAAACAATCATTATTCAATAAGTAGGCCGGTAGGCATAAATAAACAGTTTTATCAGTGTCTGACTGTTGACAATATTTATTTTTCATGAAACCCAACAAAATGTCTAGCTTAAGGATCGTATGCAATAAATTGGGGTTCTTTGCATAGTTGTAGATAATTAAAACCAGTTGGGTGATAAGAATAATTAACAGCATCTTTATTTTAATCATCACTCTCACGAGTAAACATACGTCATGGCGGCGGACTTTGTATCGTTTGTAATGTGTTCTTATTTCTGTTAAAAAAAAGCCATAATTTATTTTATTTATTTGGAGTTTATTTGTAATTCTAGTTTTTATTTTCAGTTTTTGAAGAGTTTTAATATGTTCATAAAAATATTTACAAGATTGTTCGTGAGGTGAAAGTTTTAGAAGTGAGCATGTGCCGAAACGGTCGAGTCCAAGTTTCCCATAGAGGTGGGAGGGTAGGGTAGTAGACACGTAAGATTTTTCACACCTAACAATTTTTTTTTAAATAATGACTTTATTCATGCAAATCTCTTTTGTGCGATAAAATAAAGATTACAGATTAAGTTGTGATTTTCAAGTAGGCCTAAGTAATTTTTGAATTCAAAATATTATGCTTTGTTTATGAGGTGAAAGATTCGACTATCGAATCCAGTAAAACACCGAATCCTCGAATATCAAATAATTGTCAGGATTCGAGGATTCGAAGATTCAAGTGGCCCATCTCTATAATTATGTAATTTTCAAAGTACATCAGGCCCCTTGTTCAGCAGAAGAGAGTCCAGTCTGTGATTTACTCTTTTCTGCTGAAGAAGGGGACTGAAGTACCCCACACATAATTATGTGTTTTGATCTGTTTTTAATTGTGAATTTTTAGGCCTACAGTTTTCTGCTAAGTGTGTAGGCCTTGCCCTTCGATCCTCCTTTCAATGTTTAATTCTATGGATAAGAAATGTATCAACATATTGGATTGTAAATGGAAACTAAAAAAGCCTGAGCATTGTTAAAATAAGGGTGAATAAAAAGGATTTATCAACACACACACAAAGAAAGATTGAATTTTTGATACTACCATAAGAAATGATAATCCTGGTAGGGTGTAATGAAAGAGGGTTTGCCTATATATTTTTTCACTCTGCCTCTACACAAATGTGAGTACACTTAATCTAAAGTTAACTTTTCTCAACCCTAACACATTAGCATAATTAGTTCATATGAGTATAACCCAGAAAGAGAGTGAAACATGGTGACAAAAAATATATATTATTCTTCAATAGGGGTGAGCAAAGTTCTTTTTTTTTTTTTTCAATTCAAAGTTAACTTCAATCTGATATATAAAATATTGTTTGAATATTTTTGTCAGTTTTATGCCTGAAAAAATATTTTATTATGATTATTTTTATAAATGTATGGATGGACTAAAATGACTAGGAAAATGTTTTACCTCACTAGTAATAAGTAGTTTTTCTGATAAATCAAGTTACTATCACGACACACAATTCAGATTTAAAAAATTGAGCTATAATGTATACAACAGGTCAAAATGGGACCATAAATTGAGTATTTTAGCTGTCATTATATTTATTGGTAAGGCTTTGTAATTGTTGAAGGGTGCATTTTTTTAAAAGTGAATTCGAGGATGATATTTGTTTCAAAGCCAATAACTTCACACACATTGTTCAATATGTTTTTAAATTATTTTCTTGAAACTGATAAAATAGTGCTCAAATATTCCTAGAAATAATATAAAAACTTTGGGCCATTAAATTACCTGGGAAATGTTTATGTACCAGGAAGGATGCCATCTGAAACGCATTGCTGTTCACATATGAATTTGACTCATTTTGGAACCATGGCATTCTCTCTGTAATAACTCTCCCTGCCCAAGAAAGGACCACTGGAATCTAGAATGCAGATGTCAACAAGTATGGTGAATAGCAATCGAATGAAATAAAAATTAGAGGAGGCGGCACAGTTTTAAAGTAGGGACAGGACCCTCGAACCCTAAGGATATTCAGGATAGCCATAAAAAAATTCATTTTTCAATTGCAATTTGTTCAAGAGCTCTAATACCGCTCATTGGTGGTTCAGAACCTAATATAATAAGATGAACTTAACAGCCAGACCCCAGACCAGTAATTTAACTCTTAACTGAATGTATGAATGTTATAATGAATGGAATATAAGAAAGAATGTTTACATTTAGTTACTATTTGTAATTTCTATTACTCTACTATATTTATATTTGCACTTGTGTTCATAATTTTTTCCAAGATTCAGATTTGAGATTTGGATTAGTAAAATAGCCAATTCGACCCAACTCTATTTTAAAGTCAAAATAATATTAGATAAATGAGGCCACACATGTCACAATTGGTGAGCTACTGTAACCAACGTCGATATAGTCTGTTCATAATAGGTTTTTACCTGTATGACAGTTCAAAAATCATATGTTTAGGTTTTGGGTTGCCAACACTTGTATAGGATCACCGTTTTGTTATGTATGTTAAAATTTTTAATTACATCTTATATTTTACATTTAAATTAACATAAACTTAAGTTTTCTTATACTATTTCATTTCTTTTAATAATTTCCTTTTATCCAACTCAAAACAATATTTCAAACATGATTAAAAGTACTTACTCTTCATTTTGAAACGTTAATGACTATGTGTAATATAGTGCATACATCAATAACGTTCAATACTTGTAATATTTTATATATATAATAAATTATTTTATGAATTTTTTAACGTATTTTTTAATATTTAACCGAATAAAATATTTGTATACACTGCGTGGGCGCATAATTGTAAAAAACTTGTTTCCGTCACGTTCAACCACATGGTTTAGAATCGTTGGTCGCCATTTTGAAGCTATTTTAGTTAGAGATTTTGTGGAAGTACTGTGAATAATAATTATTTTTAAGTGGAATAAAACGATAAATAAGCTTTGTGTCCGACCTCAAATAAATATATAAATAATATTGGCCAAAATTACTGTGGTTAACCATCACATTCATATATTACCATCTGTTTTCATTACAGTGATCCAAAGTGATAGATGTCAGCTGTTGGCCTTGGGATATATTAGGGACTATTTCTAGTAACTTTTTGAGCTGTCATCCAAGTAAACTTAGGTCATGAATGACTTTTACCAAATGTTCTTATTAGATGTGTGTCAAATCCCCTTTTTAAAAAAAATTTATAAAAAAACTGTGAAATAAGCCTTCCCGTATTGCAATGATTTTCCCCCCTTTCAATTCTGATTTTGTTCAAATTAGTTCTTAAGTTAAACTAGTTTTCTTAGAGGAAAACTTTCACTTTTTGAAGCACATGTTAAGTCTATAGAGAAAATAAAAATAGTAGCTCTAAGTACACATAATATCCATTAAATTATGTGAAAAATTAGCAGTCTATCCTGCTTCGATGGCTGCATGCTCATAGGCACTACTCTCTCAATAGGCTAGATTGCTGTCAATGATGGCGAGATCAAGGTTCAAATCTCGGTCAGGTGTAATGAAGGTAGTTTTTCCTAAATGGTTTTCCACTCTACCTCCACACAAACGTGTGTATACTTCCTCTCAAATATAACCTTTCTCATTCCTAAGACCATTAACGTAATTAGAACATAAGTGTATAACCCAAACTGGTAGTAAGACGTGCTAAAAAAGTGGTGATCTAAGGTTCATTTAGTTAAGTTTGTTCTATAGCTATTTTGGGCTACACAACCAATAAGCGTCATTATATATTTTAAACAAATTTCAATCTAAAGAAAATTGATCAAAAGTATTCTTTAATACTTGAGGACACGTTCCTAGTGTTTACACAAAGGTATAATTAAAGTCATGATGTATTCTACAGCCTGGGAAAACAAGAGTGAGATAGGGGCCCTCACCATTTGAGGCAGGTTGTCATACTCTAAGCCATTCCACCAATGCTTGTAGCCGCAGTGACACGGCCCTGTGCTAGATGGGGAGAGGGATGAAGTAGCGTCTCCATTCTCGTAGTCCACCGAGCCATTGCAGTGTATCATGCGTAACCGGGTGCTATAGACCAATAAGATACAATATATAAATAACTGCCACCTTGCTGCCAACACTTTAAGGGGAAAATTAAAATTAAATATACTCCAAATAAATAGTAGACACTAGTCAAATGGACAAATTTCATATTTATTGGTTAAATAGTTAAGGCACAAAATATCTTAGGTTTATTTAAAAGCTCAACTTTTATAAATTGTACTAACATTTGCAAATATATCTTAAGACTAACTGACAGTTTATGAACACAACAAACCTTGTAAGAGATGATGCAAATCTAACATAGTATTATGCACAACAGTAGTTTAAATATAGTTATAGATATTTATTTCTGGATATATGATTGTAGAAGCAGCATAAAATGTTGTATAACCATGAAAGGATGAATAAGTTAGTGACAAGAAGATGAAAGTGTTAAGAGTGCATTAAGAAATAAAGGTAGAAGTAATAAAAATCTACCTTTAACAAGCAATATGTAGGCCTCAAAGTTCACAATAGCAATGCAACCAAACGTATTATCACTGAATGGTCAATTAAAGGAAAGTATATCTGGTAGTCATTGAGAATGGTGGGAGGGCTACTGGAAGTTGTAAAATAATCCATGATGCCATAAAAGTAGTTATATTTTCATGCATATCATGGAAAATTTGGGAGAGTTGGCAGTTATGTTGCCTATACTATGCACCCGACTGATGTGATAAGCCGAAGTTCAATACTGAATGAACACAGTGAGGTTGCCGTATTGGGCTTTTAAAATCATCCTTCACTACACTACTCATGCAGTAATTTTTACTTAGCTTTTGTTTTATGGGTGTGTAAAGTATACTTTTTCAATTCAAAGCAAACGCGAATCAAATATATGAAATATTTATGAAGCCTAGTCAAAGTTCTAATGTTTTCGGTTAGTTGATTGATACACATCTGTGAAGCAGGTTTTTGAGTTTGATTTGAACCTCGAATCGAAGCAAATATTATTCATGAATTTTGAATAATTATCGAAGCTAATTAAATCATAATATAATTAAATATGCTAAATTTATGATGTAAAATAAAAAGTTACACATTTTAAAACAAGCATTGTTATTAAAAATATATTAACAGATTTTAGGCACGTTGTTGGATTTGCATTGACCTAAAACATTATAAATTCTTTTATAGTTTGGTTTGATTTGAGTTATCAAATATCATCAAATTCTAATCAATATCATCAAATTCTGAAAATTGAAAAATTACACCTGGACACGGGAATCGAACCTAGGACCTCTGGCTTAGTACGCCAATGCTCTACCCAATGAGCTATCCAGGATTCGTCCTGTGCCAGGTGTCATTTTTCAATTTTCAGAATATGATATTTAGATGGAGTAATTCCCACTAATAAGCATAAATAATAGCTCTGGCTATTAATTCTTAATATGTGCGGTCCAGGTGTCATTTTTCAGTTTTCAGAATATGATATTTAGATGGAGTAATTCCCACTAATAAGCATAAATAATAGCTCTGGCTATTAATTCTTAATATGTGCGGTCCAGGTGTCATTTTTCAGTTTTCAGAATATGATATTTAGATGGAGTAATTCCCACTAATAAGCATAAATAATAGCTCTGGCTATTAATTCTTAATATCATCAAAGCTTCACAGACCCACTATTTTTTTTTATGCTTTGAACAAATATTATATTGTGTTTATTTATGCAACTTTATGAAATAAATTACTTATAAATGAACAAAAGTAACTCACTCTTGGCACCACTTGCATGTGTCGAACGGCTTACTGCTTGTGATAACTAGAACATCTTTCCTCGAGTCATAGCTGCACGTCACGCCCTGTTTAGAAACACAAATAATTAATGCAGGGTTTACAGCTTTGGGGCTTTAACATGGTGCCTTGTCTCAATGTGGTGAATTTACGAATGAAGTACAACACTCCTCTTTAGAGCCATTGATCAGGCGAGTCTGGCCTCTAAGTTACCCAAGAGCGACATCTTGATACACATGGTAATGTTCAAATTTGTTATATTATATTCCCTTCCTTTTCACTTCTAAACACTTAAGACATGAAAAACATACATAAACATTAAATGAAAGATTCTTTCATAGCTACAAACACCTAATTAAAATAAAAGTAAATATATTCACAACACATAGTAGCAATTAATACATTTACCAAATTTAAGAAAAGGAAAAAAAAAAGTTATATTTCAGTTTACTTCTAGTTGTTAAGCAACAAAAAAAATCAGTTATTTTACCTAAAAGATCTACTTTTCTACCATTTAAACTGACTCGGTGGCTTAGTTATCTAATGCACTAGTTTCGTGTCGAGCTAGACTGCAGAGGACGAGGAAATTAAGTTTTGAATCTCGCTCTGGTGAACTGGGGTGGTTTTTCCTAAATGGTTTTCAACTCCACCTCCACACAAAAGCGTTTTTTTTTTCCTCTATATTCAACATTCCTAATTCCTAACTTATTAGCGTAATTAGTACTTAAGCGTATAACTTGAACAGGTAGTATGACACGGTGTTAAGTATTATACCATTTAACAGAAATTTAAAAAAATAATCCTACTATCAAACAGTTTATTTTCTGCGTTGAACACACCCATGCTATTACAGATGATGCACACCTTACATAGTAATGATGCAAACACACATTTAACTATTAGTGTTAATATTTAACTATTTTGTAATAACAGTAAAACAATTAAAACATGCCATAAAATTAGTTACTGCAACTTAAGAGTTGGGTAAAATCCCCTTTTCTCAAAATTAAATCTTCAATTTGCCAATGAATCCTTAATCTAAAATCTATACCTTAAATTTTCCGACAAATCTTGAATTTCAAATCCGAATATTAGAAAGCACTGAGAGGAAAATTTTCAAATATTTGTATTTTCTTAAATTCTGATTTTGTTCACATTGGTGGTAAATTAATGTTCTAAGATCTAGTTGTTAGGTTTGCCCAATAATTAAGGCAGAATAAAATACTAATATACCTAGGCATAAAAATTATTTTAATTTTAAAAAACTTCTTTAAAATTTGATTTTTTTTTAAAATCCTCAAATATCCTTAAGGATTATAGGATTATAAGGACACATCCCTTGTAATTATCATATTCCATATATAAGCCTATACAAATCAAAGATTTTCAATTTCGAATCAAACTCAAATAAAATCCGAGATGAATATTTATAAAATAAAGATGGTTTAAATAAAATCCAAATATATTCCATGGTGAAATTTTTTCTAATCGAATCGAAATAAAAATTTGTTTAATTAAATATTAACCTAAGTAATATGAATTTATAAACTTACTCAAATTTTTAAAAAAATAGTAAATTGTGTTCAAATAATGGCTAGATTTTAAATATCACAGTTCTGGCAAGCTTAAATTTTAAAGTCAAATGATTGGTCTATGCCAACATCGTTAAAAAGTTAAATTACTCACATGTTTGACATTTCGATTGATATTGAATTAAATCCCATCAAATCCGAATCTGGGATCTATTTGGATTTGAAATTTCAAAGCTTCATGCAATTATTGAGGATAATTGTCCACTTTGTTATGGTGAGGTTGACTTACATAGTTGTGGAAGTTGTAGACCTTGTCCTCCCTAAGTGGTCCAAAATGCTCCAAGGCCAAGTTATACAATAAGCCATTGACCCCAGGCCTGAGCCACTCTGTGATGAAAGGCTCAGAGTTAAGGGCTTCACACGAGAGACAGCGATACACGCGTTGTTCGGACACGATGCTCTGAGCGTAGGTAATAACCAGACTAGTTTTCATGTTCAGCACACCCGCTACGCAAAGGAAACGAAACAACATTAAATATGGGTCATATTATTATGCAGCTGTCAGCGCAAAGGAAATTAAATATTTAAATTCAAGAAACAATGTGTAAAATTACTAGACTAACAACACTTTGAGAGTCAATCATGATTAATACTTGTTTATATTAACTGTTTATATCAATTAATGTAAATTTTATAGAGTATTGTTTTAGAGTTGGGGCAAATACACTTTTTCCTCCAATTTGAATCTCAAATCTGAATTTCTATTTCACCTGTAGATCCCAAATTGATTTTGAATTTTTTTAAACATGATAAGTGTAAAAGATTTATAATGTAAGAATTTTTTTTCTCTCTTAAATTCTTATTTTGTTCATATTACGTTATTTTCTATAGAAAATATAAATCTTTACGAAATAACATTTTTTTGTTATAATGTGAACTCACATTCAGTCAAGTGGTAAATTAATGTTAAGTTTGTTAGGTTTGTTCTATAATTTTGTTGGACCAAATAAAAGTGTCATATAAACAATAAAAAAATTAATGCTAACTTTCTGATATCACAGTAATACTACCCCTACTGCGACACTGTCACAACCACTTGTGGGTGATTTGTCAATATGGCTATGGAGGTTGTGCAAAGGAAGGACTTGTAAGACATATAAGAATGCGTTTTGATGTTATTTGATTAAAAGACCTAATAGTAGTATTAAGACTATAATATTAGAGTCCTTGATAAACTCTAGCGAGACACACTGGTCTTGGACGCGCACTGCGCTCAACTTTCACGCTCTCAGAAGGTGGTTTCTAAACACGATTGTCGTCATTACTTGATGTTAGAAGAGAAAGCTTCTCTCAAAAGACTGTGTTACAACCAACTCGGAGATGGTCGGCTCCTTCTTAATTTGTTAAGTCTTCATGACCAATTAGCGAAGAGTCAATCCTTACATGGGATAATTTGCAAGTCTCCTTTTTTAACAGAAAGCTGGCTCGGCATTGAACTACATTCAATACAATGCTTGCAGGTAAAAATCCTTTGTTTTGGCTTACTGACAATCTAGTACAACATGTCTTCATGAAAAACTTAACTGTGTCAACAAGAAAATAACTGCAATCTAGTAAAAGGTGTTACATTAAGTCAAATGCTTGGAACAACATAGATTTTAAAATAACAGAGGTACCCGATGTTGCCCGGGCTAACTACACAATTCAAATGCTTTCCTTTGCTTCAAACAAACAAAGAGATAATAACTTATTTAATTTCCTCCGACCTTGTTTTTAATAAATTAAATGAATCTAGTCAAAAATTTAAAATTTTAGCTTGGAGGTGCAAATATTTCTGCCCGGAGGCTACTAATTTTAAAATTCCATCCGGCTGCCAGTGGTAATTATTGAATAATGTTCATGACAGACAGACAAACAAACTCTTCATTTTTTAAATATAGATTTAAAACTGCAATTTTTTTTTCTTCTTCAAATATCCTCAAGGATTTGTGTAAAGGACTTTCCCTGATTATTTTTTTACATATATTGGGTTCAAGAAAGTTATATTTAAGAATGAAACATTGCACAAGGGCAATCAAATAAAATATTCTTCTGGTCATTGAATATTATATTGTTTATTTCAGATCCAACTTACACTATCATATAATTCAAAGAGTGATTATTCAAAGAATGTAGTTGATGCAAGTGTCCACATTTTGTTTGGAAAGAATTATTTTATTTTATTTGATGTATAAGACGACAAAAAGTGTAGACACACGACAATAATGTAAAGTAATTGATAGTGAAGGAAGCCAACTAAAAGGAGAGTTAGGTAAGGCCTAAATTGAAGATAGTGATATTTAACATTTTGCCAACAAAGTTTGTTAAAATATATTGTTTGTGGATTTTCTATGACTAAAGTTTGATTTTCATAGGATGTCCGTTAATTGATAACTGAAAACTCATGTTTCCACAATGGCAGAAAAAATTATTACAATTGTATTTATATTCTTAATCTGTTGATTAGTTATGTAAAGATAAATTATATATCAATCCATAAAGAAGTATTATTGGGTGATTTTGATAACTTTTTTGATGAACTTAATAATTAGATATGTAATAAGGCATGTTTCTAGAATGTCAAAATTTAGTGACTTTGAAAAAATGTTGGTGGTTGAAAGTGGGTTTCCTATAAAAATCAGGGCATACATGTATTTATTTTTAAGATTAATACAAAAATTGCCCATAAAGTGGTGGAATGTGAATATTATATTAGTACAATAAATACAAATATCAGATCCCCTTGTGGCCCACCCTTACCCAGTTTTCGGAAACAGAAGTGCTGCACATCTGCCACAAGAGCTGGATGAATGCCATATTTCTGTAAGAACAGCTCATCCATGGATGCTGTCAGTTTACGAATGTAGCTATCTTGTAGTCCTTTCTCTCCTCCTAAGCAATTAAGAGGATAGAGATTTAATTAGAGAAGGGATCAATCCACTTTTTATCTAGTTTGAAATATTTTACTTCCAAATTCTGTACCTTGAATCCAAAACGTGGGTAATGAAGGTGCAGAATAGAAGAAGAATTCAATCCTTTGAAAAGTACTATACAAATGACAAGAGTGGATAGGATGAGAAATGAAAGAGTGAGAGGAATAGTTAATGAAGTGCAGGGCAGGAGAGGTGGTATGGTCATGTGAAGAAAATGGAGGAGATACCAAAGATGATGGTGGATGTTGAGGTGGAGGTCAAGAGAGAGGTGGCTGAAAGGAGTGCAGAAAAGTGTGGAGGAGAGAGAGGCTTACTTTATATTTATACTATTGAGTTAAGTATAAATTATAATAAAGGCGAATTTAGAGGAAATATATCCACACTTGTGTGAAGGGATAGTGGAAAACCAATTTTTGAAAAATCAACTTCAGTACACTCGACCAGAATTCAAAATCCAACCTAATCACGGACAGACCAGCCGAGCATAATGGCCTCAACTCATGTGTCTTCTGATGCATGTTCCCAGCATGTTCATTAATTTTATAGATATATGTCATAATTAGTTGATTATAACGGACAAAACAAAATACTCACCAACAATAAGACAGTCCCTACTGTCAAACTCTATATACTTGTCTAACAACGCCTGTGGCACAGCCCATACTTTGGGCAAAATGTTGCGAGATAGGCGGGGTGGTGAATCTGTGAAATATCAACAAGTTAAATCAATAACATTACCTAATTTACAATTTATTTAAACATAATACCAAAAGTCAAAAATGTATGTGCAATTTATTTAAACAATGTATTATATAATTGTCAGAAATGTTTAACAATGAGGTGACCCAATGGCTTAATAATTTAATGATAGTGAAATTGATAAAAATAAATAATTCAAAATGGACTAATTCAGTGTTTTGTAAAGTGTATTCCATCTTATTTTTGTTTGATAATGGTAACGATGCCGAAATATTACTCAATTGGTGTTAAAATTAGTGTTTAAATGTGTGTGGGACTACTTCTACTATAAAAGACAGGAGAAAGAAGATGTCACCTTTGAGAAATGGATTCTTCTCACATTTTCCCTCTTTTCCTAGGTGGGCTTTCTTTATTAAATTTAAACTTATTAGTTTATTTTTCTTTTTCCTTTATTTTTATCAATTTCCATTATTATAAAATAACTATCGAAAATATATTTGTATTCAAAGATTCAAATAATTTCAAATACTAACTGAAGTAAAGTGAATTTAATCCACTCACTAAAAATTGGTCATATTGATTGAGAACAGGATTATAATAAAATTGAGTAAGGTTATGTATATTTACAAAGGTCGTGAAGCTAAGAACCAAAGTATTGAAAATTAAGTTTGATTATTGAGTCACTTAATACAGTTGAGAATATTGAGACAATTTTAAAAGCAAATTTTCGTGAGCTTGATCAATGTATCTATAGACACAAATGGGAAAAAATTTTGCTTTAAATATATGTTTTTATTTCAAAACCAAACGTAATATTTAACAAAAAATGTTTAGCGTCAAAAACAAAGAGGACTTCTAAAATATATAGCAACCCTGAGTTATGCTATGGTGTATCTGTAAACATAAAATACTGTTCTAGGTTTTTTGAGACAGAGTAGGACTATCCATAGTAAGTGAATGAAGTGTAGATCATGTTACCTCCCTTGATGCCCACTAGAGGGATATAATGATTGCGGGCAGAACTACTCCAAGCTAAGCAGAGCGGTTTGTTCATCTCACCACTCTTCCCACGGCACTCGTCTGGTGAGACCAGAACGGGCAGAAACACCGCTGATGGGAGGGGAAAAAAAAGTTAAATAGCTAGTGACAGGTCATTACTATATTAAACATGGTTATTGTGTTTAAGATAATTTTATGTTGCGATTAATAATATATTTGAGAAAATTACTCATTTGACTTTAAAGAGTTGGTTGATGTTAGCCAAATTTTAAATCAAAGACAATAACTAGGCTCAATAACACATAATTATGAAATTACTGGGGTACATCAGTCCCTTCTCCAGCAGAAAAGAGTGAAACACTAACTGGACTATGGCAAAGGTAGGTCATGGTCACCTAGATACTGTAATTGATTGTTCAAACTTGTGCCTTGACTCTTGGTAGATGCATATAATGTATTTCTATTATATTAAATTATCAGTTATTATTAATTTATTATTGTTGTTTATAAATAAATGACCAACTGGTGTGATTAGGCTTGCTTGGAATAAAAGGAGGGCAAGTTATTCACGGTTGAGGCCAGGGGGTTGCCTGGATTTGGTTATATATTGGTGAGAAAGTTCCTACCTACGAATCTGGGAAGCACTGCAACTATTGAGGAGGGCTCGTATTCCTCTAGTACTATAGAATGAGTAAGATAATTTTTTCTTGAGATATTGGCAACATCGATTACCAGAGTAGGGGGAAGGTAATACCCATGTAGCCTGTATGGATGTTGATGATCAGCCAACTCACCAGAGTAATCGCCAGAGCTCTTCATTCCTGCTACAGAATCCAGAAGAATGATCGGCCTCTTTAGGACATTGGCTAACCCAAACACATGGATGTTCCTCAGGCCAAGAATCTCTCCCTCATCAAAGGGCTCATATTCAGGGTCACATTCCTCAATGATACCCATCCACTCAGATGCATTGATGAAGTCTTGGAACAGCTTCTAGAAACAAAGAGAAATAAAAGAATAAGAAGCATGAGGTTTAGTGGAAAATGGATTAAGAAGTAGGTTTATGTCATTTTTATCTTCCAAATCGGGTTTCTAAGCGCAACTTCACAACATTTTGATAAAATATACGCTTCAGTGCAAGTGCTCTAGATTTCTGTGACAAAATATTTCATTACATGGAAAATAACAGAGGAAAACTATTGAATTTGTTTAGCTTTAAATTATTATGTTCAATATGCCTTATTAATAGAAATGTCAAACAACTTGACTAGTTGAAATCTTAATGTCCTAGATTATTATTATTAGCACCGCGTCTTACTACCCGTTCGGGTTATACACAGTTACGCTAATGTGCAATGGTAGGGGGATTGTGAGATGAAATGGAGGACCTACAGTTTAACGTGGGATCCGAACCACGGTGGAGGCCTGGCATTCCTCACATTCACAAGTTGTGATTAATACACGTCTTGTCAGAGGTGAAGGAAGGGTTTGGCAATCAGATAAATCTGTGCCGGGATCGAGGATTGAACCCCGGACCCTCAGCACAGAAGTCTGACACCTTACCCCTAGACCACCAGGTCACCAAATGTCCTAGATTATTACTGGTATTGAAATAATCCATAATCAATCTTGGCATCATGATTTTTTTATATCTCAATTTCTTGCTCTAAAATCCCAGTAAATGAAAGCTCTAGTATTTATATGAAACAACAATATATCTAATTATTTTTCATTGCTAACATATTTAGTTTTGATGGTACACTTAATTACCACCAAGTAGTCTTTGTGTTCTGGTCATCATGTGTAAACCAAATTATGGTTATTTGTTCAAGTGGGGTTTTTTACAGTGTTTTACTTTTAGGATAGTAATTTTTTAATACATTAAAATATGTGACACAATGTTAAATTTTATCATAAAGAATAGTGGTCAAAAACATTTAATTTTATTGTTACAAAGGCTCTGACAATAAATGTTTTTTGATCATCATTATTTATGATATTAAATTTAACAATGTTTCATTTATATGTTCCAAGCTTGTTTGGTATTTAATACAACTCTTTGGCACCTGTTAAAATTTACTATATTTTTTCATCACATAATGATCGATTCCTCATCCTGATTTACTTCTTCTCCCAGCGCATCACAACACAATCACTCACTTGAGGATCTGCCATGGGTGATTTTTTAAGATTAGATTCTTCCACCAAATAACATTGACCTACTGAATTACCAGCTCAGTTACAATCAAGGGTGGAAATGATCCCTCTTTCTCTCTGTTTGTTGTTACCATGAGTTTATTATTAGATGTGTAAAATGATTCTCACTGCCAATTACGACAAATTATACCTCTGTAGAAATACACCCTCTTTTTTTGGTGAAAAATGATAGGCTACACATATTTTCGAGTATTGTTTTCGAAGGACATTTTTTTAGGAGAAAAACATTGCATTATATTTAGGCCAATTTGCTATGTTATGTTTGATAAATAACAGTTATATTTATTTATCCAACATCTCAGCTCAGTCGGTAGTGTGTCTGTCTACTGAGCTAAAGGTCCCAGGTTCAATTCTCGGTATGGCCAAAAAATGCATCATTGGTGAAATGTGGGTTTACCCTTTCACAGTGTTGAATTGACGGGTGGGGACTAAATGTTGTGCCTGTTCTAGTCTAAGTTACATTATATAAGGCATATGAAGCAACAACCTGCCTAACAAGCTGGTAGTGGAGAATATATGGTTTGAATAAAAAAGTGACCCAGGCCAAAGGCTGGCAACAGTAATGGATGTAAAAAAAAGTATTATTTATGAAATTAAATTAATTAATATTTAAGTTTTAAATTCTAATGTGGTAAATAAACATTGATAGGGGCCTATATTGACACAAACAAAAGCTTTTTGGGTACACGTAATTTTTTTTTGTAATGTAAAGGGCTCTTGAGAACAAAGAGTTGCCCTGACCAGTTGGTAATTTCTGTGGTTTAAGTTTTCAAATGCATCCCAAGAAGAAAATTTTTGCTCATAGTTATTATTGCATGTATTCTAAGAGTCATAGCAAATCCCAGTTGATAGCCACAGTATTTCCAATTATTAAACGGTTTCAGTTTATTTTAATCTAGATAATTTTATACATTACATTCTTTTCCATAAAAAATGATATTTTTGATAGAGTTGGGTTGAATCCACTATTTTTCAAATCCGGGTCTGCAATTTACCTGAAAATCCCGAATCTGAATCTTAGAAAAAAATATAAACAAAAAGGAAATAAAAACATAGTAGAATAATATAAAATACAAATAGTAAGTTAATGTTAACATTCTTTCTTAGACTCAATTCATTATAACATTCATACATTCAGTTAAAGTGTTAAATTACTGGTCTGAGGTTTGGTTGTTAAGTCCATCCATAAATAAAATTGGTTATGAACCTTCGAATAAGTAGTGTTAGAGCTCTAAAACAAATTTCAAATAATAAATCTCAAATGTCCTTTAATGATTTGAGGAATTCGAGGGCCCATTCTTTTTTTTTATATTACACACTATGACATACCTTGTATTTGTCTATATTTTGCAAGATGTGATCCTTTAAATTTGTGCGCAATGGATGCCAAAAAAGTTCCCGGCCAACTAAGGCCCTCGACACAGCATGGACCAAGCAATGGCCATCACCATCTGCATGGATGGGAATCAGTGTTTCTCTGTGAAACATTTGTAAATAAATAAATAAAACGAGACCTACAAATAAAAGATATTTATAAATGGTAAAAAAAAAAAGGAAAAATGAACAAATTATTAATCACACTACTTTTTTATTATGGGTATAAAAATTTCATTTATCTATCAATTGCATATATTAGCACATGCCTTATAAACTAGCTCAGCTCTACAATAGTTACACAATGGCTGTGTGCGAATAGTTTACTTATGTGGCATTGCCTTGACTCGTGCCCTTGATAGCTGCATTGGCAATCACGTGACCAAGTGTAGATCTGTGCGAGTAGTCACGAATGATACCTATGCTGTCTTCTCGAGGTCTCGGTCACCATGGATATGAATGCTACCAGCCATGCTCTGTTCTCGCAGTGTCAGTTGCAGTATTTGACTAGCAATAGTTTTTGTATTATCGTTTCATCTGCTAGAGCACCGACTTCTGTTTTCCGCCATTTTAAATAAAGTTGTTGCCATTGTGAGTAGTTTGATGCAGTTTTCGTTATGAACAGCATGAGAAGTGTAAAATAATCAAGACTGCATCAAGTCTAAAATTCATGAGTCCGACTAGGGAGCCTTGGACAATTCGGATACAGCCAATATATTTTTAGCAACATGTCTTACTACCCACTCAGGTTGTACACATATATACTAATTACACAAATGTGATAAGGATAAAGCATAAATTTAGGGGAAGTGTATCCACACTTGCGCGGCAGGAGAGTAAAAACCATTTAGGAAAAAACACCTCAGTACACATGATTGGGATTTGAGCCCCAAACTCTCCATCATCGGCAGTCCAGAATATTGTGTGACGCCTTAGACAATGTGGTCACCAAAGCGGCTCTCACACACAATGTGTAAAAGGGAGTCACAATGTTACCAACACAATATTTTAGACCATACCAAGACTCATACTTGGGGCGCTTAGTTTAACAGAGAGATAGTATCGGCTCATATAAGATGTTGGGCAACTCCCTTTAGAACAGGGGAGTTGAACATTGACTAAACCATGGCATAAGATTGATCCCAGTGGCTATGCAGTACCAACATTATTTTTTTATATCTTCCCTCCATAATTATACTCATGACCACCTCTATGACCTAGTGGTCAACGTTCCTAGCTACAGATCTAAAAGTCCCAGATTTGATCCCTGGTGCTTCCAGATTTCCTGTGAAACAGTGGTTCTTGAACAGAGCCTCATTAATACACATGTGGAGCTACGTGAATGAAAAAGTAGCGGCTCCGATCTAGAAAACTGAGATTAATGGCCAGAGCGTTTGTTGTGCTGACAAGACACCATCTATCTGCAGAAGTTGGCATTACCTCCACCAAAAGATAGTGGTGGCTCTGTTAGTATAGCTCTACTGCAGACTGATGCCATAGAATTATAATACTCAAATTCTGCTACATACATTTCAGTGCTTAGGAGTGAATTTATAAGAAATTCATTTTGGAATTTAGTTCTAGTACTATACATGCATCTGATCACGCATTGAGGCTGCATGCAACATTCAAAAATTTAAGAAAACACAATGATGAAGGGTGGATTATCAGAAAACGTATCAAAAATGTAGAAAATCATCCTTGGTGCATCCAAATGGGATTCAAACCAAATCCAAAAATAGAGTCAGAGTTGGGGTATGCTACTAATGAGCTGAACATGCAAGTAACATTTTGAGTTAAATTAAATAGCTTTTAGACAATTGAATTAGAAACAAAATGCATTGGCAAGTACATGGACAAAACATGGCGCATCTAGTCTAGCTTGCCAGTAACAGGTAAAGGTGGGAATCCTGATCAAGCGTACTGAGGGCGATTTTTCAAAAAAAAAAAAAAAAAATCTTCTCTCTCCACACAAATGTTGGTGCATTCCCTTTAAATTCATCTTTTCTAATTAATTTCCAACTAATGCCAAATCTGTGGAAAGCTTGGACGAGTCGTAAGCTGCATTGCAAAAGTAAATTCAAAACACACTTAGTTTCTCACCTGTTCCCATTGGTTGTCTTAATAAGCAAGAGAGTCCCCGCAAGATAGTTGGCACTTCCTGAAACATCTCGTCCATAGCCCGGCACATCTATATGTTGGGGGTCAATACGAAACCCGCGGTCTCCCAGAACGCTACAGTCAAATGTTCCTCTGAAAAATTAGTGTGAAAACACAATTTATTTTACATCACCTATAAAATTATACATTACGGTTTTACATAACCATTTATTTCAAAGTGGCGTAAAATAAAGAGTCCATCCACTGTAGGAGTGGCTGACAGCAAGCAGAAGATTGATATTAGGCAAGCATTGGTTGAAAGTCACTAATATTAGTCTATGTGGAGCAGACAAAAAAGAAAAATCCAAATGATTATTTTCATACTTCATATTTCAATTTTGTAAAAACGCTTAAAAGAAAAAGAAAGTTAAAAAAAAAATTATTTGCTATCAAAGTTTTGGCAGCAGAAAGTGACAACAGTTCAACATATGGTCTTGCAGATCATATGCTTTGACAAATGGATACAGTGAGTATCCTATGCTAGATAGCCTATACACCCAGTGTAACAACATTCCTCTAATATTATATTTGAAAATCTATTTCATGGATTGCAGTTAATAAGGTTGCAACAGTTCGAGTTGAGAGATAAGAAGATTATACACATTCAAGAAATAAAAATTAATCCAAAAAATGATAATCATAATTTTAGATATTGAATTAAAAACAGAAATAGGCTGAACAAAGACTTGTTAACCTAGGAAAATCAAATGTTTTCATATTGTAGATAGGATAGCCTATATAATATTTCATCCATAAAACAATTAACATAAGCATAAATAATTGTTTAAGATAATATTTTTGTACATATATTGTACATAGATACTATAGTGGTTTAAACAATAAAGGTGACAGGCCCATTATAAAGAGCATTCATCATAGACGGCCCAACTCGGTTCCCGGTTTGCATCTGCATTTGTGTGTGCGCGCACGCGAGAGGTATGGGAGTAAAAAGGAAAAGAAAAGACAAAGATATGTAAGGAATGTGTACAAGGCATTCATATTTGATTGATTCAAAATTTTCCGCGGTGATGATGGAGGTACAAAGCAACAAAGTTTCTTGTTAATAATTAAACTATGTCCATATTATGAGAGAATCAAGATTCGTGCACAGTACTTATCTGTGAAGCCATTCTAAAATGGTCAAAAACAGCCCTTTCAATGCAATTTTTATCCAAATATCATTAAATATTTCAACAATGTTCAGTATTAGGAACTTCTATTAACTATTTATCGCCATTAATGTTTAGTCAGAATTGATCCACGTGAAATAGTGTTTGTGTAAATTTAAGATTTCTAGCCGATTGTATCACAAAGTTGATTGGCACGTAATGCACCCTCTTAAGAGAAAATAATTTAGATGGCTCTATTCGTTAAGGTGCCCACTAAAATATAGGTTCTATCTTTGAGATAGCAAACAAAACGCTTATCCTTTCATGTTTGGACACACAGAGATTAGAGTGATCACAATGTAGGGATTGGTATCCTGACTAAAAAGAAGATTATCTGAAATGGGTTAACCAACCGGTCCAGCAATCTTAGAATGAAACAACAGTGTATTCTCAGGGTGGGTTTCTCTCTAATCCCACTTCAAGATTGTTTATCAATCACTTGAATTTGTTGATAGTATTTTGTTTTATTTGGGGTTTAATTTGATTTTGCCAAAACAAATCAATGTAACTAAGTCTATTGGTCAATGTCATTCCCATTTATGACTCATCTAAATTAAGTCATACCTGCTTGTTGTGAGATAAGTTGGTTTATTTTATGCTTCGAAAGAAATCATCTACAATAAAATGTGTAAACCTGTAGTTTAAACTCCAGGAATTAAAAATAATAAATAAATAAAAAGAAATAAATTTGGCAAGACTGTCTCAATTTATATAACCTTGGATGGCAGACATAACCTTAATGTCATAAAACTGTGATTATGAAAAGTATGTGAAAATGCCTATATTAGGCATTACAGTAGGCCTATGTATTTTGTTCATTTCAATTTGAGATATAAAAGTTTAAAATAAGCCTAACCTTCATGGATAGTTTTAAAAATGATTTATTGTATCCTCTTTTCAGCTAAGAATGGTAATGTGATAATAATTTGAACTTTTTTCCCTCATTTTTAAATGCGTGTCAAAGTGCCAATACTAATGTTTACTTTTTTATTAGCATTGAATACAAAGAACTACAAATAACTAATTAAATTACACACCAAATCACACTTTACATATTTTATTCACTTAAGTTAGCTATTCTTAATTTCATATTTTGATTGCACTTAACACTTTACCACAAACTGAACTAAGGTTTTATTGCTAGAGATTTGTGGTATGTAAAATCTTTGTTTTTGGTTGAAAATGTTAAGAAATCAATTTTTATTTTAAGTGATATATAATAATTACAGATACATTTTTAAATAGAGTACCTGACAAATCAAATATGTATATAAGGTTAAAAAAATCATATTTCTTTCTTAGGCATGTAGTTTCTTTATCTTCTTCTTTGTTAGTTTATAATATGGCCATTATAACATCGGTTAAAACATACAAGGTGTGGCTATTAAATAACCGGACTGATGCTGCTCCCAGCAAACTGCGAGCGTGCCGCGACATGTTTGAACATGACTGTGACTGATGGTCCTTCCCCCACCCTGAGCTCGCTAGACAAGCCAGCAGGTCAATCAGTTTGACTGTAGCAGTTGATTGAATTAGTCTACGCACTAGTGGCGCGTAGGAAAAATGCCAAGTGGTCAGATGGAGCAACAGGTTAACCTCAAGATTCTTGTTAAAGTAGGGAAAACTGCCACAGAAGTTTATGCAATGTTGAAAGAAGTCTACGGGAATGAATGTTTATCCCGCACACAAGTTTTTGAGTGGTTTAAACGGTTTAAAGAAGGGTGTGAAACGACCGAAGACGATCGGCGCCCAGGACGGCCCTCAACGTCAAAAACGGACGAAAACATTGAAAAAAAATTGGTAAATTAATCTGCGCTGATCGTCTTCTGAGCACCCGAGTGCTTGCTGAAATGACAGGAATCGACAAAGAAAGTGTTTGACAGATTTTGCATGAATCATTTAACATGCGGAAGTTTTGCGCAAAAATGGTGTTGAAACTCCTCACTCCCGAGCAAAAGGAATCAAGACAAAACATTTGTACTGACATCCTAAACAACATCGCCACTGATCCAGATTTGTTAGACAAGGTGATTACTTGTGATGAATCGTGGTTTTTTACTTACAATCCCGAAACAAAGAGGCAATCCATGTATTGGAAGAGTCCAAGCTCGCCAAGGCAAAAAAAAAAAAAAAAAAGCCAGGATGAGCAAATCCAAATTCAAAGCAATGATGATTGTCTTTTTCAACATTCGTGGCATTGTCTACGTTCACTGGGTACCCGAGGGTCAGACGGTCAATCAACATTTGTACATCGAGGTTCTGACGGCCCTAGGTGAGCGTGTGAGAAGACGAAGACCCAATTTGTGGAAGACCAAGTCCTGGATCCTTCACCAAGACAGTGTACCAGCCCATTCTGCCTTGTCTGTGAAAGCGTGCCTCGCAAAATACGGCATCACCGTGTTGGAACATCCATCGTACTCGCCTGACCTTGCCCCCTGTGATTTTTTTCTATTTCCCAAGGTCAAATCTGCGCTGAAGGGGACAAAATTTGAAAGTGTGGAAGCGGTTAAAGCAAAAACGACGGAGGTTCTCAACCAGCTGACAGAAGAGGACTTCCAGCACTGCTTTCAACAATGGAAACGTCGTATGGAGCGGTGTAGGGATCGCCAAGGGGAGTACATTGAAGGCGATAAAACTTCTGCTGTAATTGGTGATGAATAAAAAGTGTTATGACTTCAGTCCTGTTATTTAATAGCCACACCTCGTATATTTTACCAATGTTCTTTTGATTGAGGGAACTTTATTTTTGTTATTGGAATGTTATCATTAAATCACATTTAAATCAACAAAATTTATCCATTATTCTCATTTAAAAGGTCAAGAAGTCAAATGCATGAAAATATTTGGTTTTGTTTTATTTCCTGCATGTATTATGAATCCAAAAATGCTATAGTGAAATTTAAATGTGTTTTGATAGCCGCTCTAAGTAAATTTTGTAAAAACACGTCTCCTAGAATTTTGGTGTAGCAAAGATAACTGTCGAGGGATTTAGTCTTAAAGTGGGGATGTAGGGGACGAGAGAAAATGTCAGCGTTTTTGGTGTTTTTATGACAAAACTTTTTTTTGACGAAATTAAAAAAAAAGTCCAGTAACAACTTTTATTTTAGTTTTCTTCACCCAGTGATAAAAGTTGTTGAATATCTGTCATGAGCATAGTGGCATTAGATGATAAACTTTTTAAATGAAGAGAAAATGTAGTCCAGGACACCCTTGACAGATATTCAACAACTGTTGTAATTTTTTCCGTGTTTTACTACCTGTTCAGGTTGTACACATATGAGCCCCTGAGAATACAAGTGGTGTAAGTCACTTTTTTTCATATTTGAGTTAACAATGTAAGCATGTGAAGAATTATTCATTCTGTCAACTGGTAAAGTGGTGTAGGTCATACTTTATATGTTTGCCACTAGATTACACTAAATGTTTGCGCTTGTTAACACACCAACGCGTTTGTTGACAGAACAAGTGGTGTAAGTCGTGATGTGCTTTTGAATTTAGATGGTCTGATTCAAATTTCTAAGTTATAATGACCACACTTAGTGATTTTACGATCGAAAATGAATTAATCAATTCATCATCTGGCTCCGAGTATGATCCAGAAAGTGAAACAACCTCCAATGAAGGTAAGATAATACAATTAAGCTGATATTGAAAATAATTTTATATGAGTAATTTTGGTTATGTTTTTATGTTGCTTAAATCTTTTGTAGGGCCTAGTTAAAAATAATCCATTAGGCATTGCTTATTACTAATGCTACTTACATTGTTTCATTATAACTGTAATTTTTTATTTTAGGTGAGAATAATGAACAATAATAAATTCCTAATCAGGGGGTAGTGCAAACTATTTCATGTGAGAAAGTTGGGTTGTGTCTTTTGACACATTAGATTTTTACTTTTTGTCATTAGTTATTTTCAAAATCTTGTTTAGCGTTAGTGATAATAAATCTTTGTTGAAGTTACAGTGCTACTATGAAAAATAACTTTGTTTAGTCTTTCAAAGTGATGGGAGTGACAATGGCCACGGAACGCGTGTCAAGTTAGAGAGGTTTAAATTTAACATAAATAGCATCTATAACTAACAATTAAAAAACTACTTAACTTAGACAAACAGCTTTTGAGTTATTTAACTGCCTAATTCTAAAAATTGTTCAAAGCACAAATGGTCAAAGTCATCAAATAATACAAATAATTGTAAAAATAAATTCTTAACTAGATAAGTTTTTTATATTTTCTAATTTTGATTAGTGCATAAGTTAAGTTGAACCTTTATGTATGTACCTAATTATTTTAAAAAGATCAGAAAAAATCGGTGAGTTTTCTATATGGATCTAACTTTACCTCCAATTATCTCAAAATGATAAAAAATGACTTACACCACTTGTATTCTTAGAGGCTCATATGTACTAATTACATTAATGAGTTAAGGATGAGGAAAGTTGAGTTTGTAGGAAGTGTATCTAGATTTGCATGGAGGAAGAGTGGAAAATCATTTAGTAAAAACCACCCTAAGTAAATCCTATCAGAATTTGAAACCATATCCCCCCGTCATCAGTAGTCTAGTCTAACACAAGAGTAGACCATGCGGCCACCAAAGGAGGTGGTCTTTAATTCATTAAATGAATGAAAAGAATTAAATGTTAAAATGAGACTCAGATAAGAAAATTAATTATACTACACAAAACTGTTTGTATCTTTTAATACTGACTTGTCTGCTAGTGAGAGTAAAATATCACTGTTTAGTTTCAATTACCTATTGTTTGGTGGTGATGAAGCTTGGATTCAGTGCGATATCAAACATATTATTTTATTGATAAAAATAATTATTTTATTTAGCAGTGTCTTACTACCATTCGGGTTATACGCCTATGTACTAATTACACTTATAGTTTATGGCTTAGGTAGGTTTAATGGAGGAAGTCCACCCACATTTGCATGGAAGGAGAGTGAAAACCATTTAGGAAAAACAACCCTCAGTGCACCTGACCTGGCTTGAACCCGATCTTCCTGTCTTCAGCAGTCTAGTCTAACACGAGAGCAGCGCATTAGACCACTCAGCCACCCATCAAGTCAAAATGTCAATTTATATTATGAATTCTATAAAGCATAATTTGTTAGATAGGATGAAAGTGAAGATGCAGATGGATCTTTGATATAAAATGTCAACCCATTATTCTTTTTATTAGTACACGATATCTATTTTACTAACACAAAGGTATTTAAGGTTTAGTCTAAGGGACAAGGATGAAGAGTGTAGTTTTGGAAGAAAAGTACCAATGTACTTTCTTGGGTTTATTCCCCTCACCGTATCTTAGTACCAGTTCGAGTACTTTTAAGTAAAAAACAAGTATGCTATGGCTCAACCCAAGATTAAGAGTATTTTGATGATAGCGGGGATATGAACCCTTTCCCCACCCTAATTTCCCTCCTCCTACCTCACACTGTTGTGTCCATAACAATGTAGTCTAGTCTTACACAATCATATCATGGTGAGTGATTTTCTGTGCATAATTGACTTGCTGCATCTCCCAGTGGTGTGGCTAAAAGAAAATAATAGGGGAGATTCATTAATTCGAGGGATATAAACTTAAACATGAATATTTTTTTTAGAAATTTCACGATTCCAGTTTTTCTCAATCACGATTCTTAAATTTTAACCTAAAATTTTCAATTCAGATTCGTTGAACAGTATTATTTCATTATTTTTCCATACATCCAAAAAACTGGCAGACATTAAAATTAAATGACAAAAAACTAATAATTATTCAATGTATTGTGGAATTTTGTCATTTCATTTTAAAACAAGAACTTTTCTTCACTGGGATTTGAGAATCAAGGTATCAAAAATAACGATCTTAATATTTATTCTTCTGATAGGCCTACCAGTAATAATCCAAAGTATCATGAAATTGAGTTTGACAACCTAATTTTTGTTTCATGCATCAATAAGCACAAAACCAACAGAGCTGATAGATTGTTTCCTCACAATGTTTGTCAGTGAGTCAGGATGTTGGATATCTATCTATTTAGGCTAGGTATGTAGGGGTGGTGAGGGTGGTTTAAGATGAGAAACAGGGAAATATGTTGAATAAACAAAATTCCTTACCTCTGAGTCATCTCACTGATTGGTTTAGCTTTACTCGTTTTCTTGTCCATCCCGTAATGTGTCAATAAGGGTGACAATAGCTTACAATGGTAGTGTGACAATCCGAGAACTTTGACCTGTTGTAGAAACAAAAGTAATTATGATAACATTTTGTAAAGTAAGAATGGTATGTCCATGAGAAGGTGTCCTGAGATCCAAATATTTCAAAGTTACGTGTTTCCTACGTGTTTAATGTCATTTTAAAGAGGAAGAACTGAAGTTTTCAGTCTAAGACATATAAATGTTTTTTTAAATGTTTAATGTGTTATTAAAGCCAAAATTATTTTAGTTATTATAACTTAACTAATTTTATTTAAATTTGTCATATTTTGGAACTTAATTAAACAGCCAAATTATAATACAATAGTGTAAAATATTTTATGTCAAATTAAACACCAATTCCTCTACTTTCAAGATATCAAAAGTGTGAAAGAATATATTAGCAATAAAAAGGCTATTTTAATTCATTATTTTAATTATAGCATTAAAAGTCACAAGACAAACAAAATCATATAAAAGTTTCAATATTGCCTGAACCAACAAAGTTATGTCAAAATGTTTTTATGTTCTCCTAATTTGAGTACATGAAAATTATTAAATAATACCCTTTCAAATATAGGTCCAGTAAATTATTTAAAACATTAAAATTTATTTTGGTCACAAGACTAACACTGCCTATGTAGCAAAACAAATTATATCAAAGGCACAACATAATTTGTATTAAATTTTTTTTTATATTCACATGTCTCAAAATAAAATGTGATACTCAATTATGTCCATATAAAACATTTTCATTTATTTTTATACATTTTCAGGGTGGCTACAAAACATATTTTACAAAATTCCCTGACTTTTCCAGGTTTTCCAGGCAACATTTTTCAATTTTCCCAGATTACTTTTTTCCTGTTTTAATGGTGGATGATGACTTTGGTTTTATTTATTATTGATCACATATTAAAAAATGTTTGTATCTACCAAACATAAACAGTTTTATCAGTTATTTTAAAAATTAAAATGTTATTTTATTTAGGTATTATTAACTTTAGTTTTAGTGTTTAGTTGCGAAATTAATGGGATATTTTAGATATATTTTTAAATTCCCTGATTTTTCCTTATTTTTAGTTAAATTCCCTGACATTTCCCTGTTTTCCCTGTTATACAAAAATTCGCTGACTTTTCCAGGTTTTTCCTGTTTTCCCCGACTGTAGCCACCATGATTTTATTTTACACATGAATACCTACTGCTATAATACCAAGAAACAAATTATCTCAAATTTTCAATTACTTTTGGAGGGAAAAGCTTATTGGAAGGAAGGTAAATAATGCTATGTTACACTCAGATTAATAGATACTGGTATATGTGAAGGATTATAAAAGAATACCTGTAAATATAAACTGGATAGCCTACTGGTACCTTTAAAGCTAAAATAACAGGTAAGTTATATAGTGGTTGTCTTATAATTAAACTCAATCAAACCTCTAATGTTTTCAGGTTAGCTTAGTTAATCCTAAATTATTCTGATTTCAAACAAAATATTAAATAATAAGAAAAAGATTATTATTTAGAAATAGCCTAAAGTATAATGAATTATATTGGTTACCGCATATAACTAATATGCCACATGTAGGATATAGCTACAGGTCTATTTATTTTTAGACAGAGGGTTGAGAGTTTGAAGATTATTGTTTTAGTCTGAACATTTATAACTAGGCAAACATGTAATTAAAAATTTGAATCCAAGCCTCGGCTTAGTGAAAATTTTAAAAATGTTCTAATGGCTATTACATAATTGTAAGCCAAATGCAGTTTTTTATTTTATAAGAATTGTTAACTCACCTTAGTACAGTATTGTATTTTGTGTTGTAGAAAATAGCGCCAACATCAATTGCTCAAAGACAAAATAAGTATATGGCCAAACACAAAAAGGATGATAATAAAGATCAACGCCGTGGAATCAACAAGAATTACTATAATAAACTTAAATAAAATAAAAATAAAGCCCAAACTCTAGCACAATACACTGTTATATGGGGGATATATCTAGGTCAAGAGACAGAACATTTCCAGTTAAACAAGTTGAAAATGAATCTTTAACAATGTGTCCGGCCCTCAAGCAACCAATATTTCCAGAAGACAAAGCTGTCTGTGGTCAAGGGGTAACTGTGATTTATGATGATTAGGAACGAAAGAAAAAATATCACCATCTGGGAAAGTCACTATCAAGTTTATGAAGTTTGTTGGGCCAAACCGATTTGTATGGACAGATAAATCTGATGATAATAAGAAAGACTTTTCATCAATTCTCACAATTGTCAATGAACATCCTGAATTGATTCCATACAGTGGAAGGGGAATATATGTACTCATTGTTGATGAATATACTAAGCGTGTCTTAGAGCTCGTTATTAAAGCCATTTAGCTTGTAAATTAGTTGTAGTTAAGTTATAATTGTATTTACATGTTAGTTTTTCTAGGTAAAATGGTTTTTTGAGTGAATTTTAATGGTATTTGTGAAGTGGGAAAAAAATGTCACAAGACTAACATGTAGTGTGATATAAAAGAAAGTTTTAATGGTGTGCTATTGATAAAAAAAAATATTTTTTTTACTATTAATCTATATAGTTTGCCCTACAAAATGGCATAAAAATTATTTATCTTGGTGAAAGAAGTGAGGATAAATTTGAATTTAAAATAAAGGTAAGATAAATTTCTGTTTTCCTGTCACAAGACTAATATTACACACATTACAAATTTAATCAATGAAGATCAAAAGATTATCTTAAATAAATACATAAGTTATATGACTTCATTGTAGATGTGTTTTCATTCATTTCAGTTTCATTTTGACGTAGCAAGCTTTTATGTCCTGTAAAAACCTATTCAAAGTCACAAAACTAACAGTGGATGTACCCGGATCCACTAGGTGAAACTATTTTTTAAAGGCTGTGTCTATTATATTTTTTCTGACTTAAATATTCTTATCCTAAATCTATATATTTTTTTGTAAAATATTAATTTATTTATTGACTTTTGGTATTAAAGACTTAACACTTTAATAAATGTATAATCTTTTTAATATACATATGAATGGAAATATCAAGGGTGCCACCAACTTGAAGAGAAATTTCCAAAAGCTGAGGTATTTCTTAAGGAATTGGTAGTTCTCAAGCTTCAAACCAGTAAATCAACCCTCAATTACCTATCTAATCATGTTCTGTTGTTACCCTATTAAAGGCTGATGTTATGTATTTAAGGAAGGCTTGATCTAATATCACCCATTACGGCCGAGGTCAAAATTATCTAGTGGCACACCCAGAAGAGGGCAAGCAGGGTATTTTTCCCTCCCAAGACCGCAAACAGCTTCAATAAGCACTAAAATGGCATGAAGTACAGTCAACTTTCGAAGTAACGACCCCGGGAATAAATCCCTCTCAAAGTAACAACCCTTTTTTGGGGAACCGTGAAAAATGTGGAAAAAAAAGTCAAAAATTTTAAGAAAATTGACCGTAAAATGTGTTTGTTGCACTTGCGCTTATTTTTGTGAGCGATGTATTACTAGTAACTGGGGTAGGTCAGGTATAAAAATAGACACCACCCTATCAATGCCAGCCAATAGCACTTGACTCTGTCCACCCCCACCCTTAAGTAAGACAATGTTTCCCCGCACGCGACTGGCGCTACATCACGCGCCAGGCTTGTTGCCATTGTTATTTAGATTCTCGATTTGGTTACTTTTTGGTTTGATTTTGTGAACGATTTTTGATGACCCACGCTATTTTTTTTAAATTTGATACGAACTTATAATTTCGACAAAATGAGTGGAAAGAGGACCTTCTTGACGTTCATGAAGAAGTACGAGATCATCCAGGAAGTGGATGAGAAGAAGATTACAAAGACGGAGATTGTGCGTTGGCATGGCATCCCAAAGTCGACACTTTTAACGATTCTCAAAATGAGAGAATAAATTGTGAATGCAGTGCATAAGGAAGGCCACAATGTAAAGACCAAACATTTAAAGGGTGCGACACACGCAAATCTGGAACAAGTTATGCTGGAGTGGTTCAGCCAGCATTGAGCGTAAAACGTGCCTATAAACGAACCGATGATGCAGAGAAAGGCCGATGAATTTTCCCTGAGGTTGGGTATAGAAAACTAGGTGTTCAAGTGGGTGGTTAGAGCGTTTAAAAGTGCATCACAGCATATCCAGACACAAGGTCGTCGGTGAAAGCGCATCGGTCAACCCAACACCGGTGAGGGAGTGGATGCCCTTGCTCCTAAACATCCTTAGGCGCTATCAACCTCAAGATGTATACAACGTTGACGAGCTGGGGATGTTCTACAACCTCATGCCAGATCACACTCTTGCTGTGAAAGAGAATAAGAGCAAGGAGCTCCTCACCATCCTTATGTGCTCAACATGGATGGCAGCGATAATATGAAGCCCCCTCATGATCGGTAAGTTCAAGAAACCCCGAGGTTTCAAGGGAAACTTTCTGCCTTGTGACTATGGTTTTAATAAGAAGATACGGATGACCTCGAGGGTGTTCACGAGGTGGCTTCAAGGCTTCGATTCGAAAATGGACGCCGCAAATAGAAAAGTCATGCTCTTCATCGACAATTGCCCCATACATCCTGCTCTCGACAAACTCAGGAACATCAAGCTGGTGTTTCTACCAAAGACCACCACCAAAATGCTTCATCCCCTGGACTGGGAGATGATCCAGCAAGTGAAGGTGAAGTTCCGCGAGATGCTTGTTTGGAGTATGGTGTGGAATCTCGACATGGGCAAGAAGGTCAAAAAGTGGGACGTGTTCAGGGCCATGGAGGAAATCGTCACCAGTTGGAGGGCCGTGAGACCGGTGGTAATCGCCAAACACTTCCGACACGCACACTTTGTCCTACCAGTCAATGAAGGGACTGCAGTATATGTGCTACCCGCTGCTGCCAGCACCGAAGACCCAGACGACCCACCGCTAGTGGACTCCAATTCTCAGCCAAGCCTCTACACGGAACCGTAGCCTGGCTCATCAACAGCACCTTCGTCTGCCCCCCTGACTTTCACTCGGACGTGCGACGAGGAAACTTGAGGAGTACATAGCAGTAGACGATGACATCACAGTTTGGGGCACCCTCGACAACGTCAATATAATCAGGTAGCAGCAGGAGTCCAACGATGAAGAGGTTGAGGAAGAAATGGAAGAAAAACCTGAAGACATCCCCACAATGAAAGATGTTCTGAAAGCCGGGGATGTCAACTCAAGAGCACTTAAGCGCCAGGGCGCTAGCAAAGAGCTGTGATTCCAGTTCTATAATGTGAAAGACTTCGTCGAGCAAACTGGCGCTAAGAAGAAGCAGGCCAAAAAAATGCAATTTTTGCGTATGAGGGTCGGGGGTAAAACAAAATCGGTTAAAATTCCAATAAGGACCCCTTCGAAATAACGACCCTTTTCCAGGGAACCGTGAATGGTCGTAGAATCGAGAGTTGACTGTAGTACTAAAATATAAAGCACTGAAGATATGTGGAATGTAAAGTCTACTTTTTAAGACATGGTATTTTTTTAAATATACACATTCACACAAATTCAAATTGACTTTAAAATCCGGTATTGTAAAACAGTGCAGAAAACTATAACTTCAGCGAGTTGTATGTAAAGCCACTAAAATTATTAAAATAGATGCTCTTAATTACCATGAAAAAACATCAAATTGCTTCTAGAGGCGAGAGATATTTCTGATTCAAACATTTTCTTGGTTTTCAGAAGTTTGGGGGAGGGGGATTATGCCCCCTTACCCACTCATCCCCTCTACCCTTTACAGAAATTTTATTGACTACAGCATTGATTGTGTGCCCACCCCAAAGTAAATTTCTGGGTGCACCACTGAAAGAATCACAAATTGATCCTAAGTAGAGAAGGGGGAAGAGGATCACTATTTTATTAATCTAAATATTATACCTTGCAATAAACTTAAGACATTTACTTTTCTACATTTAATTCTAAAATTGCTATAGAAAATAGAACTAGCTACTAAATGTTAAAATGTTTTGTTGTAATCCATTTATTATAACATTCATCCTTTCAGTATAAGATGTTGGCTACCTTTGACATGGCGGTAATTTGAGATAAGATTTCCCGTGTTAATATATTTACGTACTATTCGGCAAGTTTTAAAGATGTAACATTGATAAAGAAACCATCAATTCTTAAATAATTATAAAAAAATCTTAAATTATTTCAGTCTAGAGCTCAGGCTAATTGGTTTATTTACTAATTTTCATCTCTTACTTTTTTATTTTGTACATTAGCGTTTAAGTATGATAGTGCTTAAGTTTGCCGAGTTAAGATACAACACATTTCACAAAATAGCTTTGAGTTTAGTGTTGAATTAGTGATCAGGGGTCTAGCTTGTTAAATGTGTCTTGTAATTCTGTTGGTTTAAGCCATCAATGAGCAATATAAGAGCGTTAAAAAAAAATTGAAATACCCATATGGATTTGAGGGATTGAAAGATTCAAATTTAGGTCTTATCCCTTAATTACTTTAAGGGATTAAGAATTAGAAAGTGCATTGCTGCACTTAAAAAAGAATGCCACCTATCCCTATCTTTACCTAGTTCTATCCAGTCCACCTCATTGCACCCTATCACTTTCAGGTTCATTCTAATGTTCTCCTCCCATCTGTACCTAGATATTCCCAATGACCTTGTATCATTGAGTTTGCCAATAAATACTCTGAACATGGTTCTGTATGTTCTGCCCACCGCAAACTCTGAGACATGATCATCCTAACAATGTTGTGTGATGAGCACAGGATAAGCACTTTGTTTTTGAACATCCTAAATTTGTTTTCGTCATGAAAGGTAAGAGATCACGTTTCACACCCATAGAGAACAACCAGTAAAATTATTGCTATGTTTATTTTGAGTTTCAAATAATTTGAAATTTCAATCTTCAAAGGATTGGCAAAAGGTTAAATAAAACAGGCAAAACTATTTAACAAAAAAGTACATTACCATTTCTGGTCCTTTCTTGAGACCTGGATTGGATGATGAGATTAAACTTCGCAAAACTGTTCGCAAAGCTACCGCCTGATCTTTCACTTCGGCCACATTCTTGATAGATGTGGCCTGGAAGCGTTGGCCGCAGCGGTTGCACTCCACGCTCGCCTCATATGAGGGGAACATAACCTTGGCCTGGCACCCCTCATCAGGGCAAACTCCACCGAGGATTTTTGGGGAAGAGCTCATGATGAAGATGAGACTTCACCGTTACTGCTAAACTTAAGACAACCTACGAGGAAAACACGTGGAAGTGAGTATAGTATTATATAAGAGAGGCAGTGATGGTTGGTTTTAACTACTCCAAGGAAAACATTATTTAAAACCGGTTTCTATCCACTCTGATAGCTTTTGACCCGCAATGTACAAGGTTGTGATGTCAGACCTTTGTGCACAGGTGGTGGGTGCTTTTCACACCCTCTCTCCATGATCACCTCCTCAACCCCACTTATTGGATAAAGATGCTGCTATCATGTGTTAAATAAAGTGAGAGAAATAGTGAGAGTGTAGGCATGCACATTTATGCAACAGTAGATCTATCAATTGTGTCAAACTTGTTTGACCATTTTATGAAAATATAAATATTGAGGTGGCCATATTTCAGAAAATCCAATTCATTTTAACTATCTTAAATCAGAAAAATTCAGTTTTTTAAATCATTATTATTACAAAAAGAAAATAAAGTTTGTATGAAATTTTAAAACCTAAGCTACTTTCTCTTTTTTACCAGAAATTTGAAACTTTTTTTAAGCAAGGGTGTGAAGGTTAGGTTTTAAATCTTGTGTTGAAGTTAAGATAAATGATGACGAATATGTGTTCGTGAGCAATTAAAACTCGGATGTTTGTTCCTTTTCATAATAAAAAATAAGTGTTCACACACCCATTTCGGTGGTCACGTGGTCTAAGGCGTCACTCTCGCAATAGACTAGTCTGCCAATGATGGGGAGATCGAGGTTGGAATCCTGATCGGATGTAGTATGGGGGTTTCTCAATGGCTTTCCAATCTCTCTCTATGCAAATGTGGGTATACTTAATCTAAATTCAACCTTTCTTATACATAACCCTTTAGTATAATTAGTACATAATAGTATAACCCTAAAGGGTAGTAAGACACAGTGCTTAGAAAACTGTTCACATTTTTATGCTGCCAAACATTGAAAATACTAACCAACTTTCATATGTCATGATCTCAAATTGTATAGTTCTACAATGTTTATAAAAAATATGAATTGGGCCACATTGTATTTTAGTTTAAAACATTTATTGGCCACACAAACTCATGGATTGGGCCAGATGCAGCCCAAAAATTTGACAGGCTTGGTCTATCTCATTTGAAATCCACAGTAGGACTATATTTATTGAGGTTTTGCTTTAGTTTTTAAAAAAAATATTTATTTTTTTTACTTTGCACCTTTTCAGTTTCAGTACATAGCCCAATTTTAATTATTTTAGGAGATAATGTCTTTTAATCCAATTTTTTAGGGGAAATGTACTTAAAATATTGAGCATTTAAACTTTAACAAAGTAAGATTAGCCTACATTTCAAAAGTTTTCTTCCAGGTTTTTTAGACACACTACTTTCCAGGCCTTTAATTTAATTGATTCGTAGATTGCCTGAATGGGCAGTAACTAGGCAGTGTACAACACAACATTTAAAAAACCTTTTTTGTGTGAGGAAAATGCGTTAATCCCCAAATGGCAATAAAAAACTCAAAATAGCTTCTAGATGAATACGATTTTCAAAAATATATGTAGCAGAGCCCTCTGACATGGTTTTTTTAAAAGTCACTTACTTGAGGACTTTAGTCTATTAAGCTTATGTCTGAAGAGATTTTGATCAAAAAGTCATTATCATTGCTTATTTCAAACAAATTTTAATAGACCAAAATAAGTCTACCTACCTTAAAAATCATATACCTAAATGAACAAGAAATATTAGGCTAAACTAAATATCTCAATACATACTGTTGGCCTATATCATTTGAATGTTGCAGTAGTGTATGAGTAATCCTGGCCCCACTAAGCTAGTTTAAAAAATTGTTAGGTTAGATCACTTGGGGTTATGTTATCAAAGTTAACCTTAACAGTTTTCATTGTTTAATCACATGGTTCAGCATTTATTATATTTTACCATCTTTAAATTAATCTAGCAATTTGCTCTAACTGGAACTGTTGTAGTTCCTTCAGATAAAATAAAATAATCTATATAATAGACTTTTGGATGGAATATGTTATAAAGGCTTTTTATCAACCAGAATCCTATCATTTATGTGAGTCATCATAATAAGCCATTTTCATTTTTTTTTAACTTTAGGTTTGCCTCAGGCATAAATCATTTCAGAAATAGGCCTATATTTTTTACAAGTGTTTTGTTACAAAAAAAGTGAGTGTGTTAGGAACTTCTATAAACATTATAATAATTATAAGACACAGCATCGTTCATTACCCTTAAAATTTGCATAAAGAAACAAAATAGAATCTAGCTTGAACACGGGAACAATTTAACAAATATACTTTTATTATATTAATAGCTACATTTCAAATTTATTTTAGTAGCAACAACGTTAGTGAACTCTTTGAACGTGAATCCTACTAGGACTCACGTCCTTTGGGTTACAGAAGGACTTACAACACACAGAGGATTTTACATCAGCTTTATTTCTACAAGAACTATAGTTAAAAATAGTTTTGTTCAAGAAAGATATATACTAAATAGTGTCTACTAGTAATAACTAAAATACAAAGGTACAAACAAAAGTAAGATAGTGAAACGATCTTTACGTTTATATGCTTACCTAGATGGTCCACTGCCACCATGAAATGCCTCATGGAATGCCAAGGGTACAGAAGCCATCAAATAAAAAAAGCTTTCTGATCTTTGTTAGGCACTGGCTTATAATTATGTATATTAAAAAAATAACAATAGATTTTGACACTACTTTAAGAGTGAAAAGCTGATCAAATAATCAATATATTAGAAAAATTTCTGAAACGAGGAGCGACCTGTCAAATACACGAAAGATTCCTTTAGAATTACTGCAATCAGCTGTGGAAGTAAACATGGAAATAGAAGAAACGAGATTCTATTGGTTATAATTTGTTGTTGATGGAAAAATTAGCCAATCGTAGAATTTGTTATGAAACATTCCTTATTTCCCATCATCCCTCTCGAGAAAATATATGAAAAACATAACGCCGAGGGATTGATTCATCAATGAGAGACGAGAGTTAACATTTATAATAGATGAAGATAACTTCGTTTGATGGTTGTAAGATTACTAAAAAAAAATATGTATGTTTTTCAACTTAAATGTTGTTTCTTGAAGTGAACTAACCATTAGTCTAGAAATAATAAGGTATATAAATTTATTAGTGTCGCAAGAGTCTACAGATTACAGCATCAACGACGAATGGTACCTGTAAAGGGAAAGGAGTGTTCTATTATTAACAACCATGACAGAAAATCTATCGAAAAGACCGTCGAAAGGTATACTTAAATCTTCATCAAGTTTTGAGAAACCAGATGGACCAAACAGAAAGTAAGTTTCATTCGTTTATCGTAACCAAGCATTTAAAAACGGGATTTTGAAGTGATTCAAATTTCATCAAGAATATATATTTATAAACGGCGTTTGACTCATCTGTCATTAGTTGTCTTTTATTATACCTTAAAACATACTTATATCTCCGTCATTTAAATCATTATAGTGCTATGATTTAAATGTATATGGTCAATGTTACAAATCATACTTAAAACTTATGAAATAATCTAAATAATGTGTGTCAACACTTCTACCACACCAAAATATCAACTATACTAATTACCAGGGTATGTCTGGTGACAAAACTTTCCCGCTGGCGTTTGAGTTAGTGTCCTCAGGCATTCAAATTAGCCGAAGCACCCGAGTGCGTATCTAGGGAGGTGTGGCCCTTTAGCATCAGCTTAAAAGGTACTGTTGTGTTGTTTGCTGTAATGTTGCCAGACATATCGTTCCCTTAAATACAGTTTTGGTGGTATCTTCCTTGGGGTTTGGAGTGGTGTGTGGATAAACTGGCGTGGAAACAGTGTCTTATAGAAGCTTGCTGTACAGTTTTCTTGGATGCCTCAGAAATAGAGAAATCTCAGGTCGATGGCTCCCTGCCTATTTCTATGATCCCCTCATTTGGTATCTTATAAAGAGTGTTTGCTTGGTCAATAAATTATTTGCTTAGTGTGTCACATGGTTTAGTAGGCCACTCTTTCCACGTATGTCAGTAGATTATCGTTTAAAGGCTATTAGTCATGTAAACTAAGGCTCTAAAGTGCCTTTCCTCACACAATAGGACAATCCTAACAACATATTTTCATATTTGAAGGTGCACAGACTAGTTACAGAGCTCTGTCTCGGCAGCTAACCTTAAAAGGAAGTATAGCCCACCAGAGGCACAGTTAATTTGTTGTGGTCTAATTCACAAGCAATTGGTTTTTGAAACTTTTGTTTTGACAAAAACACTGCCACCAATAATCTAAAACATGCCTAAGCTTATTATTATATTAAATTTAATTTTAGTTATGTGGCAAAACATAGCGTTCCAGGGCTGCCACACACTGAGAAAACAGGTATTATTTTGTCTGGCTAAAAACAGGGACAAAACAAGAAGTTTCAAGAAAAAACTAAAAAAAAAGAGGAATGTTTGTGAATTTGGGAAATTTAAATGGAAGCTTTATATAACAGGCTTTTGCTTTGAACTAAAATTGAACTGAATAACTAATCATGCTGATTCAAACAAATGTCTAATCCCTCCATTGGTCCCTGAAACATTGCGCTAGGCCAGCGTAGCACTATATTAGGCCTACCCCATCAAGGTCAAATCATAGTGTTTTAAATACCAATAAATGACCTCACACATCACTTCAGATTACTAAAAATTAAATCTCATTCCCCTCCACCACTTCATAAAGTGTTTGGAAAAATGATAAATTGTTTTGGAAAATAGTGGCAACCCTGAATTCAGAGTCCTAATTTACACTACTTATTTCAAGAAATATTTTAAGATGTGTCACAATAAATCCATCTAGAACCCTTGCAGTTAACATGAGGACCAATCACAGCTTTTAGCACGTCTTGGTATGTACCTACACTTCATTTACCCTAAAATGTAGCAAGCCTACCTTAAATGTTTCCACTATGGCATAGCTTATAAAATAGGGCCATAGTGTAGGCTACCTGATCTGTAAGTATGAGGTAAGACTGCTACCTCTCAGGATCAACAGGGTGTACTTGTTTTGTTTGGTTTGGTATGACACTAAATAATGTGTGTGTGTGTGTGTGTGTGTATATATATATACAGTACACACACTTGAACAGCCTACCACCTATTCAAAAAGGTTTGTCCACATTGCCCAAAAAGAGGGAGAAGGAGCTGTGATATAATGACAACATTGCGAGAAAGAAAGGGATTAGCACACAGGTTGAATATCTATTAGGTGGTGGCAGTTGGTTATTTCTGAGAAACGTATTGCTTCTATAATGCACATAATTTCAATGAACTGTAAAAGTACATTAATATTTGACAAATTTTCCCACAATTTCTTGTAAATGTAAAAATACCGCACTATTTAACTTTTTATATTAAAATTGTCCAAACTTTTGCAGGAAACATAAAGAAACTAAGTGGGATGAAATGAATATTATCGCTACGTTACATCCTCCTGATAAAGATTATGGCCACATGAAAATAGAAGAACCGAAAACTCCTTATAATTGGGCTGAAGGAGAAGTAGATGAACCGGATGCTTTGGACGCTGAAGTGCTGGCTGAGAAGTAAGTGTTTTTTTTTATTTTCATGTCTGGGTCATTTCATGTAAAATCAACCAAAAAAAAACAAAACTCAACCTGACCATTTTGTATTTAAATAAAATTTTTACCAATTATTCTTCCCTTAAATATAATCATAAAAAAAAATTTTTTAGATTTTTTAATAGCTCCGTTTTTGAGAAATCGATTTTTGAAATTTCAATAAAAATAGATTTTTTCTCCCACACCACATTTTTCAATTCTTATTAATTTCTGTTCTATTGCAGCTAGAATTATGCTTTTTGATTCATTTTTCTCATTTTGAAATGGGCTTTAATCTGATATACAACTCGGCACACTTTTAATGCAGTAATTTTTTTTTTCACTCTTTCAAAAAAAAAATTTTTTTTAAATTGTAATAGTGTTTTATGAAAATTTTGAAAAAAACATATGTTATTTAGCTATTAATTATCTATATAAACTGAAATTTTCAAAATGGGATGCCTATGGGATCCTGAGTTATGATGAAAATTGTAGTACAAGTAACAATATTTTCAGTACTATGATTTGTGATGATTATTACTATTATTATTTTTTTATTATTGTTATTAAGCTTCTGGTATGGAAGGTGATTTAATACATAAGAACTAAATTGTTGAAGCCTTTTTAATTATTAACAACTTAGAGACAAGGGCTAGCCATATTAAAACAATGTAAAGAATGGTATGAAAACTTATAAGATAAAACTTACACAAACGTGTAGAGCAAATTGAATCTAATTGCATTGCTAATTTTGAAAAATTAGTTCTTTGTACACCTTTTTAGTAAAAAATTGTTTGCTTTGTTCATTTCTTCTGCTGTCAGTCGATACACTCTTCCTGTTGGTGTCGTTGGATCAACTTTAGTTATAATGTCAGTTCTATTAACACTCATTATGTCTGGGAATTGGGGGTATTTAAAAGATGGACTGGGTCCATATGGCTCTAAAAAACTTGTCTTGATGTCTTCCTCTTCTACACCAAGAACACACCCCAACCACCAATGGTGTGAGTACTGGCAAGTTACGAATCCAACAATGTCACTTATCTCCAATAGGTTGTCTTCCTCTTCAACAGATACTATTTCTTCTCTTGATTCAGTTGACAGACTGTAATACTTAACTTTCAGCCTAGTTTTATTCCCAATTGGAATGTAGTTGTGCAACTGTTGTGTCCCTTTGACAGTTTTTGCATTCTTTAGTCTTGGTTGTAAGAATGTGTTTTCTGTTTCATAATCTTCTTTGGTTGAATACAAAAAATTAATTTTTGGTATATTATCTTTGGCCCAATCATAAAGCTGATGAGGTGTCATAATTTGCTCATTGTATACCATGCGCAGACTTGCCAGGGCAGCCGGCCGTTTTACAGTCCCTCCCACACCATCACAAGCATTTTTGCCATGTGAGGAGGCAAAAAAATTCCACTTTGCTTTCATGCTAAAGTCTTCTTCATGAAAGCAAAGGTTGAGTGATGCTGCTCCATCTGAGAAATAATGTATTTTCTCAGGTGGTGTGTGAAAAGTTTGCTTCAAGAAATCGATCATTACTCTTTGAAAGAGATGTACAGCTACTGTATCATGTAACATACAGTCAGAGATAATCACCAGACTTATATGCTCTAACTTCTCAGTATTTTCAGTTTTGTAACAGATAACAAAAGTATGGATTGTGACTTGTGCATTGTTCCAGTGGAAGCCTTGTACAGAGTCTTGTAATATAAAAGAATAATTTTCCGCAAAGTCACATATAACTAAATACTCATTTAGGGGAAGGTTTTCCTTGAGGTTCTTCAGATATGCTGACTGCTGTTTCGCAATATATGAATGACGCAATAATTTTGGCATACTTTCAAATAAGGAGTCCAAAAACTCCTGAATTGGTTTTGTCATAGTTTCTAGTGTTGTCCTGTTCTCTATCTGCAACCATTGTTTGAATGTAACATTCTCAATACAATTTTGCTCAAAGCAAATTTTAAAGTATTATATATTTTGAGAGGTGTCCTAAGACAACATTTAAGCCAGGCTGAAAATATTGTTACTTGCACTACAATTTTCATCATAACTCAGGATCCCATAGGCATCCCATTTTGAAATTTTCAGTTTATATAGATAATTAATAGTTAAGTAACAGGTATTTTTTTCAAAAATTTCAAAAAACACTATCACAATTATTTTTTTAATTATTTTTTTTAAAAGAGTGGGAGAAAAAAAATATTGCTAAAACTGTGCCGAGTTGTATATCAGATTAAAGCCCATTTCAAAATGAGAAAAATGAATCAAAAAGCATAATTCTAGCTGCAATAGAACAGAAATTAATAAGAATTGAAAAATGTGCTGTGGGAGAAAAAATCTATTTTTTTTGAAATTTCAAAAATCGATTTCTCAAAAACGGGGCTATTAAAAAATCTAAAAAAAAATTTTTTATGGTTAGATCTAAGGGAAGAATAATTTGTAAAAATTTCATTTAAATACAGAATGGTCAGGTTGAGTGACTGGTTGATTTTACATGAACTGACCCGTCTGTGAACATGCAGCTACACTTTTCTGATGCTGATGTTCATTGCTGGGAGAAAATAAATTACTATGCTCCATTTGTGTGAGGCTAGGAATAGATTATTTAAGCACCATGTCTTAACTACCCATTCAAATTATACACATACACAGTAACAATCAGGGCTGTGGAGTCTGTACTCCAAGGCTTCGACTCCGACTCCTATATTTTTCTACTGTTTGACTTCATCTCTGACTCCTTCATAAATGGCTAGCGGTAATTAATATTAATTAGTAATAACAAATTGACTGCAGTAAAATGTTCCAACACAGATTAATTCATGGGAAGCTTCTTTGACATTGTGAGTATATATTTAAATACATTTGTCAATTCAATTTACAAATTTTGGTCTTAAATAATAAAATATTGCTATACTACTATAAGTTTATATTTCAAAGTCTGAGTCTGTACATTTTTACCAACTCAGACTCCATCCAAAATTGCTTCCGACTCCACAACCCTGGTGATTACGCTAATGGGTTAGGGGTGAGGAAGTTTGAATTTAGAGAAAGTGTACTCACATTTGTGTGAAGATAGTAGGAAACCATTTAGGGTACACCCAACCGGGATCGAACCTCGATTGCCTCATCTTCGGCAGTTTGGTTCTTTGTACACACTGTTTTGCTACTAATCTAAGCTATCAGCATATTTATACTAATAGGGTAAGAAGGAAGAAGGCAGAGTTGTTGAGGAAATGTACTTGTGTTTGTGTGAAGGTAAAGTAGGAAAGGCAGAGTTGTAGAAGAAATATACCTGCATTTGTGTGAACGGAGAGTGGGATATCAATAAATAAAAACCACCCTTATTACACCCGATCAATATTCAAACACTTGTCACTTATGAAACATAAGACAAGACCTACACCTTGAGATGCATGCCCACCAGTGTGGGTTCTGTTCTTTGAAAGGAGTGAATAATTGAATCCTTTTCTCTTCACATTTAGTGACTTCCTTCTCCCAATATCGGTTTTACTTGCTCCAAAAGCTTAAGTCATTGTACAAAATGTGTATAGCCCGAATGGGTAGTAAGGTTAGGTGCTAAATAAAAAATGTTGTACAATAATAGCAAAATATTTAAATCATTATATACCAGGGTTCCTACGGTCTGGAAAATCAGGGAAGCTTAAAAAAAAGTCAGGTAAATGACAATTCATGTCAAACGTCTTCTTTTTCTTCAGAAATTGTAAAGCTGCAGAAGGAAGGTGTTGCCAAAAGTGAAAGTAGTGTAGTGCCTCGAAGAAACCCTAACACTTTTGGTATAAAAGATGATATAACTAAGGTGAAAGTAATTTGGGCTTTGTAAGTTGTTGACAAAAAATATATTTCAATTCGTGCAATGATTTAACTACAATTTTTCAATTGATATTTCTCGAATGTTTCATTACTAGTGCCTTAATTCTTGGTGGAGACAAGGCTGCATATTTCATTGTTCATGGCTTGGCTCCATTCTTTCAGAACAATTTACTGGACCACCTAAAATCATGTCCCAACTTTGTAATTTGTTTTGATGAGGCGTGTTGAATAAAGTTATTCAAAGAGGGCAAATGGACATTGTAATCAGAATCTGGGACAAGGAAAATCATAAAATTGTCATTCGTAAGTTAAACATTGTGTTTTTTGATAGGAGCACCGCTGAATTACTGAAGCATTTCTTGGATGGTATTTCTCCTCTTCCAGTCTTAAGTTCATACAAGTGTCAATGGGTGGCCCAAATGTCAATTTAAAGTTTATAACACTTTAGGAACACATCAAATCTGTCACAGACAATGAAGTATGCTAGTTTGCTAAATCTGGGAACATGCGGGCTTCATGTTGTTCATGGTTCCTTGAGAACAGGAGTGGAATCTGTCGATTAGGATATAAGTAGCTTATTGTGTCTCACGTATATTACCTGTTCATTGACTCTTCAGCTCTTGGAGCATTGTTTACCCAGTTGACAGGGTGTACAACTTTTCCTTTGAAGTTCTTTGGTGGTTATAGAATACAAAGTGCTTTCAAAGGGCATTACAAATTTGGGACCAGGTTGTTAAGTTTCTCAAAGAAGCAAAGTTTCCTAAAACAAAACCTGTAGAGACACTGAAAAGAACAGCCTGTGATCCATTCCTGAAGTGTAAACTAGCTTTCTGCAAAACAATTGCAGATGAACGTCAGCCTTTCCTTTTAATAAGATTAGATATAGTTTATTATTTTTCCATCATTTTCCTTGAACTGCTTGGCAAGTCATCTGCTTTCTTACTCTTCCATGAGAGGTCGGCTGTAGGGGAGGTTGGGGCCGAAATAAGTGTAATTTAATTAATATTGCTATCCGTCTCTTCGGCTTCGGGGGTAACTGGTTGATGTCACGACGACGATGACGTCGTGGTTAGACAAGTGTGGGTAGGGGTAGGAAAAAGATTGGCGAGAGTGTTCTGGCAACGTTAGTCGTGGTGGAACGGAAGGATGTTCCGGCAACGTTAGTCGCAGTGGAACGGAAGGAAGTTCCAGGCAACTTATCGAGGAGTGGAACGGAAGGAAGTTCCGGCAACGTTAGTCGAGGTGGAACGGAAGGAAGTTCCGGCAACGTGAGTCACGGAGGGAGGTGGGGTGATGGTGGAGAGAGAGAGGGGGTTAAACAAAATTGCTCTTTCTCTAACACAACAATTTATTAGCTCTTTCTAAAAGGTGGTTCACCAGGGTTGGGTCACCACTGGCGGACGAGGAATCGCCGTATTAAATACCCTCCACTGCTGCCTGGCCTTGTCCAATGGAAGAAACAGGGGCATGTAAACTTGAGAGACAGTGCCCATCACGCGAGCCAATAGAGACAGGATTTCTCTTTGGCGCTGAGTAGGGTGGGTAAATTGTCACAGATGGCTTAGAGAACATGGTTGTGGAGCGGTCCAGGCAATAGAGAGGGTGGTTGGCGGTGCCTGTGCAAGTGCGGAGGAAAGAGACTAGGGCCGACTGAACAGTGAGGCACAACAATATTACAATGGAAATTTTGTGAGAAATTGGTCAGGCAACTTGGGAAAAGTCGGGGAAAATGTTTTTACAAATACTGAAGGAACTCTATATACATAATATAAATTATATCCATCCATCTACCTAGTTTCTTTCATCCTGCTAGGAATTGTTTCTTTTCCAAATGAGGGGTGAAACAATTGTTTAGAATTCATATTAAACTAGTGGTCATATGATTTAAAATGTCAGGCTTTCAAGAGGCAGGATTGCTGGTGAGGAAGTTGAGGTTTGAATCTAAGTTGGCTACACTGAGGGTATGTTTCCCCTCACCTGATATCCTCTAATTTACCCTATCACTCCTCACCCATTATAATAAATAGGTTTTTTTAAATACTACCCTTCAGGTTATAAACATATTATATACGAATCACAATGTTTTAGGGATGAGAAAGGTTGAATTAAGATGAAGTGCACCCACATTTGTGTGGGGATAGCATGGAAAACATTTAGAAAAAACCTCAGTACACCTATCTGGAATCCAAACCCTGATCTTCCCATCCTTGACAGTCCATTCTATTGCAAGAGTGACTCCTTAGATCATAAATTCACACTTTTATATTTTATATATATTTTTTTTTAAAGAATCCGAATTGGAGCATTGGCACCACCAAGAGTTTTACCAGATGAGTCGGAGAGCAGTGAAGGGGAAGAGGAGGAAACTCCAGAGGATAAAGGTACATTTAAAAAGAAAGTTTAACGATAATCATTTGTTCAGATGAAAATTGGTCTCTTGCCTGTAGGGCATAGTTTGTAGTTCTTCTGTGAAACTGTCATGAAACAGGTATCAATTTTCTTTGGTCCTGAGTGTCTTCTTTCATATTTTTGTAGTTTCTTCCTCCCTCTATCTTCTCCATGATCCTCTCATTGAACAATCCCTACATAATGTGTGGCCCAACCAAGACTTTTTCTCTTCATTATCCTCCTTATCAGGCTCTTTTCCGCTCCTACCCTCCCTAACACTTCCTCATTCCTCACCTTGTACATCCATTTCAGCTTCTTGAAAAATGTTTTATTTCACTATTGTTTGTAATATTTGGTTTTACTCTGATAAATAAAGTTACTATCACAACATACAATTCAATTCAGAATTTTTCCATATCAATAAGAATTTGTAATGTACAAAACAGCTCAAAATGGCAATAAGTGAACATAAATTTATTATTTTAGCTGTCACTATTTTTATTGACCAAGTTTTGAGACCTGAATATTTTTCAAAGCCATGACAAAGCTGATGTTTGTTTCGAAGTTTATCATATCCCTACTAATTATCCTTCTAATAAGCTAATAAGCACCCATCCCATATATATAAAAAAGTACATGGTTAATGTATTTTAACCTGGACCAGTGGGTACACGCCTAAACGTCAAGCTCATCTAGTCTTGCTTGCCGTTGACAGGGATTTCTGGGCTCTTTTCCCAGCTGTGTGTAGTGATGTTTATTCCCAATAATGATCCCACTCTCTGCATAAATGTGTATACATTTCTTCTCAACTCTACCTTTCTCACCTCTACCACATTAGTTCACGGTTAGCCCAGAAATTTATTGAGGCATGGAGGAAAAATAAATATCTTGTCTGTAACCAAGTTGTAATTGGTTTTTCAGAGAAGAGGCACATGTTTGAGAGCAAGCGAAAGGCTCACTATAACGAGTACCATGCGGTGAAACTGGCACGGAAGCTGATGAGCTCGGAGGTGGATGAGGAAGATGAGGAGGAAGCAGCTGCTGCAGCAGCGGAGGTCCCAATGGAGGCGGCGGACTTGTGGGGCTGGATTATCGGCCGGACACAAGGCAGCCTTCCACCAGTAGAAGTCCTGACACTGTGTGAACAGTCGTAGAATCTTCTGGACCAAAAAAGAAAAAGGCCATGTTTTGAGTATGACCAGGGTTGAATATTGTCACTCACTTCATATTAATTTATGGGGGGTTTCACTTGCTTGCTTTATTCACAAACATAATACTAGGACACATTTGTCATTATTTTTTTTTAGTGTTTATGTATTTGTCATGTTTAAATAAATTTGATATTTGTCGGAGAAAACCCAGTATAAAAATAACCTTTCTAATATGGAGTTAAATTTTGCACTTGCTGTTAGAGGTATGTAAAAGTCACTTTTTCAAGCACAATGTTAAGTCAAAGAGAAATTTGAAAGAAATCTTGTATCCAAAGTTCTTGAAAAAGTGTTAATCCCTCAAATTTAAAGTACAGTTTAATACATTATATAAAGGATTAGCGATTAAAATCGAAACTTGTTCATTTTGTGTGTACTAACACCATTTGATTTCACCTTAAGGAAAGGCAAGAAGTAAATATTGTAACTTACATTTGATAGTAGGTCGTTGTGTATAAAGACACAGAGCACCACATTTTGGACACAACTCACTGAGGGTATTAGAGATGTTATTTAAAAATATTCAATCATTTGGTCAAGTTTTTAGTTTTGTTAAACACCTACCAAAAGTTTTAGCTTGTTTCAAAATACTTTTAAAGCTGTGAAATAAATTGTGGATGTCAAAATTGTAGCTAATAGAAGTTGATCTGACTTTTCTAAGCCTTTCATACACTTACTGTTGCTCTTTACTGCATAAAATAAATCCAAACTAAAGGGTGGGCTACCCACTTAAACGCTGAGATGCATTGCAAACATTAAAGAATTCCACATTATTTAATAAGCAGTTTTATATCTTAGAATATAGCCCAATGAGGTGAAAGGATGTAGCAACATGTGTCTTTATTATTTTAAAAATATGTAACCGTTATCATCATTAACTGTTGCCAGCCTGTGGCCGTGTCGGTTTTGTAAAATGCTTCCGTGTTTTCTTTCCCCACTATTCCTCCTTTAATCGCTTCCATTTTTATCCTCTCACGTGCACATTTTCTGTCATCTGCTCCTTCCATTTATTTCTTGGTCTTCTTTGCGGGTTTTTTCTTCATACTTCATTTTTCCCATTTTCCTTGAGATTCTTTCTGTTTCCATCCTCATTACATGACTATACCATCTCACCCTTGGTTCCTCTACTATTTCATGTACTCACTAAACACCACTCTTTCCTCTTTCCCCAATAACTTCATTGATTATCCTGTTTCTCCTCTTGACAGCTAACATACTCCTCACAAACTTCATTCCCATGGCCTCCACTTTCCTAGTCTCTCCATGTTTCTGTTGCATGTGGGACAATGGGTATAAAGTACATTCAGTACAATACTTCCTTACACTTAAAGGGGACTTCTCTTCTACATAGCAGGTCTCTTATCACCTATACAACAACTCTCACTGCTGCATTATTCTTATTAGATTCTCTATTTTCCCACCCTTCGCCTCAATCACAGTTTCAATATATTTTACACTCTTTACTTTTCACAGTTCTACTCCATCCACTTTTATAACTTTACTAGGCCCTATCCTTTACCTTGTGATTACCATCACTTCACACTTCACTCTGTTATATTTCATCCCACACACTCTTTCAGTTCCTCATTTCCTTTCTGTAGCTGTTCCTGTTCTTCCTCTTCCATCTTCCTCCATACCATTGTCATCAGTAAACTTTAGTTCCTCCTCGAGTTTCCTTGCCACTTTATTCATGGCCATTTCCATTACAATTACAAATAGTAGTGTCTGGAGAGCACTACCCTGCGTTAGACCAAAGTCTATTACTGCATTTAACATCTTGGTTATCATGCCCCACAGCGATGAGGTGTGTTGCAAACGTCCAGACATCTCACCGTGTTTAATAAGTGACTTGTTTTTTTAAATTTATTGTTCACGCCAAAATGGAGATGAAAAATATTGTCTGTTTAAGATTGAATGTCTTATTTTGTAAGTTACATAGTTTTTGTAAGTTACATAGCTATGCAAAATAATTAAAAGGATAAATTAACTTATTCTCAACAACATATTACATCTAATATCTCGGTTCTGAGATCAAAGTAACTGGTTAGAAACATAAATCTTGCCTTCCTCAAATAAATAAATAGTTTTTTAATAGGTTTGCAAAAACAAATATTAAGATAATTTAGGATGGTTTTATTAGTTTTGAAGCTCAGTACTGCCATTCCCATAAGAAATATTACAGAGAGGATATTTTCTTTCTAGTTAATGGCACTCTTAATTACCTATTCTAAGGTGTAGGTGGGTATTGCAACAGTAGCTTTAGACAATTCACCCGCATCAGTGTAAAGAGGGAATGGGGAAAATGACCTCCAATAAATCTGACTGTAATTACTTCTACAGTCTTGTATATTGGTATTGCATTAACAGTAAATAATACTTAAACCAGCTTTCGTTGGTTGCATGGTCTAATGCGACATTCTCATGTTAGACTGGATTGCCTATAAATGATAGATTGGGACTAAATTTTGTCAAGTTTACATAGGGTAATTTTTCCTAAATAATTTCCCCACTCTCCCTCCATGCAAATGTGGGTACATTTTCTCTAAAATTCTAGCTCGCTCATCCCTATTTCATTAGCATAATGTATGTACCCATGTAACGTGAACTGGCACTAAGACATGGCAAAAAAAGCTTAAAATTATTTATCAAGTTTTGAAAGAGAAAGCAATTTTAACTTGTAAACTACTGGGAAAACTTAAATATAGATTTGAGGTTAAAATAATAAAAACAAACACAGCAATATTTGTGCAGATATTCATATTTGTTTAAATGAAACGTTGAGATGGGTAACAACTACAGGGTGTCTACTGGGTCCATAAAAACTCACACATTTCCAATACTTTAATCATAAAGTCACAAAAATATTTTTGTTTGAATTTCCTGTGGATTGTAAAACTACGCATCAAGCACCCACCCACCAATGATGCCATGCGCTAGCCGCAAGTTGCCTGATTAGCCTTACTTATCCTTCTTGTATCATGGTAAAAACAATGCTCTCCATCTAGTTAAAGTTTAATGTTACGTGTGAGTGCATTATGCCTATGTATGGATTATAAAATGTTCAATCGTTTACCGAAGGAATTTTGTGGTCAAAAAAGGTCACCAAAAAGTCACTAATTTTGGTTTCTCCAACTCGGTAGACACCCTGAACTAGAATCCCATATGATAAATTAATTATTAAAATAGCTATAAAGCAGGTTTCATAAAAAACTCTTAATATGGGAAAACATTTTGAATTCTTGATACAATTTTCCTTTGAATTAGTTAATTATAAAAATGCCATATTTATTTAATTATTGTAAATAGTTTAAGGTTAATTTTAATGCCAATAAAATGTTGTTGGTTGCATTTTTATGCCAATGTGATACAAGTTAAACAACATGTTTGTATGCAGCTGTCCAAGAAATTGTACTTTGGAATAAAACAATATTTTTGTTTTGTAAAATCATTGCAGTGAAACATTGAAGACACGAGCAACTGGTAAATCTTAATTGTCTTACTATAAAGTACCAATTTTATTTGTCACTTATTCAATCCTTTTTGTTTGTATCCTGACATTCTTGGTTAATTTTCTTATTCAACCCCCCCCCCCTATTGGCTTCCTCTTTCAGGAAGTTGTATTTTGGTTTCACACTTCCAACTGATGAGTCTTGATAGAATGAAAACTAGTTCTCAGAATTGTGCAATAACGATGATTTTCTTCAAGGGCAACCATTATCTCTTGGTAGCAATGTAAAGTGTGAATGGTGTTCATCTTTTTAATGTAAAGGTCATTTTGTGTTTTTTTTCCCTTTTATTTGTTCCTATCCCTTTTTCTTGTATAACATTTTATTAATTGTTACTGTGAAAAGATTTGAAATTATGTCAAAATAATCTTCTCTTTGGAGTCATTTAAACCTGCTTTAGTGGTTGAATGAAATAAAGAATCACTATCTTGATGATTGGGAGATAAGGGTTTGAATCCTGGTCGGATCTACTGAGGTTTTGTTTCCTAAATGGTTTGCCACTCTACTTCCATGCTAATGTGGGTACATTACCTCTAAAATGCTTCCTTCTCATCACTATCCCATTCGAGTAACTATATTACATATGTACAATCTGAACAGGTAGTAAGATTGCGGTGATAAAATAGTCATTTACCATGTTTTTTCGATTCTAAGACACTTTTTCCTCCCCATATAAACTTCTCTAAAAAATGGGGTGCGTCTTAGAACCACAGTTATTTTCCGACCAATACTCTTGATGGCTCAAAAGAAAATATATTATGGTATAGTAAAGATAAAGACAGCTTTGAAGATTCAGAAGGAAGAGATGAATAATACACCTTATAAATAAGGTATTGTTGTTAGTAAATGGAATTCTCTATTAAAAATATAAATATAGGATATTTAGAGTTTTACTTATTTTCTTTGAATTAAAGATTTGTTTCTTTTGGTGGTACTGAAAAATTAAGGTGCAGCTTAGAATATAAGATATACACTAGTTTATAGAGAAAGCATGTGCTTGTAAAGTTAACTGCGCATAAGTCACTAAGCTTGGGAGATCGAAATTAGCTTTAGTATGGATACAGCCACATTATAATAGATACCATAAATGACCCTCCTGGTTCATAAATCCTGGATAGATCAGTGGTAGATTGTTGGAGTGCTAAGTCAAGGGTCCAGGTTTGATGCCTATATCCATGTGTCATTTTTCAAACTCTAGGAATATAATTTAGTTTATATACAATTATTTCATTTGAAGTGTTTTTAATGTCTGTACTTTCTAACCCATAGTAAATACTTTTTTGATCTGTAATGTCTTCTTTGCCCTTGACTTCTATGGAAATACTATAGTTTGTTTCTGCAGAGATAGTGAATGACAACATGCACTTACCGGCAATTGAACCCATGAGCACCTGCTTCACAGTCAAGCATGTTAGAATACACCAGATTGTTTATGACCTTGAACTTTTGAATGTGCCTGTCAGGATTTATTTTATATAGTATTTATAATCTTATATTTTAACACTTGGGTTATTTAAAGGCTTAATTTTTGTGGTGGAGATGGGTAAGATAGTTTAGAGGAATTTCACATGCATTAGTGGAGAGAGGGGATGAGAAAACAGTGATTAATCACTAAGGGAAATGCATCCACCCTAAATTTTTAACCTCAACATCCTCGTTATCTGCAAGACAGCCTATTGAGAAAAACACAGCTTAAAGCAGGATTCTAAATAAGTACAGTCAACTCTGGTTATAATGAACCTCTACAGACTCAGATATTTTGTTCACTTTGTCTGAAGTTCACTAAAACAGATTTTTTTTTTTTAAACTCAAAGTAATGGGTTAATGTCAAACAAAATAAGAGTTCAAACATAATCGTTCTTTAATGAAATCTTATTTAATCTTTAAAAAAAATCAGCCATATGCTGTTGTTTACTGTGTATTCTTTTGGTTAATATTTTAAGAAAATGGCTAGACTAAGTGAAGTTGCACCACTACATAAAATTGAAAATCCTAACAGTGAAATAATCAAACAATAAAAAAGTGACAAAGTGAAAGTGCTATTGCTATTGCAGGTTTTGGACTGATTAAATATTATACCAATTAATTACTTTAGAAATGTCCCCTTTCACTCATTTGTTATCTGCCTGGCCTCTAAGACTGTGTGAACACCTTCATACAGATGTTGATCACACCTCCCAGATTTCTGACTCGTATGACTTGCCTTTTAACTTCTTATCTGACCACATATCAACACCTTAATTTTATCTGAATGCTGTTGTGGATTTCGAGAAAATATCAAATAATATGTTGTTTTTTTTAAATTTTAACTAGAATGTATTAGTGTTGGGTTGAATTCACTGTTTCATGAATCTGAATCTCCAATTTACCTTTGTATTCCGAATCAGAAAATTTGAACATAAGGGGAAATATAAATATAATAATATAAAATACAAATAGTAACTAAATGTTAACATTCTTTCTTATAATATATTCACTATAACATTCATACATTCAGTTAAATGTTAATTACTGGTCTGGGGTCTAGTTATTGTGTTCATTCTATCATTATAATTTGTTCTGAACCACCAATAAGCACTATTAAAGTTCTAAAACAAATTTCAATTGAAAAAAAGATAATTTTTTTTAAAGATTTGAGTCTTTAATTTCGAATATTCATAAGGATCCGAGGTTCCCATCCCTAAAATTTATTTTAAACCCCCAAGGTGTTTGACCCAACATATAGAACCAACTTAACCAGTTCTAAGACCATTGATTTACCACTTAACAAATGTATAAATGTTATAATGAATGCATTATAGATAAAAAGTTCACAATGTGTCATATTTTCTATAGCGACTTATAAATCAATGTATTAAAGTAAACTTCTTATGTTAACTATGTTTAAGGGGTGTGCGAAATACATTTTTTTCATTTCAAGGAGAACGAGAATCGAATATAATAAATATTCTTGAAGCTAAATCAAAGCTAAATTTTTTTATGCTTAAAAATGTATATTGTGGCTATTTATTTAACTTACTTTACTAAAATTAACTGAAAAATGTTTTCTTGCAGAATTGTTTGACAGATTTAATTCTAATCTGATAAACAAAGTTACTATTAGAACTTACAATTTGATTACTTAAGATTTTTTCTGTATGAATATTAATTTGAGTATTTTATTGGTCAATATTTTTACTGGCAAAAATTCATAATTGTCGAACACAGATTTTTTTTCAAAGCCAAGTCAGAGTTTCAAAGCTTCACACATCCCTTCTGCAATTTCTAAAATTTAGATTCAGACTCAAAATTGATAGCTAAAATAATGGCTTGAATTAAAACAAGTTAATAGACTAGTATTAATAAAGCATTTTTTATCACTCGGAATTGCAATCTATTATTTTTTTATTATTATTATTTAGCACCAAGTCTTACTACCCGTTCGGATTATACGCTGATTGCACTCTACTTCTTCCTAAAGTAAATATGATCAAGATAGTTGCAATTTCTGTGTTGTGAGTAGCTTTAGTATTTGACATGTCACATTTTTCGATAAATGTGTATGTGCTCTTTTGAATTTGTGTATAAATTTTTATTGTATATATAAAGGAAAAATTGTGTGAAACGCCTGTTTTTAAACTAGACATTGAAAAGAGGACAGAAGTGCAAGGTCTACACACTTGTCAGAAAACTGTAGGCTTCAAAGTTCACATTCAATAACAAAACACAATCTGGACTGAGGCAGCATGGCTAGAGGTATATCACGGTCTACAAAGGACAATGTACTTAACAATTTTAACATTTGTTATTTATAGTGACCAAGATTTTATAGTACACCTTATAATAAAATGTTGTAATTAGTTATTTGTCTCTATATAGAAACACCGCTTTTCACTTTCAAGACATAATTGTATATAATCATGAAAGATTAATATAAATTATTTACATATAAGAGAAAAATAGAAATTATAACTTTTGTAAAGATAGAGAATTTTTTTAAGGTTTGGGTAATTTATCTCTAATTTTCTGGTTTGTATAGATGTGTTTTTTTTTTATTTTTTGCCAAGGCAATTTAAATATCTTGTGTGGATTCTCAAACCAATTTATATAGACAGGATTATACAAATTTTGTCACCAGGGTGACTTAAGAAATATATAGAAGTTGGCAATTACTAAGATGATAGAAAAATACATCCTAATAAATATTAAAATTATTATTATTATCACCGCGTCTTACTACCCGTTCGGGTTGTACGCACTTACGCTAATGTGTAATGATAGGGTGATTGTGAGATGAAATGGAGGACCTACAGTTTAACGTGGAATCCGAACCACGGTGGAGGCCTGACATTCCACACATTCACAAGTTGTGATTAATACACGTCTTGTCAGAAGGTGAAGGAAGGGTTTGGCAAAAATATTAAAAAGAAATTATTAGGTACAGTTTTGAAAAACCTATTTTATCAAAACCAGCAAACTAAACTTTTAAGTTCATCTTGTCTGGTTTGCCGGTGAAGCGGAGATGGAGATTCTAATCCTTATGAGCATGACTTTTGTCAGTTACTGAAACTCTTTGTGAGAGTGACTTAATCTCTTTAGTGTAAATGTTAAAGCCTGTAAATGCATTACAAATTACCGACTAATGACGTCGCAAATACTGCAGGACACCTAACAAGTGGCCGACTAAAGATGTTGTTCATGCTAGAGAGGTTAAACGGCTCCCCACTCTCCTACCCCAATTATTGTTGATTAAATGTGAATAGTCTAGACAGGGGGTAAAATGTGGTGCAATAAAATAATTTTAAAGCACATGGGTAGTTTTACTTGTACTTTAATTATCAGCCACAACTTTTGCAGCTTTGATGCAGTTAATTTTATCATGCTAGCAATCTTGCATCCTCAATAACATTTACTAACCTGCGTGGTCCTACGTGGTATTTTCATGTTAGACTAAACTGCCGAAGACTTAAAGATCAAGATTCAATCCTGGTCAGGTGCACTGAAAACGGGGTTTTCATCAATGGTTTTCCACTCTCCCTGAATGCAAATGTGGGTGTGTGTCCTCTCAATTAAGCCTTCCTAATACCTAACTCATCAGTGTAACTAGTACATAGGCGTATAATCCAATTGGGTAGTAAGACCCCATGCTAAAAAAATATTTACTAATGCAAGGAGTATTTTTTCTTTGCCGCCTAAACTAGGGCTGTTGATGACAAGACTTGAGATAATCGTAACATGGTTGTGATTTTTAAACAACACCCAATTCAGGAGCTCAAGATTATAACTTGGTAAATAGCTTGTAGTTATGGTTGAGCAATTTAATGCATTACATTGCACTTGTTTGCCATTGGTGGGGAAGTCAGGGTTTTGAATCTTGCCAATATTGTACCTCTTAATAAAATCCCATAATGCTCTGTTTGTAGCTTAAAGTGATGGTTCATAAATAAGGATTAAGGGATGGAAAGAAGTCCACTATAATAGGTAGATTTAAGGAACCTTTCGAGTACCTGATAAAACAACTTGGCAAAAAAAAGTGTGGATAGATTCAAAGGGTTGTGCAAGGTTTGATGTTTGATTGACATAAGAAGAAAGATGAGAGATTAACTGTCAAATTTGAGATAGATGTGCTTTTACTTTTCATTTACAGTAGAGAGTCAATTATCTGAACTAATAAGGACCAAGGATAGTTTGGATAGTCAAACACAAAACCAAATTTCAGTTTAATATCTTAAATAACGCTAAAAATAATCATAAAACAGTATAGGAAACAACTATGGCAATAAAAAAAACAATAAACATTGCAAAACCTATTTTTATTATTTAATTTTTCAACTTGATAAATAGTAGGCCTATAATATATCATACCATAATTAATTGCTGTATTACATATAAAAAATTCTTGACAAATTTCCTTTCTTAAGTGAATAGTTAAGATTGCTATTTAAAGTATCAAGAAAAGTATGCTAACTAAAGTAATCATTAATTTTTCTTGATTGTCTCTTTATAGCTGATAAATCACACAACCTTTTTTAAAGAAGAAGTTGGGTTGGACAACTTTGTCTGCTTTTGTACCATGCCATTGCAGTAATTAAGGCTGTATAAGCCTCTTCGTTACTTGGGCCACTTTCATTCTCGCTAGGGATGTTTCCACATCCATCTTCTTTTTCATCTGACATTTTGTCAATGTCTTGGAGATAACTTACTATCTCATCTTCATACATGATTTGATAACCAGGGTCATCAATATCATTTTGAACCAGGATGTGGTATTTTCTCTGTCACATTCAGAAAATCCTGGGAACATCTCTACAATTTCTTCCAAATCATATCCGAATATCTGTTTCATTTTGTTCAGGGGTTTCGTTTCTCTCTTAAGATAACAGCTTATTCCAAGCCTTTTTTAGGTTATCTTGTGTTAGCACATTCCATGCATATGCCACCATGTAAGCACAGTCTTTAATAGTTAATGCCTTTGCAATATTGTGACACTTTCATTTTTTTCAGCCAAAAGTAACCGACGTAAAACTTCCTACACCGGGGTTTCTTAGATTTTCGGTTGGATCCCACGTTAAACTGTAGGTTCTCCATTTCATCTCATAATCACCCATCCATTGCACATAGCGTGAGTGCGTGTAACCCGAACGGGTAGTAAGAGCAGTGCTAATAATAATAATATATTATTTAATAGCATTACTTACATTATAAAATGTTCCAGTGACGAAGCCGACTCACCCTTTTGTAATCTGTTTATGATTTCAATAGTTAACACATATGACTTCTTTTATTTGTAGACGATATTTCACTCACAAAATACTCAATAAGTCACAAAACTAAAACATTCAACTGCGAACAAAAGATCACAGAACTGTTCAACACAACAACTGATGTGGCAATGACAAAACGAGGAGTGGAGGAGCGGAAGTCTAGTGGCGAGCATCATACGATCGAGTGTGGTGCGCAAGGTAATGGCACGGCCCACCGCTGCGCGGGAATTTTTAAGGTCTCGCACGACGTTAATTTGCCATATTACATTATTTAAAACGGGCATTCAGTTGATTGACGTTTCGAATAATTTACATTCGATTAATCGATGCTCTAATGTAGTTGCAACGAGTTTACTTATAGCTCCTTTATTTAACATTAGGTTTTTTTTCCTCGAATTGTCTTTGCCGGCATGCCTTTGTAATAGGTACATATAATTTGTTTCAGGCAGACTCGTGGGTTGTTGCTAGCGCTAACTTGGCTCGAGAATATTGCACTAGAAAATTGTTTTTCCCCACTCACTATCGAACTTTCCTGTTAAACCCATGCTGAAACATTTTTCTCAACACATTTATTATTATTATTATGTGTGGGTTTGGTGAGAGAGAAGAAACAATTTTACTAGTTAAGTCGTGTCAAGCAGAGTTTGTCCTGATTTGTAACAATACCTGTAGTTTGCAATATACTGTATAAATAAGTATGTAATACAGAATTAACACCAAACATTTTATAGTAATATGCTTATTGCTAAAATATTTGTCTTGCCCATTAGAAAGTTGTATGCACTGTAAATTTTTTTTAAGTTAAATTCACTATTTTATTTTATTTTTTGCTTTCAAGATAAATATTGCCTATTTGGTATGGTTAAAGATTGTGTTAGCTTAAAATCCTTTACCAATTTTTCACATTATGATTGCAATTTGATTTTTCAATTTATTTGTACATTTAACTCAACACTACTTTAACTTGGATTGGGATTTTTTTTAGAAAAATATTTTATGTAAATAATTTTCTTTTGAGTTCATTATTTATAGTAGATGGTCCATAACAAATTCATCAAGCTGAATATTTCTGATTATTTTATTATTATAATTATTATATTATTATATTTTATATGGATTTTACATACCATTCTTAGGTCTCACAGCTTGAAATGTGATCAAGTTGCCTTGATGTGTACTAGGAAGTGGTAAATTTAAAACATTTTTTGCTATTTGTTCATGGGAAATATGTACAAATTTATGCAGCTAATGGGTACTAAACTGTGGCCTTCTGCCACTATTCATGAAACCAACCCTGATATTAATTCATTTAAATTTTCAAAGTAGCAAGTGTTTGTATGCACTCTGAAGAATACTTTAAAAATTATTTACATTATTGTTTTATTTTCACCCTTAAAAATTTTAAAATAACTAAATGATGAGTTTCAAGGGTTTCTCTCAACATTTAAAGAAAGTTTTTGTTATTTCAAGGAAAGTTTGATATTACATTCAATAATTACAAACTTGTTTACCTATTAATTTTTGCAATGAAAACTAGACTTTCTTTACTAACATGCACCAACATAATAAAACTTCTTTGTTTGTTGGAACCAGCAAAGTGGTTGACAAAAAAAGAAGTATTGTGAATTTTAAATATTTTTTACTTGTCTAATTTTTGTTATTGTTACAGAGCATAGCTTGAATTAAAAACTGTAAAATTCACAAATGAATCTTTAAGACATTATAGTAGTTAGAAATTTTGAATATCAACCTGAAATTTATTGGACGTTTTGGTAATATTTTTGTAAAAATATTTATTGACTGCATTATAAAATATATACTTTTTTTTTTGTTCAAAGTGAATCTATTAAAAGAAGGTTTAATTGTGTACTTGTTTTTTTGATTTATGAAGTAAGTTACCTGATTGTATCTTAGTACTTCGGCAGCATCTTGTGTAAACAGTGGAGTCCTGATCGAGTTGAACTGGACCAGGAGCCCAACCTCCAACTACCTAAAGCTTGAACTATGCGGAATAGCTGGGAATATGAAAATAATTAAATATTTTTAAGTATTTCACTCTGGAATTTCTGTTTCAATGGAATCTTCATATCCAGGAAGTTGTCTTAGAAGGACCGTCAAGTTTCCCGCATCATTTCCTTCTAAGTCATCACTAAGGGACTGGACTTTTATGACATAAAAATTCTTATAAAGACTTCACTAATAATATAAACAAAAACTCATAATTGCACATCTAAATCAAACATGCACTTTACAAATGGAAACTAAAAAAATATGATATGCAATGAAAAGCCTTCAACAACTAAACTCTTGCATTTTGCTGAATATAACATTGATTTACAAATGCCTGCTTCTTAAGTAATAGCGACCCCCTCTTAACACATGCCTCTCCATCTTTATTGCAGTGTCTTACCAGGAATGTGTATCTCTAAACATACAGAAAGATGGTACTAGCTAATTGTCTACATTAACTTTTCAGTCTGACATTGTGTGTTGAAAAAAATATGTTTGAGTATTTATACATTTATAAAATTTTGATGGTATTCTAAAATATATTCAACATAAATGACTAAAAATGATGCAGACCAAGAAAATATGATCTTAAAAATCCAATATTACAAAAAATAATGTATAAAAATGTTTCCGCAACCAAGAGATCATGAACACAATTTATGTACACATGAGCATTAGACTATAGCATTAGCATATAACTAATAATCGGGGCTTTACTGTACTTCATTTCCAATATTTTATTTCGCATCCTCATTACATGCCCATGCTTCCTCTACTATATCATGTACTCCCTGTACCCCATTTCTTCCCCAAATAACTTCATTTCTAATCGTGCTTCTCCTTATGTTCCTAACACACTCCTCACAAACTTCATTCCCATGGCCTCCACTTTCCTAGTCCCTCTTACATTCAATGTCCCTGTTTATGCTGCATTTGTGACAATGGGTACAAAGTACCCCTGTACAACTCTTCCTTACACTTCAAGGGCACTTTTCTTCTCTATAGCAAACACCTATAAAACAACTCTCCCTGCTGTCCTCTTCTCATTACATTCTCTTTACTTCCACCTTTCAAGTTATTTTATGTTCTGCACTTCTCTCAGCTCTACTTCATCAGACTTTATAGCTTTACTAGCCTTATCCTCTTCCTTGTCATTACCATCACTTCACACTTTACCATGCTAAATTTTATTCCACACTTTCACTTCCTAATTCAATTCTTGTAGTTGTTACTGTACTTCCTTCTCCCCCCAATTCCATCAAGTCATTAGCAAACATCATGGCTTTCATTCTTTCCTCCCATTTCCATTATTACCATTACAAATAGTAACAGTGGAAGGGCACACTCCTGCTTCATTCAATTTTGTTTATTTGGAACCACTCTGTCCTCCCACTTGTCAGGTGACCTGGTGGTCTAGGGGTAAGGTGTCAGACTTCTGTGCTGAGGGTCGGGTCATCTCGGTCCGGCACAGATTTATCTGATTGCCAAACCCTTCCTTCACCTCTGACAAGATGTGTATTAATCACACTTGGGAATGTGAGGAATGCCAGGCCTCTACCGTGGTTCGGATTCCACGTTAAACTGTAGGTCCTCCATTTCATCTCACAATCACCCTACCATTACACATTAGCGTAAGTGCGTATAACCCGAACGGGTAGTAAGACGCGGTGCTAATAATAATAATAATAATAATAATAATCCTCCCACTTTCCGTCTTAACACAACTCCTGTCATCCCCACATATGCTTTTCACTCTCATTACAACTCCTATTTCCACTTCGGCCTCCTCTATCGCTTTTCAAACTTTATTTCTATCCACCCTATCATATGCCTTCTCAATATCAATAGATACCATTACCAAGTCTTTCCTCTATTCACAACTTTTTTCCATCAGCTGTCGTATGGCAAAGATTAAGTCTATTGTAAAACTCTTTTCCCTAAAACTGTGTTGTTCCTCTCCCCTCCACCTTCCTTTCATTTTATGTCTTATTCTCTTTTCCAGGATCTTCTCATATAGTTTTATACAGTGGTACATCGGTGTTATCCCCCTATAATTTGTGCACCTCTTCTTGTCTTTCTTGAAAATAGGTATTAAAACCACTCTTAGCACCTTATATAACCATTGTATTTTGTATATATTTTTTTGTACAGGGTTCCTATAGTAGTTGTAAAAAAATTCTCATTGATTTTTCCTTGACTATTTTCCCAAGTTCTCTGACCAAATTCTCACAAAATTTCCACTATAGTTTTATGGTACTATTCCTATGGAAATAATAATTAATTTAATTTATTTCGGCACCACCTCCCCTACAGCCGACCTTGCCTCACCTCTCATGGAAGAATAAGAAAGCAGACGCCTTGCCAATCAGTTCAGGGAAAATGATGGAAAAATAACAAAATAAATCAAACCCTATCAAAAAGAAAAGGCTGAAATCCATCTGCAATGGTTTTGCAGAAAGCTAATTTACACTTCAGGAATGGATCACAGGCTGCTCTTTTCCGTATCGGTACAGGTTTTGTTTTAGGAAGCTTTGCTTCTTTGAGAAACTTAACCGGGTCCCAAATTTGTAACGCCCTTTGAAAGCATGTTGCATTCTCTAACCACTAGTCAGTGAAAAGGTAGTTCGTGAGACGCAATAAGCCATTTATATCCCAAATGACTGATTCCACTCCTGTTTTCAAGGAACCATGAACAACACGAAGCCCACATGTTCCCAGATTTAGCAAACTACATACTTCATTGTCTGTGACAGATTTGATGTGTTCCTAAAGTGTTATAAACTTTAAATTGACATTTGGGCCACCCATTGACACTTGTATGAACTTAAGACTGGAAGAGGAGAAATACCATCCAAGAAATGCTTCAGTAATTCAGCGGTGCTCCTATCAAAAAACACAATGTTTAACTTACGAATGACAATTTTATGATTTTCCTTGTCCCAGATTCTGATTACAATGTCCATTTGCCCTCTTTGAATAACTTTATTCAACACGCCTCATCAAAACAAATTACAAAGTTGGGACATGATTTTAGGTGGTCCAGTAAATTGTTCTGAAAGAATGGAGCCAAGCCATGAACAATGAAATATGCAGCCATGTCTCCACCAAGAATTAAGGCACTGGCAACAAAACACTCAGGAAACATCAACTGAAAAATTGTAGTTAAAATTATTGCACGAATTGAAATACATTTTAATGTCAACAACTTACAAAGCCCAAATTACTTTCACCTTAGTTATATCATCTTTTATACCAAAAGTGTTAGGGTTTCTTCGAGGCACTACACTACTTTCACTTTTAGCAACACCTTCCTTCTGCGGCTTTACTAATGCCGATGAAACATAAATGTGAAATGAATTGTCATTTCCCTGACTTTCCAGACTGTAGGAACTGTAGCATGTCACCTAAATCAAAATGACATCTACAAACTGTAATCCGCACAAAATGCTAAACTACAATAAAGGAGTCCGAAGGAGAGAATTAAAACTGAAATATTCAGCAATAATATCATTTGGATTCTACTTACATTACATGGATGTTTCCGGATACGATCACCATGCTTTCACCAACTGTTCTGCAAGTATGGCGGAAGCGAAGGTGTGGCAGTTTTAACGCATGTCTAACCTCTTGACCTCAACATTGAAGAAAGACCTGACGCGTTGGTTCTTTGTCGCGAAGCCACGTTTACCCCAGGCAGTGGGAAATGACATACATGTACTATTGAATGCCCTGGCAGTACCCACTGGGAAAGGACCAGCCATAGTACTATTCATTGTTGACACCTGGTTGTTTTTTAGCCATTTGCTGATGTAATGGACAGTCCTTTCTCTTATCTCTGAAACTGTTCTTAATTACAAGCCAAGCCAGCTAGCTAGGCCGAGCTTAGGTAAGTAACTCTAAAATTATAGGATCTGTTGTCACATCTTTATTTGTATTTAATTCACCATGTTTTCTGTTTAGACCCTTCTGGTGGAAGTCTGGCGCTAGCCCGGCTGTTTTGGAATTCAATACTCTATATCTACTTAATTTCCTTTTGACTGTTACCGTGTCGTCTTGGACACATATTCTCCCGAGCCATGGAAAGTTCATATAAGTTTGGAGTTGTCAAACCCTATTTTATTTGCCAGTTTAAAACGTAATATTGTTCATCTAAGAGTTACTAGTTTTCCTTTACCTATCTATTTAACGGACTTCAACCATTGTTATTATTCTTTGGTCCAGCCTTCTATTTTCTTTTACCAATTGTAACCCGATATCAACTTTTATGTTATTGTATAATAAATCTATTTTTGTTACCTATTCAATTCTCTCGCTCTTATAAAATATGTACCTATCTTAAACCTAGTACCACTATACCGGTACCTCCTCTACATATTAGAGTGAAGGGGAGGAGCGGTAAAGCACCCTGTTGTATTTTAACTAAGGATATCAAATTCAATTCTTAATGCACTTGAATCTAACTAATCAAAAGAATCAATCTTAATATAACAATTCAATACAAATGTTAGTATGAATGGGCAGATGCCGATATCCGATCCAAACATCGGCCGATTATGGCACAATTGGTTAAGCCCCCCCTCCCACAGATGATTAGATTAGATTTATATCAAAGAGGTCTTGGACTTGCACCTCCCCTTTTTACAAATAGTTGCCTAGCATATTTAAGTTTTTATCTATTTTTTTTTTTTTACATTTATGAATATTTTGCTAAGAATTTAGTAAAAAAAAACTGGGTGTATTCAAAAAAGTATGTTTTTTGTTTTGAATACTACCTTTGTAATACTGTAAAAAAAATTAAAAAATGTGTAGCATCCGTGATTAGCAAGACCGGCAACAAATGATCAGTATTAGGTATGATCGGTCCAGCCCTTTCGTTAACTCTCAAACAAATCCCAGGATATGAAATTTGGTCTTTTTAAACAAAAAGACAAAATTTAGAAATGGTTTATTTTTAATTGTGATGTATTAAGGTTTTTTTTTTGTGCAATCTCGTTTCAGTGTACTGAGGGGCGAGGTTGGGGGTTCCTAAATAGTTTCCCACTTGCTCTCCCTCTATGCAAATGCAAATACACATCCTTTAAATTCAACCCACCTCATCCTTAGTTCACTTGCGTGATTAGTAAATAAGCATATAATCCAAATGGGTAGTAAGATGTGGTGCTAAAAAAAAATATGACCTTTTGTGTTCTAGTTGTCTTGCTCAAATGAAATAGGGCTTTTCTTTCTTCTTTTTTTCCAAATACACTACAGTACAGCAAGTAAATACAAGATATTTACAATGTGAGGTCGGATGCATGAAAAAAATATTGGAATTTTAAACGGTGAGGAATAGAAATTGCAAATCGAAAAACCAAGGTTAAAATTATATATAAAAATAGAGAATCTGTGTAAAAAAAAACAGGAACAGTGACATTTCTAATTTTAAGTGTGAACTTTGTAAGGCCTAAATTTGTCTTTGAGTGTGTTTATTACTTTTAAAAGGAAGAAGTGCAACATTTCATGATTGGAAACTATATAGGTAATGTACAAAACATTGAATCGCCAAGTTTATTATCTTATGTGAAGATAAAATATAAATGATACAGAATAATTTGTTTACACTTTGTAGCTATTTCATTTTTTTTATCCTCAACCACATTCACACACTTGTACAATACATGAAAAAACATTCTCAAGGCAGAAATCATTAATATTTACAGATATAGGGTAGTTAAAAAAAGTGTCGACACATACACTTCAGCACAAGTCACCACAAATTCAATAGAATTATTTAAAAAATAAAGATCACTAAAGTAAAATTTATTTCTCTTTGAAACACTCACATGCTCCAATACTTCAAATAATACAACTTAATATATTCATATTTTACGTTATGCGAGACGTCAAATGTTCAAACAGAATCTCACTGTGTATTTGTTAAAAGCTATGAGTGGTTAGCTACTAAGTCCCTCACAAAGATGATGTGACGGCCCAGGAGTCTCCTGGAACATGATTCAATGTGTTGCACGCGACACGACGGGGCATTACGTTGGCAGGATGGACTCAGGGGATATGCCCTTCTCTGCAACAACACCAACACTCACTCTCTTTCAAGAGGTACACACCAAAACTGGGCGATAAACCAGGGTGTCCAGCCAAACTGGGTTATAAAACTTCCACGGTACGCAGGTTTTTCAGCCCAAATATTATGTTTATATCTGGCCAACACCCCTCATAAATATTTCCTCTCATTTATATCCGTCCAACACCCCTCATAAATATTTCCTCTCATTTATATCCGTCCACACCCCTCATAAATATTTCCTCTCATTTATATCCGTCCAACATCCCTCAACAACCCGTTTATATATATATTTTAACTATTTTCAGATAAATTCTAAAAACCATGGTTTTGAATGTTTTTAAAATCTGCTTTTCTTATGTGTCTGTAGAGTAAGAGAAATGAATGGAAATAATATTGTTAACAAAGTATCACACTGAAATCGCCTGCATTTTTAAAGTAACATCTTTAAAATTTATTTTAAAATTGGCAATTCCTAGAATTTGTGTTGCTTGAATTTTGTGAAAATAAAGAATACTCATTATCATGTCCAGAATTCTCTCAAATTTTTATTTTAGCCTAGCACAATTCACCCAACTTTTCCAGACCGCTGAACACCCTGTACATGCGTTTCATCTACTTCATTACAATTGCACGGAAAACCATTTCAAAATGGGACAGTGTCTTTGTCGGTAGTGTCGCCCACTACCCCTAACACCATTCCAAATTAAACGTTTCCACCACTTGCAGAACATTGTTGGGAAGAGCTTCCCTAACCTTGTGCTGATAACAACGTGAGATGTACGTGTCATGATCCAATTCCCAGCCGTGCTCTTGAGCGCAGCCTACATGCATCCTCAGCTCACAACCGCGATGCACACACGCCACGTTCGCTCCACCCTCACCGCACTTGTCACACATCTGAAAAAATATACCTGCATGGTAGTCGCTTTACAATGACAAGAATGTTTTACAACAATTCCACTTTGACTTATTGTATCAATAATTTAAACCATTATATAGGATGTGATGGTAGGGGCATGTAATGAAGGTGAGGATGCCAAAGAAAATGATGAAAATGAAGTATGTAGGAAAAAGACCGTAAGGGAGGCCAAGAAAGAGATAAGAGGAACAAATAACAGAAAGTGTGCCAGTGAGAGAAGCGTGGAAGAAATTAAAACACGAAGAATTGTGGAAAGATAGAGGCCGATTTAGTTATTTTATAAAACTGTCAAGGACACCGGCTGGAAACAGTTTATGATGATAATGAGTTTTAGATCTTTAGATTTTTTTATTAGCATTATTTTATCGGCATTGATACTATAGTTTCAAATTTAATAGGAAAGTTGATCTTGTAACATTTGTAACTGGCAGGTACATCTGGTCAGTTCACAGTAACTTTGACTTTTTAAGACAATTGTAAGATTACTAAAACTAAAAGCCGTTACGTTTTCATCTGCCTCGTAAATTTGTTTAGTCCCTGTCAGTTCACATAACTTATCATAATGTCAAGACACACATGAGAGCACATCTTTTGGTACCGTCATGGAACTCACAGTTCGCAGCGAGCCCCAGACAGCTTCTTGGAGCCCAACGATTCTCGCTCCAACCAGGTGAACCCCAGAAGCCCACACAACACAGCTCTCATGCACCCACACCTCAAAACGGTCATCCTTCCCTTCTGAGAAAATGGGGATCATCCCAAGAACAGGTGTGGCTTGCTCCATGGATTGAGACCGCCTCAGCTGGAACACACAATGCACAATTTTATATCTGCCAACACTTGAAGGCTTTAAAAAAATCAAAACAAATCGAAAATGTGCATAATAAGTGCCCAGACATATTTTCTTATATTTCAATTTAATCTCATTTATATTATTAATATAGATGGGCCGTCGACTCATTAAAGATACTCAAGATTCGAGGATTCAAGAAAATATCAGATTCGATACTAAATCCTTAAAAAAAATTAGACCCCATACCAGTAATTTAACACTTATCTGATTATAAGAATGTTATCATGAATTAATTATACAAAAGAATGTTAACATTTAATTACTTTTTTATTTTCTGCTATTCTATGATATTTATATTTCCTCTTATGTTCATATTTTTCCCCAAGATTCGGATTTGAATTCGAGATACAAAGGTAAATTGGAGAATCGGATTCGTGAAATGGTGGATTCGACCTCTCTCTACTTATTATAAATCAAATAATATGAAAGTTAAATGATCACAATCACAAAGGCATCAGTATCATATGATGTGCCAGTGATGGAGAGGTGAGGGTTTGAATCTAGACTGTATGCAGAGCTTTTAAAAAAAATCATTTCCCACCCACCCTCCAAACAAATGCAAGTACATTTCCTAACCTGACAATATACAGGGTTCTTACAGACATTTCAAACATAAATTTAAGGACTTTTTAAGGACTAAAACCATTATTTCAGGTAGTGCCTGAAGCTAAACACGTCAATAAAACATAATTATAAACCATATCAAATTTTAAATAGATAGAAAACATTAACTTTTCTTTAAATTTAATGAACAGATAGGAATATAAAAATAGTAATCTATCTTTTTTGTCACATCACTCTACTTGATTTATTGGTTAATACAGTCATTCTAGATTCAGTATATATTGCATTATGGCTAGCTAGAACAGGAATTTGAGCGCTAAGGTGGATGGGAGATGAACTAATAGCTATCGGCGGGCATTTTAGTTCAAAGCTGTAATTATAAGTACTTAAAAGTGTTTATAGGTAGCCAAATATCCTAAAAGAATTATTACAACTGACGGTTTTGGAGCAACTTATAAAAAAAATTGCAAATGCACATGAATTGAAACCTGGAAATTCCAGGAATTTCAAGACCTAGGGCAATTTAAGGACTTTTCTAGGCCTTGAACAAAGACACATTAAATTCCAGGTCTTTCAAGGACCGTATGAACCCTGAATATAAATATGTGGATTGCTCAGATACATAGTAAGAGGTGGGGAAGGAGCAGTCATGATGAAAAAAACAATATTAGGATATGTTATTTCCCCCAAATTTTGACTGTTGAACCTAGGTTATTTTCCAAATTTGAGATGCTGTACTGGCCCAAATATAGAACAGCCTTGTACATAATACAACCCTATTATTTTGAAGGTGTTCTACATGAGCAATATAAAGTCTCGAATATACTGCAGTAAAAGCTTAAATTCATATCATAGCTTCTTCTCTTTCCCTTGTTTACTTGAGACGCCAAGGAAGCCTTCTTTTCAACATGATCACTCACTTGTGGTCTGCCATGGGCAATTTTTTAATATCAGAAACACAGCACTGATTCTTCCACCAACTAATACTAACCTACCGAATTACCAGTTAAGTTACACTAAATGGTGGAAATCATCTCTCTCTTTCAGTTTTGATCATGCGTTCCTTATTAGCGAGTGTGATCGTTTCTGTACCCATGCTAGTTTCTTGCCTAGTTTTTATTTTTGACCTTGGGTTTATTATTAGACGCATGTATGCATGAAGATTCCTGCTCGCTGGCCAGTAAAAGTTATAGTATGCAACAAAATAGACCTCAATAGGAAACTAAGGGTTTTTTTCAATGAATAATGTTAGGCTGCGGATGTAATACAAGAACAATTTTCAGAAGGACATTTTTAGGGGAAAAAAGCACACTATATTCAAGCCAATTTGATATTTTTTTTCCTTGTTTTGAAGAATGTACTTATGAAAATGACTGCAAATGCACCTTCTTGCCCATCCTGTGCTGAAACTGCTCGGCCAAACCCTCCTTTCGGAGGCTGCGCTTGTTCCTGCCTCCTTTCCTCTGTTCTTGGGCGAGTTCCTGCTCATCTGTCCCAGGGTCACACCCTGGCCAAGGACCTGCACGCTCTCGACCAATCAGATAAGGTCCAAACAAGTCTCCCAGGCCAGGCGCTCCAGCATGAGGCCCATGCTTGCAGAACACGCACACCCAGCTGGTATCAGGGGTGAGGGAATCATATCGAGCAGACAGGGTGCTTGTGTACATACCTGCCCCAGTGCGGCTAACTTTACCAGCTACTAGAACAAACATCACAATTGTTCGTTCCAGTCAATAAACAATTACAATAACCAGTGAAAACAAGGAAAGTGGACTGTATTCAATATAAAATTGTGATAGGAATTGCTTACCTCGTCCAAATGAGGTTCACCGACAATGGAGGCCTACCTTGTGGGTTGCTGGGTTAAGAGTATGAAGGAATGGGGAAACAAGAGGCTAACTCAGCGGTGTCTCTCAATCTCTTGTTGTTTATTCATTAAGAAGGCCACTTTATGGCCTGTAACACTCGACTCACACTCGGACACCTATTTGTGCATCAATTAGTGCACCCATTCTGGCAAACACCCTATGTGTACTGACTACCGTGCTCAACTGAACTGTTCTCCCCCCTCCCCTTCAACTCTCTCAAAACGGAGATAAACCCTCAAAAAACAGGAAAAGTCCGAAGAATAAACAACAAATACAAAACCAATATGAATAAAGCATTTTATCAACAAAAACTATGTTAAACAAACTATTACACAAAAGCCATTTTACAATATTAAATACATACAGTTCAGAGACTGAACAACAATTATGAATTAAACAGGAATTTTCAGTTTTATTTATGCTCTCATAACATTAGAAACAGCTAGATCATTAAATTAATTACCGCCTAATGGTTGGAAATGTACATATAAAAGATCTGGTGGACAGAGAGGGTGACCAATGAGGGAGTCCTAAGAAGAGTGGGTGAGAAGAGAAACATTTTGGAATGTAATTATTTGATACATAGGAAACTGGAATGGACATATCCTTATCCAACAATGAGGTGGCCCAGTGGCTAAATAAATGAATAGGAATGGTAATTGATAAAAATAAAGAAAAAGGAAAACTAAACTAATCAGTGTAAATTTAATGAAGCCCACCTATGGAAAGAGGGAAAATGTGGGAAGAATCAAATGCACAAAAGTGACATCTTCTTTCTTTCTTTCTTTCATCTTTCATCTTTCGTAGAAATTATTGGCGTTACTGGTCAAGCAAGATAAAACCCTTGACTTCTCAGATGAAAATTAAGACACTTTAACCTAATTTTTTCTACTTTAAAAAATCTAATCTTGTGGTTATTTATTATTATTATTATTATTATTATTATTAGCACCGCGTCTTACTACCCGTTCGGGTTATACACACTTACGCTAATGTGCAATGGTAGGGTGATTGTGAGATGAAATGGAGGACCTACAGTTTAACATGGAATCCGAACCACGGTGGAGGCCTGGCATTCCTCACATTCACAAGTTGTGATTAATACACATCTTGTCAGAGGTGAAGGAAGGGTTTGGCAATCAGATAAATCTGTGCCGGGACCGAGGATTGAACCCCGAACCCTCAGCACAGAAGTCTGACACCTTACCCCTAGACCACCAGGTCACCTAGTTATTTATATTGCTTTAGTAAATAAAATCACTTTTAAAAAGTTTTATTGCACTTTTTTTTTCTAGGATGATAAATAAAGTTTTCATAACGTTCAATTTATTTATTTCAAGTTTTTCCATTTTAATATTAATTTGTAATGAAGCTAACCGTTCAGAATGGAAGTGAGCATAAATTGAGTATTTTAGCTGTTAAAATTTTTAACGACAAAGCTTCGTAATAATAATTGTTGAAGCCAGGATTTATTTTCAAAAGTCTTAGCTGATATATATATATAAAGCCAAGTCAGAGGCCTTACACACCTACAAAAGTGATTATAATAAGTGATTTATAGATTTTGATTAAAAAAAAAGGATAAACAAAGAACAAATCACCCACCCCTGTACTCCAAGTCATGGAGGCTGGCGTTCTTCCTGCGTCCTCCCGTGGGTAGTTGCTTTTTGCTCCCTCCCCTGTCCCCTGCCTCTTCGTCCTCCCAGCGAGACAGGCCATTGATGACAGTCACTCTGTAAGGGCTATCTCGAGGGCCCTCCACATGGACCATCGGACCTCGGAACCTCGAACTGTCACACGACGATGAAGCCAGACTACCAGACAGCCCTGGAACCAATAAAATCAAAAATAAATTTACCATAAAACACTAAATAAATGAGTTTTTTGAGAGTGCTCATTGCTTTTCATTTTAATGAACATATAGAAACAATTCAATATGGAATTTTGTCCCACTGAGATTTAAATAGATACTCTAGCTCAGCTCAAAAGATTTATGACAGTTTCGATCTACCCGAAAAAGTTTTTTTTTTTTAATTTATTTGGGGGAGTTAATGTGCACATTCTAAAATGTTAAAGTCAACAAATGATTAAAATGGTTTTGTCAGGGTTCCTACAGTATTTGTTAAAACATTCTCCCTGACATTCCCTGACTATTTTCCCAAGTACCCTGTACCCTGACCAACTTCTTACAAAATTTCCATTGTAATTTTATGGTACTATAAAAGTGAAAATATTAATTCAATTACATTTGTTTCGGCTTCCTCCTTCCCTACAGCCGACCTTGCCAATCAGTTCAGGGAAAATGATTTGAAATAATGAAATATATCTAACCCTATCAAACGGAAAGGCTGACATTCATCTGCAATTGTCTTGCAGAAAGCTAGTTTACACTTCAGGAATGGATCACAGGCTGTTCTTTTCAGTGTCTCTACAGGTTTTGTTTTAGGAAACTTTGCTTCTTTGAGAAACTTAACAACCTGGTCCCAAATTTGTAATGCCCTTTAAAAGCACTTTGCACTCTCTAACCACCGCACACCACAGAACTTCAAAGGAAAATATGTACACCCTGTCAACTGGGTAAACAATGCTTGACGAGCTGAAGAGTCAGTGAACAAGTAGTACGTGTGACACAATAAGCTACTTATATCCTAATCGACAGATTCCACACCTGTTCTCAAGGAACCATGACCTGACCAACACGAAGCCCGCATGTTCCCAGATTTAGCAAACTAGCATACTTCATTGTCTGTGACAGATTTGATGTGTTCCTAAAGTGTTATAAACTTTAAATTGACATTTGGGCCACCCATTGACACTTGTATGAACTTAAGACTGGAAGAGGAGAAATACCATCCAAGAAATGCTTCAGTAATTCAGCGGTGCTCCTATCAAAAAACACAATGTTTAACTTACGAATGACAATTTTATGATTTTCCTTGTCCCAGATTCTGATTACAATGTCCATTTGCCCTCTTTGAATAACTTTATTCAACACGCTACATCAAAACAAATTACAAAGTTGGGACATGATTTTAGGTGGTCCAGTAAATTGTTCTGAAAGAATGGAGCCAAGCCATGCACAGTGAAATATGCAGCCTTGTTTTCACCAAGAGTAAAGGCACTGGTAATGAAACATTCGAGAAACATCAACTGAAAAATTGTAGTTAAATTATTGCACGAATTGAAATATATTTTTTGTCAACAACTTAAAAAGTCCAAATGATTTTCACCTTAGTTAAATAATCTTTTATACCAAAAGTGTTAGGGTTTCCTCGAGCCACTACACTACTTTCACTTTAAGCAACACCTTCCTTCTGCAGCTTTACAATTTCCAATGAAACAGAAATGTAACATGAATTGTTATTTTATTGACTTTCCCTGACTTTTTCTTAAGCTTTCCTGACTTTCCTGACTGTAGGAACCCTGTTTGACGAAAGGAAGTGTGTATGAGGCCTATAGCAAAAGATAATGGTATCTCTCCGTGGGGATTTTAGAACAGATATTTATTCAATCCAGGCTCAACACGGCTTGATACATGGGAGCTTAAGGAGAAACTCGCTTGAGATCGACTTGAATCATAAAACTGGAGCACACAGGCCATTAATTTATAGGTATATTTAACTCCCATTTTTGGACTTATATAATATTTATTAATTAATATCTAGTGACTCAAGTAAGAGGAGGATTTGGCTCCTCATCATCATCATCATCATTATTATTATTAATTATTATTATTATTATTATTATATTTGTCGCTGTAAAGGGACTGCAACAAACTGATGAAAAATTTATAGTGCTGTACAGAATGTCGAAAGAAAGATAACTTGAGTAGTACAGTAAACGTTCAATAAGTGTTCATTTATGATGATTTGAGTTTGTAATTGAGGTAGCCTGGCAACTAGCATGTTGAATTTCAAGTAACTATTCACAGAAACGTTGTAAACCAGTTAGCAAACGGTATCCCTGGGCATAAGGAGACTGCTATAGCGCAAATGAATAGGGGTGTGCAAATAAGATTATTTATTCAATTGAATATAAAAATTTTGACCAAATACCGAATAGTACAAATCAAATAGTAGGTTTTTCTTACATTTTTGATTTCTATTATTTCAAAGTGTAGTTCTTATTTTCTAATATGTAGGGCCTACTTTTGTTTGTGTGATGATTAATATTCAACCCAAAATTTAGTTGGACCCAAAACAATTCCGTCAGCTGAAAGCCTAGACAGAACATAAATGTATACTTGGGAAATTAGGAGTTTGGTAGTTTCCTGTTGAAAATCTCACCGAGCCAAAAGGTACTATTGCATATCAGTCTGCCAAGCCTACCTAAATGCATAGACCAACTGACCCTACAAGCAACACCTTCAATCCATTAATCACTGGGACTGGCTGTGTACTGAATGTTATTACTAGTCTCACTCATACCTCTAACACTTTCATATTATAAAGCAATATATTTACTGCAGAGGAGGTTTGTGGAAGTACAAGTAATAAGAGGAAGGGAAGGAGACACCCTGGTGGAATGACAAGGTGAAGGAACCAGTGGAGGAGAAGAATAAAGCATTCAGAAGGAATTTTAAGATTAGGAATGAGGAAACTGTACCATGGCTACAAACATCTTCGCCACCCAACCTCCACCACCTACTAAAGTGCATACACACTTACCCCGTTTTACCGGGAAACCAGCGCCGTGTATGGATCCTACGCGCACATTAACACACATCACTGTTCGCCTTTCACGTTAGACGAGAAAACAAGAATGAAGCCACGGAGTGCTATGTAATTCGGCTCACTTTCCCTGAGTGGCGGGCGCTGCGCAGGAGCTAAAACTTGGAGAAAGAGGCGCTCTGTGCTATCACGTGTTTTTCCTTACCCTTGTATAGATGCCCTCTTGACATTGTGCGTAGTTGTTGATGAGAGAACCACGTACTAACTAGCTGAAGATGACATCATTGGACATAAAATACCTCCCTCCCATATTTTCCCCCTGCTCTAAATTAGATATAAGTACCCAGTATGGAGCAATCACTCTTTGATGCGAATAACAGGGACTTACCTAAATGTAAGTTATTGTTATTTTGAAGTTGTTTTTTTTAACATAGGCTTGGGTTAAATTTAGTTATAACATGTAGGGATTCTATTGGTTCATCTTTGGATATAGTATGAATATTTAAATATTTTTGTTTAACTGAATTTAATGTCTATTGATAATTGTTGGGGGTTATGACTTTTTTTGGTCTTAAACCTTTGTATCCAATTTGGGATGATTATTTTTCTAGTCAATGTTGTTCTAATTGATCTTGAGCACTATGGTTCAGTTAAATTCTCATTCTAGACATGTTATTTTGAAATGAGTCCATGCATTGATAATATATATATATATATAAGAATTCCCCAACAACATTTGGTGTATATATATATATATATTCCCCAACAACATTATTATATATATATATATATATTAAATGTTGTTGGGGAATTCTTTAGATCAGGGTTTTTATATTTAATGTTATTAGGGGATACTTTGATATTTTGACTGAACTATGCGCAGCGCTAGATTCGAGCATACCTCCTCTAGTTATGTTATAAAAGTTTATTTAAATGTTGTTAAATGCGACTCGGTCGCTAATTTTAAATATTGTTTAGAAGACATAAATATTAATGAATATATTACTTTTTGTTTTGTATATTGGTTTCTGTATAATCTTGGGCTCTGATTGCTAACTCTAAAGTTGACAATGTGTTCCTTTCTGAAGTTTATTTTATCAACTGAAAATAAATGAGCAATGTGGCCAATGTTGCTTCAATGTCCTTCGTTTAGCATTACCCTAACTCCCTCGATGTTATTTATTGAGTGCTCAACTTTTCAAATGTAAAGGTAGCATGGTCAGGACACTTGGGCTTGGTATTTTTGAGAGTAGAACAAATTAAGATCCCTGGTGATAAACATTGTTTCCATGTGGCTGGTATCTTGAGCGTACGTCGCATGTACGTTCTAGTATGCTGAATGCTTAGTGAGAAGGGTTGAAAACAGATGAATATAGATAGAGAAAAGAAGAAAATAGCGAGTTGTATGGGAAACCAGGACGAATTAGTACAAAAATGGAAAGATATGCTGGAATGGGAAGTTGAAGGAAGTATGGTGTTATACAACCAAGTAAGAGAGGAGAGAGAAAAGACAAGTTAGAATGATAGATAAAGAAGAAACTGAGACAGGAAAGGAAGAAAAGGAACAATGGAAGAGTTATTTTGAGAAAATGTTCAGTGAATAAGAAATCAAATGAAAGAAAGGTGGAGAGGAATAGCACAGATTTAGGGAACAAAGGTCTATAATAGTCTTAATCTTTGCCAAACAAACTAAGACTTTATTTTATTCAAAACTAGCTTCACTGGTGACAGACTGTCCTGGTGCTAATGTAGAGATCAGAGTTCAAATCCTGGTTGGGTCTATTGAGAGTAGTTTCTCACTCTTTCATGCAAATGCGGGTAGATTACCTGTAAAATCTTCCTTCATCATCCCTACCCCATTTGAGTAATAATTATCACATTTAAGTATAACCTGTACAGGCAGTAAAATGCAGCGATTAAAAAAAAATATTCAAACTTTGATTCAACTTCAGGAATATTTTTAAATATTCGCCACGAACTGAAAAAACTGGCTTTGTACACCCCTAATCATTATATTATATTCATATTTCCTCTTATGTAGATAATTTTTTCCAAGATTTGAATTCAGATTCAAAGGTAAACTGGGGATTCGGATTAGTAAAATAGTTGATTCAACCCAGCTCTACAAAAAATTTACAGCATATATTTGGGATGAGACCTCGAATCCTTAAGAATATTAAATATTCATGGAATTGAGAAAATTTTAGATTCAAGACTCAAACTCTTTAAGAGGGGTTTTTTTCAAGCAAAATTTGTTTTAAAACTTTAATATTGCTTATTGGTGGTTCAGAACCAATTATAAATATAGGATCAACTCGACAACAAGAACCCAGACCAATAATTTAACACCTAACTGAATGAATGTATGAATGTTTTATAAAAAATAATGTTAACATTTAGTTACTATTTGTGTTTTCAAATATTCCACTATATTTATATTTTATATTATGTTCCTGATTTTTTCCTAGATTCAGATTCAGAAAATAGTGGATGCGACCCAACTCCAATAAATATATAAATATGATTACCTTGGAATAATTTAGATTTCTTGGATTTCTTCGTTTGTGCGGATCCCGGACTGTCTTCAGGTGACATTTTCAGCTGTCTCTTTTTCTTTTTCCTCGGCGTGGTTTCTGTCGAAGATGAGCCAAATATTGTTTCTGACAACCTTCTGGAGCCAGGCTTGGACGCTCTTGTTCTGACACGCTTAAGACTGCCAGACAGTGAGGGTTTATCAACTGGAGTTTCAGTTAATTTCATATTAGGAGGAGCCCCCTCAGGTTCCAGCTTCAAGGGGTCTTCCTCTGTATCAATCTTAGTTTCCTCAATGCCAGCAAACATTTTCTCCAACTCTGTCTCCACCTCAATAAATGTCTTTGAGTCCTCTTTGGCGAGTGTACCGCCCTTGTTGCCAGCTTCACTCACCAAGTTACAAAGCAAAGATTCGGGCTCATCCAGTTGCTGATCGCTCTCAGATTTTCTGCGAGTTTTTTGATTAGGGACAGGGGTAGTCACATGAGGGAGGAAGGTAGAACTATCGCTGGATCGTCGTCGTCTCACCATGTCAGGCTTGCTGCTGCTAGTGATGATCTCCCTACACACAGTGTCCATACCTCGCGCGGATACCGGCTCTGCCGTAGTGGGCAGTGAGGGGCCTTCATCTTCCTCATCTTCATCCTCTTCTTCCTCATCCTGTTTCCTGTCGTCCGGCTCCTTTTCAATGATAACACAATCCTCAGCATCATCTGGCTTAACAATGGTCTCTTTATCCTCCGGCTTGTCTATTTCTGTGTCGCTTGCGGTTTTCGAAACTCTAACAGGAGTGTCCAGTTTTCTCTTTCGTCGAGGTTTCCCATCCTCACTGAAAGAAGGGGACACCACATCCTCTTCTCGGACAGCGCCTGGAGACTTAGGCCGAGAGAGGGCAGGGGACGGCGGTCCTGAGTCACGCCAGCTCCCACTGTCTTCGTTGGCTGTCGCCGGGGAGACGATCACAGACGCAGCGACTGGAGTAACAACCGCAGTAGATTCTGGGGTGAGGGCAAACAACTTGGCTCCTCCGCTCTCTACAAGACTCTCCAAAATGGAGTCCACCTTTTTAACACGCTTTATTGACCCGCTCTTGGGGGACTGCACCGGGGATGTCATGGAGGGGGAAGGTACAGAGAGATTGTCCTCGGGATATCTACATATAGAGCTCACTCCTGAATCTTCTGTAGACGTCAGATTGATCACTTGTTTCAGTGTCTCTGGCCTGTCCTCCACAACTTTAGCCTCAAGGTCCACTAGAATGGGGGGCTGGTGGCCGGGACAGGTTTGGGCTTGTCGCGGGGGGGAGTCTGAGCGATGACACTGACATTCTCCGTTACAGGACTACAAGCAGGGGGGCTGCTGTCAGAGTTCACTTCCCCATTTAATGGAGTGATGATGGTACCATTTCTTACACCTGCGTGTTCAGATGATGCTGTCTGCTGCTTATCTGTCCTTGTTAGGGGGAGTGGTCCAACCTAAGTAAAAATGAAAGGTCCAAGTATTAGCATTCCAGAAGCAGGGATTAGAGTTAAACATAAATATAAACAAATAATATTGATGGTTTGAACAATAAAGTTCCTTCGAGACTGCATAATTAATACTCAAAAAGAATTATAACGTATTTATCTGAATCTAAGACGAGTTTTTTTTCCCAAATTTGTAGCTTCAAAATTTAGGGGTCGTCTTAAAATCGCAGACTAAGGAATGGGTTAGGCCTACATCAAAAGGTAACATTTTACATATTTATTTAATATCAATACAATAGTGCAGAACTGCCGTTTTTAGAGATTTTATCTATTTTCGCGGATTTTAAAGGTATAACACAGATCACAGAATATTTGGTTATTTTCACATATTTTTAGGCTATTTTTTAGGTTATCGTTAAAAATAACTACCTAGTTGTGGCCCGATAACCAGAGTATCGACTGGTATCACAATAATCATACTATACGCTAAAAATCTCGATACCACTCTTTATGGTTTAAATTAGGAGGGATAGCCAGCACACTTACCTTGGTGATACTGGAGTAGAAATTGTTTAGATAGAACACTATCAAACACACAAACACATTTTTAAGGACAAGCTTTCACTGTCACAGACAGCTTCATCAGGCCAAGAGAGTAGACTCTACTCTCTACAGTCTACTCTCTTGGCCTGATGAAGCTGTCTGTGACAGTGAAAGCTTGTCCTTAAAAATGTGTTTGTGTGTTTTATAGTGTTCTATCTAAACAATTTCTACTCCAGTATCACCAAGGTAAGTGTGCTGGCTATCCCTCCTAATTTAAACCATGATTTAGCCTAGTGCTCTATTCCAGATACCACTCTTTAGTAATTAACACAATCAACTTTACAAATGGATTGGGGCAAGTGATGGGCATAACCGAGTTGAATTTTATTTCTTGGTGCTGTTTTTTATTACTTTCCAATTACTTCACTACAATATTAAAAATTCAGCCATTCACAATAATCAAAATAGATTTATAAACAAATAATGAATTATCAAATTGTTAGGTATTTAAGTCCAAAAGTTTGCCTACATAGCTAGCGCTTGTCAAGTAATGCGTGATGAGAAAACTCTAATCGATTCTAAACAAACAATCGATAATACACAGAGTTTACTAGACAATTTTAGCGATGCCGAACTTGAGTTTTAATTCGTGAAACTCCACAAAATATCTATCTTTTGAATAATATCAAGTAAATTATTACCTTTGATTAGATGTTCCTAGATCATCGGTTTTGAAATAAGAATGCTTGTTTAACTATCACCAATTTTTTATGCTTGGCTGTCATGGCAGATGACTTTTACGGTAATTCATAGCAGACATGTTTATCGGTTAGATTTTTTGTAACATGTGAACTATGAACTCATCTTTTCTTTATAAAAGCAACCGTTTGTTGTCTATTTGTCTTTTGATTTCTTCCTATATCTCTCCACTTTGTACTATTTTCTTTTCTGTTTATCATTTTGAAAGTTAAAGTGTCATGTTTTAGAAGCTAGCGTGTTAATAGCCGAGTCCAATGTTTGTATTCAGGAGGAGTAGGGTATATTTGAGATTCGGATTTTCACTAAAGATTATCATTTGTCATAGTAGAAATTAGCTTCTCATTGGTTTTAAGAAACTTTTTCAAAGTTAACCTTCTTATGCAAAAGCAATATTTGCGACAAAAAGTAAATTCCTTGGCAATTTTGCAACCCTAAATAAATTATAAGTCAACATAGATGTTTTGTTTTTGTACATAAAAAACCATTTGTTAACATTACAAAATAAGTCTACCATAATTATTTTCTTCATTCATGATAAAATAAATACCACTTACAAAAAATGTATCCAGAACAACTGAAAAACTGGGGGTCGTCTTGGATTCGGGTAATACGGTAAATCATAAGGGTGTGTGAAGCTTTGAAACTTTGATTTGGCTTCGACTTTGCCTTGAAAACAGGTTTGGCTTTGACAATTATGAATCTTTGTCAATAAAAATATTGATAGTTAAAATAAATCATTTGAATTCTCAAGGATATTCATGATATGAAAAAATGTTGGATTCAAGACTCAAATCCTTATTTAAAAAAATAAAAAAATTTCAAGTGAGATTTGATTTAGAGCTCTAATACTGCTTATTAGTGGTTCAGAACTATTTATAAATATAGAATGAACTTAATAACCAGTCCCCAGACCAGTAATCTAACATTTAACTGAATGTATGAGTGTGTTAATTAATCTATTATAAGAACAAATGTTAACATTTATATTTAAATGATCCTATTATATTTATACATCCTCTTATGTTCATAATTTTTTTTACAATTCAAATTTGAAGGTAAATTGAAGATTCGAATTCGATCCAACTCTAGTATATATATAAGTAGGAAATTAATGACGACAAGTGAGAAATTACAAGTGTCTCTAACTCCCAACTAGGATGTGGTACGAGTGTTAACCTGCTGTGGTATCCTGGCGTAGGCATCCCCGCCAGCCGATGAGAGATCCACAGACTCCTGTTGGCCCCGGTAAGAGGTGGCCTGCGCTGCAGCCGCTGCCGCCGCCCTGTTCATATCTTGATTGACCAGCATTTGCAGACTGAACAAGGGGTTGCCCTGCCCCCCATGGGACGAGGGAGGAGGAACGGGTTTGCTCCAGGTGCCAGGAGACAACCGGTCCGCTGAACTGCTCATGTGGGCGTGCTGTGGGGGTCCCTGCATGGCCCCACGCACTCCAGGACCCACCAGAGAGGGGTGAGGGGCCGGGTAGTAACCGGGGGCCTGGGAGGGGGCGGCCCCAGGGTGCATTCCCATACCTGGAACTGAGCATTCCGTTATTCTATTTGAGGAGCTCATGGGAACAAATCTACAAGAGGTTAATCAACTTCACCTAATACAGCATATTTGGAAGTGAATTCCAATCCCTGGAGCTGAGAATGAACAATCATGACTCAATACACTTGACAGATAGCGGCAATAATAGAAAGGTCTAGGCTGTCAACTTCTAATAGATATATTCCCCAGTAAGAAAACTTATTACAATAGTGAGCCAAAAATAAGCCACACTTTTTACCTAAAAACAGCCTTTATAAAACCTTAGATTGATCTATAATCGCACCTTTAAAAATACTTAACAAATGTTTTACCTTTGAGGACTGCATGTAGTTATATCAAAATAGTTTATTATCACCACAATAGATGGTGCTCCTAACTGCTTAGTTTCAAAAATGTTGACTAAAAATAAATGGACCTTGACTGAAATAATTATTTATTTATTTTACTTAAAAATCAAAATGGCTGACAGAATGAAAGTTAAACCTCCTATATCTGCTATTACTAGTTTTCACACATGTTTTTAGAGATTTTTGGTTGCTGTCTGTTGGATACTGTTATTTTATTGTGATAAGAATTCTTAGTGTATTTGTTTGCCAAGTTTGGACTAGTATAGACCTTTTATTGTGATTCTTAGCTTTTAAAACATAAATAAATATTTTCATTTTTTTAAATTATTTTTCTTTGCAATTATGACTGTTAAATCAATTTCTACAACTTATCTGGTAATAGGTGGATTTGGTGGTGGTGGTAGTGGTTATGGTGGTGGTGGTAGTGGTAGGTGGTGTAGTGGTTATGGTGGTAGTGGTGGTGTGTGGTAGTGTGTGGGTGAGTGGTGGTGGGTAGTGGTGGTGGTGTAGTGTGGTGTGGTAGGTGGTAGTGTGGTAGTAGTGGTGAGGGTGTGTTGGTAGTAGGTGGTGAGTGGTGGTAGTGTGGTGAGGTAGTGGTGGTAGTGTGGTGGTGTAGGTAGTGGATGTAGTGGTGTGTAGTGGTGGTAGTGGTAGTGGTGATGGTAGTGGTGGTGATGGTAGTGTGGTGTATTAGTAGTGGTGGTGATGGTAGTGGTGGTAGTGTGGTATGGTGGTGGTTAGTGGTGTGATGGTAGTGGTGGTGATGGTAGTGGTGGTGATGGTAGTGGTGGTGATGGTGTGGTGGTGATGGTAGTGGTGGTGATGGTAGTGGTGTGATGGTAGTGGTGGTGTGGTAGTGGTGGTGATGGTAGTGGTGGTGATGGTAGTGGTGGTGATGGTAGTGGTGTGGTGATGGTATGGTGGTGGTGATGGTAGTGGTGGTGATGGGTAGTGGTGATGGTAGTGGTATGGTGATGGTAGTGGTGTGGTGATGGTAGTGGTGTGTGATGGTAGTGGTGGTGATGGTAGTGGTGGTGAGTGGTAGTGTGTGATGGTAGTGTAGTGGTGATGGTAGTGGTGTGTGATAGTGGTGGTGATGGTAGTGTGGTGGTGGTAGTGGTGATGGTAGTGGTGGTGGTGATGTAGTGGTGGTGGTGATGTATGGTGGTGATGTGGGTGGTGATGGTGTGGTGGTGTGATGGTAGTGGTGGTGTGGTAGTGGTGTGATGGTGTGGTGGTGGTAGTGGTGTGGTGGATGGTGTGGTGGGGTGGGTGGTAGTGGTGTGGTGATGGTAGTGGGGGTGTGGTGGTGTGATGTGGTGGTGGTGGTGGTAGTGGGTGTGGATGGTAGTGGTGGTGATGGTGGTGATGGTAGTGGGTGTGGTGTGGAGGTGTGGTAGTGGTGGTAGTGGTAGTAATAGTAGTAGTACATGAAGAAGATGCAATAAGAGCATCAAAATATTGAAGCATTTATTGTTTTAGCTTTTATTTGTGTTTTTTTTTACAAATCCTTCATTTTATTTATTACAAATTATATTAGAATTTTATAATGGTTATTATAATAATTAAATAGAAAATTCTGAATGAAAACAGAGAAACAGAGCTGACATATGTTGGGATCACGATCAACTTAACTTTAACTTAACCTAACGTTCACTTAAATTAAGAAAACAGATGTGTGATCACGATTCACGTAACTTAACATAACAATTCGAGCCATACACCTGCATTCTAGAGTCCCTATGTATTTTGATCTGTGATTTGTAGTATTTGTAAAGTGATGATCTGTGAATGTTTACAGTTTTCAATCGATAAAATAAATATCTATTATCAAATTTTTTTGATAAATTTAATTTCCTATTTTAGTTTAATTATTTTGTTTCAATGTCTGATCACTAGAACTTAAATTAAATAGTAAACCTTGGTCATAAAACAAACAAATTAATTACTAAATAGCCCTGTAGGTAATAATGATTGGCTGGCAAGATCCCGTGATACCCTTCATTTAACATTCACTTAACGTTAAAGACCTTCCAGGACATTATTATGTTAAGTTAACTGCATCATAATCGCTTCCATTTAAAAATATGAAAAGAACCTTTAGTTAAGTTAAGTTATGTTAAACTTAAGTGAACATTAAGTTGATCGTGATACCAGCATTAGTGCAAGACTGTACCAAGTATACCTTAAATCAAATTTCTACTATGAACATTCCAAGAATCATTAATATTGATTTTCTCTCTTGTATTAGGTCAGCATCAAGTGAATAGCTGCACTAAAGATAACAGAAATTTAATGGGGCTAACAAAAAAAAATTCTGAATCTCCAAATGAAAACCTATATTCATGAACGTTTTTAAAAGTGTCTTTAAAAGATAATAGTTGATTTTCTTACTAAATTATTTATAAAATATTTGTGGTGTAAAAAAAGTTTCAAAAAAGTTCAGAATATATTCAAAAGTATGAAAGTCATAATGATTAAAGAAGTGATAAAAAGAGAATCAAAGGTATTGTATTTACAAAAATCAGGATAACACTTAATGAAATATACAAATTGATTGCAAGTAGAAAGAAAGTAAAGAGATTAAAAGTCAAAATTAATCAAGGTAATGATGTTATATAAAATTTAGGGAAACTGATAATAATTACAAATGTTAATACAATATTAGTTAAAAAATAAAAACATAAAATTGAGATAAAATATGATCTATATTTAGTAGCAAGGCGTCAGGGTAGGCTGGATAAGCTCAACTATCCCAAAAGTTTTTTTTTTAAATGAAAGAAAACATCCCTTTACATAAAACAAATGTAAAATTGAAATTTTAATGGTCATTAAAGTGTAGTGACATGTTAGCAAGCACAGGAATAAAATGTGTCAGTTCCTTTTGTCAAGATAATCTGATACCTTTGCGCCTAATGCACGCTGAGAGAAGGGGTGATGCTTGCGCAGCTGTTCAACACAGCCACTCAAGGCGACCAGTAAGCCGGCTATCCCCGACTTGTGAGTGTTACATTCTAAGCAGTCAGAGTGTGTTTCAAAGGTTTATTTCAGTGTAGATTAGTTTAGTGATTGTGACTTGAATTTTGCTATTTTGTTGAGTTGTTTCATTAGTTATGTTTTAGGATTTAGTGTATGCACTGTAGAAAAAAATAATAGAGATGCTGAAGAAGTCAACAATGACACATTCGATTCAGTTGACTTTTTGTTAAATAATTGAACGAAAAGTCCACTTAAAAAAATTGCAGACCCAAAATTAAATATTTCACAGATTAAATAAATAAATGATTTTATTATTATTAAAATTAGTAGAGTAATAAGACAGTGTAGAAACACTGTGAAATAATGTAAAGTAATTAATAGAGAAGGAAGCCAAACTGAAAGGAATATAAGGTTAGGTCTAGGTAAAAAAAACACACTTCTTTCTTAATTTATTCTCTTCTTAAACCACCTCACTAAATTACACATCGCACATAGTTTGAATTTTCAGAGGTGTTCCTTTATCAATAGAAGATACACATTGAAAACACACAAAGAAAGACAGGCAATAGAACTACATGTTTCTAGAATTATTTGAAATATGTAACTGAAAACTTGC
>JAVRXN010000003.1:74906616-75066616 GCA_033556935.1 Timema podura | reverse complement strand
GTCAGTGATGTGATTTTCCAGAGCCTATGGTTATAATTTTCTTTCAAATAAAATTCTTGAGACTTTTAATCATCAATGTTGGCATCATTTTGTTGTACTAGCTTTACCTGATATCCACATCAGTGAAGAATCAGTGAGGAAGGCTGTAATAAGCAGGAAAAGAAATAGGTATTTCCTCTGGTTTCCAAACTTTTCAAATGGCGTACTACCTAAACACTTTCTGTAATTTAGATTATCACCAATATCATACTGAATATCTACTATTTCAGTACATTTTTATTGGTACACTACAAGTACAAGGCTGTTTGAGCTTGAATTAGTGTTGCCACCCCTCCAACCACTTTTTAAATCTGTTTTAACTTTGGTGGGACTTAACGACGCCCTATCTTTTTACTACTTAAATATGTTTTGTTTGGCTTCTCATGGTTTACCATCAGCAATAATTTAATATACTAGTGGTGGTATGTGTACCACAGTTGAGAAACCACTGCTTTGGGCTATAAGAACTTAAATTTTCTCAAAAAAAGTTTGGATAGCTCACACCTTATTAAAGAGTAGAAATGTAGATAGATATATCATCTTTTGAAAATAAGAATTTTTTTAGAGATACATTTGAACAAATACTACTTTTAGCTTTACATTCTAGTGTCAGTATTGGCATTCAACTTGCTCTCAGACCCAAAGAATGAGATAAGAAATGCTATAAAGGAAATGCACCAGCATTCATCTAAAAGAGGATTGAAAATCACATCACATTTTTTTTGTTACCAGGTCATATGGGTAATTAAATCTTGGATTTCCTGAGCAAATTCTGGTTTGCACGCCCCGTGTTCATCCCAGTCTGCAAACGATAAAGTGCATGCAGAAAAACAATTAAAGTGGACTGTATGCAAAATTATATTGCATGATGAGCTTAACTTTTTCCAATAATACCTTGCAAGGTGTGGTTTAAAGCAGGAAGAAAAGGTAAAAAAGGGAGTTGTTTCGGTGGCACTGTTTAATTGGCATGTAACACCCGATCCACGTGAAGAAAACTACTCAGCATGACCACTGTGGCATAAAAGCACAACACAAACTTGACACTATGGCGACTGGATCCACACTGGTCTAAAAACAAAGACCTTCTCTTCTTTTCCCATCTAACTACCAACATGGAGGGACACTAACCAAAACCAGGGGAAACATTCGAAGAACATGAAATAAATACACAACTAACATAAATAAGGAATCGCATGAATGAAAATAAGCTAACCAAAAATATTCCAAAGGTATTTTACGATATTATATACACAGTCGGACCTCCATATATCGAAGGTGATGGTTTAAGTCCATGAAATACAATGTCAGGAACCTTTTCGGTGAGTATAATACCCAAAAGTATTGTGTTAAGCTCGGTCAAAATTTATTTTTTAGAAGACTTAGGGGGCTGAACCTGATTTATAGAGGAAGGCTACTCGAGGAAAGGAGCGAGAGGAATGTGGAGACAATACCTCCCAGCTAGACGACCTGTCAGCGTTGCAATGATCTTGACCAAACATTTCCTTCTTCCTCATGTGACATCTCCATTCTATTTTTCTCATATCAAAGTCATTACGAGGAGAAAATCCTGATTCGTCTTGAAAAAAAATTTGATATATATATATTTTAAGGGTCTGCAAGTTTGGGTTTTTTCATTAGAGTCGAGTATTTCTAAAAGATCCGAGTTCGAGTCGAGTTTGAATATATTCATAATTTTAAATGTAAAGAGTATATATTTGTTTATTTTAAATATAAATAGGTATCACATCTTTAAAAGTTCAGCTTTAAAAAATATACTAAGACACATGTTCTTAAAATATGAATGACACTCACTTTTAAAATATAAATACTTTTAGGAAAAAAGTTATAAACGGAAATTTCAGCTTTTAAATTATATAACACTAAAAAAACACAATTTAAAAATAAGAACACTAAAAAAATATAGGGCCTAATAGAAAAAAATAATTAAAATTGTTTCAACACTCAGGTCTTTAAGGACATTAAAATTAGAATAACAATAATAAAAAAGTAATAAAATGAGTAATTGCATGATGGCTTGGAAATGTACAATAAGATAGTGTAGAAACACTGCACAATAATGCAAGGTAAGTGATAGTGAAGGAAGTCAAACTGAAAGGATAGGTCAGGTCTGGATAGAAAAACATACTTTTCTCTTCATTTCTTCAAACACTTTTACATCTACCACTTCTTCAAAACCTCCACAGAAGCAAATTGTTTTGAATTTTTAGAAATTTTACTTTTTCAGTAATGTCTCTTCATATGAAAAACAAATATTTCCGAAAATTCAAAGCAATGTGCAACTGTGGAAGTTTGAAAAAGTGGGATGTGTGAAAGTGTAAGAAGAAATAGAGAAGAGTGTTTATATCTAGGCCTAGCCTAACTTTCCTTTCAGGTTGGCTTCCTTCACTATCACTCTACATTATTGTAGTGTTTCTACACTGGCTGGATAAAAAGTTTTTAAAATTGACGTTTTATTAAGCTAATATTTCCCCAAAATATGCTTCAGTAACTTAATTTACCCTACCTATAAGAAAACGTAAGCATCATAAACAGTTTGAAATATGAAATGTTTCGTATTTATTTATTATTCCTTAGTGTAATTGTGCACTATCACGTCTTCTGTTCCATTTCCATTCCTCTATGCACAGTTGCACATGCCTGTTGTACAGGCTCTCGTTAGACATTATTTTATTGAGAAATTTACTTCAATTCAATTTTTAATGCTTATAAAAGTTGATTCTCATACTTTAAAATTAAAAATAATATTTCTAGCAAACAATATGAAATAGTAGATGCTTTTTTAATATAAATGTGGTAAGTTTGGTAAAATATGTATTACAATAAATAAGATCAACATTGATTTTAGACACCAGATTTTCCAGAATCCCTATGTTTTTCCATCGGCTATGTATATGAATATTAAATATATTACAAACATTAATACTATGGCCACAACTTAATGTAATAATATTTGTAAACATATACACATTTTGAAATTGTGTCACTCTATGAAGGGGTTAAAGGATTTCAGCCTAAAGCAATGGTTTATTGGGTAGTGAGACCTAGTTAGATTTTGTGAGATCATAAATTAACCATTTGAGAAAAACCACCATAGTCTATTCCCAAGCAAAATTCAAACCCCAACCTCCCTTCACAATTAATCTAGTCTATTACCAGAGGGATATCTTTGTTGTGGGTTGCTGAGAAAACTCTGGAGGCCCAACACTGATTATGAGTACGATTATTAGCACAGCGTCTTACTAACCGTTCGGGTTATACGCACTTATGCTAATGTGCAATGGTAGGGTGATTGTGAGATGAAATGGAGGACCTACAGTTTGACGTGGGATCCGAACCACAGTGGAGGCCTGGCATTCCACACATTCACAAGTTGTGATTAATACAAGTCTTGTCAGAGGTGAAGGAAGGGTTTGGCAATCAGATAAATCTGTGCCGAGACCGAGGATTGAGCCCCGAACCCACAGCACAGAAGTCTGACACCTTACCCCTAGACCAGGCCCAACGCCTCAACAATATTATCCACACCAGCTTCAGTGGCTGTATGGTCTAAGGCATCACTCTCATACTAAACTAGACAGCCAATAATGGGTAGATCAGGGTTAAATCCTGGTTGAGTGTACTGAGGCTGGTTTTCCACTGTCCCTCCACAAAAATGTGAGTAAACTTCCTCTAAATTAAACCTTCCTCCTCCCCAACACATTAGAGTAATTCTTAAGTCGCGGTGTTAAAAAAAATTCCACGTTTAAAGTCAATTCATTTTACATCCATTACTGTTTCCAGCCTGTGGTCCATGTTTTTTATTCAAGCCATATATTTTCCACTAACTGTAGCTAGCTATATGCCTTTTAATTTAATTAAGAGTAGGAACGGCACTACATCCAGTCACCAGCCGTTAATTCATCACTGTAAAAGGGTAAACCCACATTTCCCCAAAGATAAATTCAAACTCAATATATACGATGGCTAAAGGACGTTTAATGTTGGACTGACCAGGTGAAAGGGAGCCATAGTGACCTGGCGACACGGCGGCCGGGGTACCGTCCTTGGGAGTTGTTGTAATTCATGCCATGGTATACCAACGGCGTAGCAGTGAATTAGTCTGAGATCGCAGCGAGGGGGTGAGAGGGCAAATCCCTTTTCTTCTCCACCTCTAAGGTATAGCCAACTGTTAAACACAACACAACCATATATTACAGGAATAGTGATCTAAAATACTTCACACAATTATTGTTTATTATTATCTGACAAGCATTTTTAAGTTTTGTGATACTAGGAGTGTGCAAAGCTTCTAAATGTCAAAGTCAAAAGTCTTGTCTCCTCTGCTTCGACATCAACAATAAACTTTGCATCTGTGAAACATTTCAAAGAAACAAGACAACTTCAATTTTTTACTAAAGAAAATTTAATATCTCACTAAATATGACATTTTTTAACACATGATAATATTTATAGCAACAAACATTATTTTAACACCCACCGATTAGTGATTAAATCACATCTATAATGTAAGCATAGATAAATTCAGAAATGTCAGTATTAAAGAATATAGTGTGCTTTGCTGTTTTCTCTATACATAGATGTACTTAATGGATGATTTAAAGATTGAAAGTAGTGCTATGTGACAGTAACAAAAACATTATCTCGACTGCTTTGCATTTAAAACTTCAACAGTCTACCTCCTTTCCAGGCAGCTATTTCTTCGCAGTCTTTGTTGCGAAAGTAGCACCAAAGATGCTTATTAATATCTTAAATAACTGTCAAAACATCTTAAGTTTTGAAGTAATTTTAAAACATGTCAAAGGAAAAATTGCTGCTACATAAAATATAGAATTTTTAAGAAACAAAGTGTAGTGATTAGCTTTGAGTTTTTTCTGACCATCAATGTTTTTTAAGGAATTTACATTTCAGTCACTAAAGCGGAATTCAAGTAAAATGTCTTTAATGGCTAGGGATGAATCCTTAAATTTCTTGAAACCCTTGAACCTGTATGGATACTAAGGGGATTCTAAGTAATTAAAATTGAAGTTTTAGAAAAACATTGTTTTCTAACTATAAATCTGATTTGTTTAGTAGTTATTGCAATGTTTATTAGTAATTTATCTCCACATAATTATCAAACAAACTTGACAACAAGACCCCGCACTATTAATTTTAACAATCAACTGGGTGTGAATTTACATTATACCCAAAAATGTTAACTAATGCAAACAAAATCATAATAAAGGAGTATAAAATCACACCAAGGAAATTACTTTTATTTTAGTCATCTTTTTTTAGATTTTTACTTAAGATTCAGAATTCATTGGCAATATGAGGATTCAGATTAGAGAAAAAGTGGATCTGACCTAACTATTACTTACATAAACTTTAAGGACGCATTCAAAATATTTAGTTAATCTTTTAGTATGTTCACTCTGGTCCAATCCGACCAGTGATGATGACCATGATGTTTGAATTACACAAGTGTCCTCAAGAATAACCACCTTCAGCGTGGTATAGTGAGATCAAATCAGATTTCGCAACACTTTTGTGGTCAAGTTTCACAGTTTACTACCTTCATTAAGATTGTGAAACTTCCACATTACTTAGCAAACTTGTCAAACCTTATTTAGTTATTAAAATGCTTTACAAATGTTGACTAATACCTTAGTTCACATGGACAAATTGATGGTCGACATAATTGTGCTGGTGTTCACGCTGTTGAGTATAAACACACTAGCGGTTGACAGTAGAGAACCGTCAAAACAGTCATCCAGTCCTGCAAGTTGTCGGATGTTGTTCTTACAACGCCTGGATACACAACCATGACAATAATCAGGACATATTGTGGTCAGTCAAGTGCTAGATACTATGTCATAAATACCTTGACAAAGCTAATGCAGGGATCATGATCAATGAACCAAATTTTATTTTATCTGAATGTAATTATTTATTTTGGCAAAGTTAAGGTGCTGCACTTAACCAGGTTTCAAAATGATTCATAATCAATACAAAATAACTAACTAAAGTTCACTTTACATTCATGTTACATAAATGTGTCAACACACAAACAAATCACAGCTAGTGAATTTAATTAAACTGTTCAGAGAGGAAAAAAAGATTAGCACTGTGTCTTACTATCTATTCAGGTGTTACGCTAATGTACTAATTAGTTTAATGTGCTAGGGATGAGGGCAGTTGAATTTAGAGGAAGTGTACTTGCATTTGCATGGAGAGTGGAAAACCATTTAGAAAAAAAACACCCTCAGTACACCCTACTGGGATCGAACTCCAATCAACTTGTCATCAGCAATCTAGTATATTGTGTGAGTGAAGACTTAGATCATGCGGCCACCAAAGCGGGTTAGAAACAAATTATTCATAAAAATAGAGCTCAAGGTATTAAGAGTGACTAGGCTTAAAGCCTGAAATGAAATCTCATACGACTACAAAATAAAGTGTATTAAGGGGCCACAGCTTGGTGTTAGGGATCTATACCGCAGAAAGCTGTAGAAAGCATCTGAACACCATTAAAAATCGAGGTACATAGTAAATAACTGTGTTGACATAGCTTTCAATGTAATCTAATGGCAGAAACACATGAGACACTTTACCTAATATAACAGTTCTCCCCTAAACAATGATTACGTTAAGTTAACGCAAAATCAATATATTGGACAACTCTTATGTTAAATTAATTTCAATGTAGCATTGTGCATAGTGATTGCTTCCATTTAGAAGCATAAGGTGGACTTTAATCCTTATATACCCATTAAGATGTTGCCGCCTTAGAGATTTCAAGGCTATTTTACACGGGTTGCATCTTAAATGGCCGCATTTAGCAGTTTAATCACTATTTCATTTAAACACCAATGTATGAAATAAAAAGATAGGAAAGAAAATTACCCCGCGCGGTCTCTTATTTACCTGCCAATAACACTTCCCTTTGGAAAGTTAACACAGTCATTATACTATTTGCGCCTTGAAAACGTTGACTCACTTGTTAAAATTACCTTTTTCTTGTTTCCTATTCTAGATAGATATATGCTACTGTGGACTTTTTTAATCTACATCCTGCCAGGAAGATTTTTACAACCTATTTTAGCAAATAAACCAAATAGTCTAGACTAGGTTGTATATTATTTATAAAAAAAGTTTACAAAAAAACTACTTCAAGATTAAAAAAATAATCATTTTGTGATACTTTAGGACTATTATTAGAATTATTTACAAGTTAATGTTATTTGTTTTAATGTTATATCTTTAAAACTGGCTGGAGGTGACCTGGTGGTCTAGGGGTAAGGTGTCAGTTCTGTGCTGGGGGTCTGTAGTTCAATCCTCAATCCCGGAACAGATTTATCTGATTGCCAAACCTTTCCTTCCCCTCTGACAAGACGTGAATTAATCACAACTTGTGAATGTGAGGAATGTCAGGCCTCCACCCTGGTTCGGATTCCACGTTAAACTGTAGGTCCTCCATTTCATCTCACAATCACCCTACCATTGCACATTAGCGTAAGTGCATATAACCCGAACGGGTAGTAAGGTGCAGTGATGATATATAATAATAAAATAATAAAACTTGCTGTAAATACATTAATACCGAAAATCCTATGCAACGTTCTTAAATGAATATCGATGATTGTGATCTTAACATAAGGGCATAATATATAGTCCTGAGGACGAGAGAGAGCATTGAAAATAAACCTCCAACTGGCAGAAGGTTGCCACTACCAATACATACTCGAATCGTGACAAACTCTCACAAGAACCGGTGGTAAATAGTCAAAAAAGAGAAAATGCTGCAACTAAGCTGCAAATGGCCATTTTTTTTTCTTTTTAAAGTTACAGTTGATTTTTAAAGTGCTTTACATGAAACTTTTTTGTTTACTGTTCTTATGTTTTCAATCATTTCTGTATCCTCAGTTGTTCTACATAGCCCAAAATAGAATGACAGCAATTGTGATAAAACAATGCCACGGTGCACGTTTTGAGTCCCATGCCCTATTGTCATCTTTATCATCATCATCATCATCAACTGTTTCCAGCCTGTGGCCGGGTCAGTTTAGTAAAATGCCTCCTTCTTCTATCCTTCCACCACTTTTCCTCCTTTAATTGCTTCCATTATTCTCCTCTCACTTGAACACTTTCTGTTATCTGCTCTTCCATCTCTTTCTTGGTCTCCCCTGTGGTCTTTTTCCCACATACTTCATTTCCAACATTTTCTTCAGCATCCTCCCTTTTTCCATCCTCATTACATACCCCTACCATCTCAGTCTTGCTTCCTCTACTATCTCATATACTCCCTGTACCTCTGTGTCCTAGAGTGATTTACTTAATTTTAATTTTAGATTTTGAAAAATATTGTAAATAATCAAAATTGTTTCCTCTTGTACAACAATTGTCAAAAAAGTAAAAATTGAGTTCTACTTATGCATGAAAAGACAGAATTGGTAGATAAGTGCATGTTAGCTATGCAATTCCATTTCAATTTTATACATGGATGTGTAACTTATATGTTATACTAAATATTTTACTAAAATAATAATGCCTCAGATTTTTCTCTCTGTTGTGTAGCTAAGACTAAAAATAAAAAAGTTTATTAAGGAGGATTGAGTTCAGGACCTCTAAAATATCAGACTTGTAAAATCTCCTCATTTGTGTTGATAGTGGTTTTCAGGGTGGTTTTATATACTGACCATCGAGGGTCCCTACATGGCAGGACATGACAGCCATCGTCACTTGTACATCCATATCCTCACAATGTAGCTCATTTGAGGTGCCTTATCTAGCTTATCTTCTTTTTGAAGGAAGTAATTATTAAAAGGACATCTTGGCACCCAATGATGAGGCACAGTCACCTTTTCCTTCCTGAGTTAGCCGTGTTCATTTTCTCAGGATATCCGTCACAATTCGAAGAGACCCTCTGCATCCTGACTCGAGGGGTGGGAGTTGGACCCTCCATCTGTAACGGACTGTGTTACCAGGGAAGCCAAGGACTTATCCTTAGGGATTGCTAAAGTATAACTCTTAAGATGACCAGCGGGGACCTCATCAGGACTTGTTGTCTGGACCAACTATCCCCGGCCAAAGTCCGGTATGCACCACTAACCTTGGTGTACGACAGACTAGGGGCTCTTACCTTAACTCTCCCCAAACCCGCCCAAAGCTCACATTGACCAGAGTCTACCCATATGGATTTGATTGGCTTAACTATGAACGTACCAACACCTGTCCATCGGGCGAGCCTCAGTCAATATAGACGCTACAAGGCATATCCCTGACCCAAAGAGCGGACCAACACAAACTCTGCGCTAACCCCACCAATGACTGACCAGTCGAGAGCCATAGCCTAGTGGCTCCCTTTAGAGGGTGTGAATTAGTACACCTTTACCACTGAGGCTTTTGGGCGCACCAAGACAATAATTTAAAACATTCCCAAGAGATTCGACACTTTTTAATAGGAAAAGAGATGGGCAAAGATTACTCTATTTTTACTTTCGCAGGTTTCAGGAAAGGTCAATGCTGAGTTCTAATGAAGAGGAATATTACTCCTAATATGGTAGTTTACTGCGCGGTGGGTAGTGCTGTGCTGGGGCCCAGTAAAATTGCAGCTATAGTTACATATACCATTTAGGCCTACACTACAAAACTATTAGACTCATCGAGTAGTTTTCACTGTACTTACAAATAAATATGGGTGTAAATTTGAAAATCAAACTCTACAAACATTCAATTATGTAATTCATTTTTATAAGTTTTCCTCTTTAATAAGAAAAATGGACAAATGTGACAATCAAATTCACAATTATTGCTTACCAACCCACCTGCTCACTTTCCCAATATTTTTTTAAGTTCTTTATCCAACCCCTGGCTTGCTCTACCAACTGCTCCCTCACCCATCCTCTATCTTAGTTTTTCACCATCTTGCCTACCGTCCATTCTCTCTCCTGCTCTTTCATGAATGAGAGCCTGGTGGCGTGTGGAAATGCACAGATCTTCCCCTGGAGAAAGGTTGATTGGAAGTTTTGGCTACTGAATAATGTTGGAGACAAAATATGAGAAATTAAAACGGACAAGGTTGAAAGCATGTGTTGAAAAATGTAGATACAGTATTTGATCTAGTGATAGCCCAGGCTACTATTAACAATTTTACCTTTTACACCTGCTACAATACTGGACCCGGCTAAAAAAAATAGTTCTTCCAAAGAGTAAAGAGCAGGAATTACTAGGAATATAGTGTACTGTGAGGTTCATGTAAAATTCTCAGAATACCTATGTGCCAGCTACAATTAAGTAACCCAGCCATTAACCCTTTTAGTGTCATGCCTATTCCAGAATTCACGCACAAAGAATGCCAGAGGCCTGTTAGGTTTTGTGTGTGAAGAATGCCACAGCTGTTTCCTCATTTTTGTAAGTTTTCAAGAAAATTCGCCAAACCTTTATTTATTAAGCGATTCATTTGATTTTTCTACCATTTTAATCAGTATGTACTGTTCCTTAGTGATAATAAATTAATAAATACAATTTAATTAAATTATTTAATTCCAAATTATTATTTTTTTCACAACTAAGGCTCATTAAAAACATGTATCATATATACATTTCACTATTATTTTGTTTTAGTGCATTTAGTTTTATACAAGAAAATAAAGTTTTGAATATATAGGATTCTAAATAGGAATTACAGGAATTTTAACTTAATATCCTACATTAGATATTTTTGGGCTGTTATTGCTTATTTTACAGCAAGATTTACAAAAATGCTTACTCCATGAATAAATATTTAGGCCTAGGCCTATACATAACGAATGTGTTTTTCAAAAAACCTTTTATAATGAATAATTTCATATTTTTTTAAAAATTATATAAATTTATAAATATTCTGAAAAATGACACCTGGACATGAGAATTGAACCTGGGACCCATGTCCAGGTGTCATTTTTCAATTTTCAGAATATGACATCTAGATGGAGAATTCCTCACTAAAAAGCATAAAAATGCTTTGGCTATTTGATTCTTAAATTTATAAAGTTATTACACCTATTTACTTACATTGGTAAAGAAATCTTTTCATTCACATGACATAATATGAAAATCTAAATAGTATATTTTTCTAAACTCAGAACAATTTAACCCGCACCTTTGAAAACTGTTTACAAAACTATTTACATCAGTATGAATGTTAAGTCACACTTATGTTTTACTATGCAGCTCGGATATAAGCCGGTGTTGCACTTACCACATTAAGTGACCGGCCGCCATTGTAAATGTACTAAGCTCCCAATTCCAATAACAACTATTCACGGTTGATTTTTGTTGCCAACCTTATATAAAATAATAGAGATAAATGTTTTCTTTCCAGTTATATATGACACTACTACACTATTTATCAGGTAAAGCAAGAGCTAGTGCAAATCTAGAGAGCTGACCTTTAACGGCTCTGGCACTTTTAACGGTAGTAGGTGGAGCGATTTGATTAGATGGTGGCACTTTTAGTGATAGTAGGTTGAGCCAATCAGATCGGATCATGGCACTTTTAATGATAGTAGGTGGAGCCGATCAGATTAGATGGTGGCACTTTTAGCGTTAGTAGGCGGAGCCAATCAGATCGGCTCGTGGCACTAAAAGGGTTAATAAGGCTCCGGCTGGTACTAACAACTTTTTTTTTACTCCAGCTTGCACCTAATTGTTTTCTCTCGCATCTATTACCATTTTCTTTACACAAGTTAGACAGTAGTAGTTTGCTCCACACCTGCCAGTATTCTCGGTAGAGCAGTTGTGATCTCGTCAAGGGTTTTTTACTTGTGGGGGTGGGGAATTAAGGTACAAGAAAAATTATAAGGTTGCTGACTTGCGTTATATTTTAAAAAGTTGAAATAATTATAGTGTCTGAAATTACATTTTAAGAAATGTTTACTTGAGTTATAATTTAAATTTTAAAATAGTTATAGCATCAGAAAATACTTGACACTACGTCCGTGACTGGTACTCTCTTCCTTTTGGCGTGTCAGTATAACAGGTAACCCCTTCGTGAATCACCATCTAGAGCCACATAAAGGTTGCCATACACCAACTCAGATCGGAACAGATCAGAATGGTTGAAATCAGAGCCCTACGAACCAGAAACATGTTTTGTTCGCATACTGGTTCGGAATTCAGTCCATGTCAGTTAGAAGACCGCAACCAAAAATACTAATCGATTTTAGTGATTGTCGAGGAACAGGAAACGAACATCAACAAGTGTAAAATGAGCATGAGTGTAGATGATGCAATAGTTCAGTGCTGAGGACGCATGAGCATAGCTTCGGAATCCATCAGGATTCGTCAAAATATTCCCTCCTGGCAAACCAATTTGTTCCATTCCGATGTGGTGTTTTCGATGCGAGCCAGCGTGCAGGCCTCCAATGAAATGCAGGTAGTCAAAAAGCTCCAATACGTTCCGATCCTATCCAGTGTGTGGCAAGCTTAATAAACACTAAATATAACTATGGTGATGTTTATGTATAAATTGTTATAAAAGCCACCCGGTGGACCATTTTATCAACCCGTGAGCTCTTCATTGTACCAAAATCCCATAAGTACTTAGTATCACCAGAGATGTGTGCGCAGTCAACTCACGTGCCCAAGCTTCATCCCTCCAGTTCATAGGTCAAGGCAAATGCTAAGCACTGATTGGCTGTCTGTCCCGCAACAAACCTCCCCATTAATCTGTGAAACTGCAGGTGCAAATTGAAATATAGCCCAGTTTCCGGGTAGAGACAAAATAATTAAAATAAAATAGTATGAATTCAAATGGAAGTATAATTTGACAATGGCTTCATTAGAATGAAAATTACTTGAATGAAAAGTTAATAGCCTAAATTACCATAGAACCCCACCCTTTCTTACTATCAAACATTATAGCGAAAACCAAATTTTTTTAAGGATTAAAAAGGATTAAATTAGGCTTAGAATAGACAAAGGGATAAAACATGCTAAAGGCTATTAAGAACACAATAAGTCTAACTGGTTAAATAGCAATACTATATAATTAGAACATTTCCTCATAGTGACAATGACAACATACAAGGCGATTTGTAATTGTATGCAATAAAGTAGTGCAGTGGAATCTACAATGAAAGAGAAACAAAGTTTCATAACAACATAATTGGTTGACAGGGACTATTTTATCACTATTCTTGATGTGAATAAATAAAATGTCATGAAGGAACAAAATTTTTGTTTGTCTCAATAATATTTACAAGAATAGAAAGGGGATAAAAGAAGCATAAGGAAGCTATAAATATAAACTATTATAGTTACTTTAATCTAAGATTATTAATTTTAATAATGCTATGGTGAACTGCACTTTATTGTAATCCTATTGTTCAAAGCTAGAATAAAAAAGTTATATCTGACAAGTAATGAATGTAACTAAATAAGTTAATATTTTAGAAGAAGGTTCTAAATGAAATCATGCATATTTAATTTACACACCTTCTAAGCTTAAAAAAGTAATCAAAATCATATTTTAATAAAGAAAGACTTTTGTATAGTTCATACACATAGTCAAATTTAATTTCAACAAAATACAACTACTTTATTTTTTAGCATGAACTTTACAACGTTCCCCTGTGAAATATTATCAAATGCAGATAAAACCCTTTTATTTTTACCCGACGATATTGCCAGATCACTTTTTTATCGAGACACTGACAAGGACAGGTCAGACAGAAACTACCATATATCAGCGTTTTTTACTGATCTGTGTAGTGGAACATTGTAGGTTGGTAAGAGATGTTCAAAGTGTCCACCATTGCAATCACATCACAGTTCAGTCCTCCTTCACCACGACTGTTGTGTTTGTTTGAAGATGTGTGGATAGTATTTCAAACAGCCACAATTGTAGTCCACAGATATTCTCTCATGTTGTGCCATCGAGAATACACAATTCTCTTCATGTGGCCCTACAACTAGAGTTGTAGGTATGAGATCGAGAGATCACGCTGGCCACACAAAAGGCGTAATGTGCGGGGGCTCCATCCTGAAGTAGCCATATGTTCATGTTGTCTAGTTAACTTGACCAGTGAAATTTCAGACTTTTTCTCTAATTTCCCCTGATCATTTCTTAAAATTGCCCACCTCAACAGTATGCCACACCCTTCTATCCCCCTTTTTTACATTAATCTTTTTTATGAAGTTTTAATATTTAAATAAACCTTTTTGTATTTGTATTAACATAGTCTACTAGAAATTGGAAAATTATAAAATATATTACACAGCTACAAAAAAAAAAGACAGTTTGAATCATATTGTAATTTACTGATTTAGTAATTATTATATTTCATATTTTGATTACACATTTTCCCAGAGTTTTTGTTGTTAATTACTCAATTCCCCGACTTATCCCCGTTTTTTCCCAACCACTTCAAATTCCCGGCTAATTCCAGCTTTCCCTGTTTTTCCTGCATGTCAGCCGCATTGCCAGTGGCATGTTCTCCAGTAGTTGGGGGAGAGCGGTCAGCAGAAAGTATAAGTAGTTTTCACCTCAGAGTCAGTCTTGTAAGCATTTCATATGATCCAAGTAGAATATCATCCAAGACTCTCGCCCAAACATTGATGGAGGAGATATGATAATGCGAATGGACCTCCAAGGCATTGTTTGGGTTTGTGTCAGCCTAAATATGCTGGTTGAAGAGATTGACACCGCCAATTCTGGTAAATGTTGCTTCATTCAATACCAGTACTCTGCCAAGGAATTGTGGATGTATGGTGTGGTGGTGCGGCAGCCACTCGCAGAATGTCCTACAAAATTCAAACTCAAGAGCTGGGTTCAATTCCTGCACAGGTTTCAAATGGAAGGGGTATAGTAATTGGCCATGTACGGCTCACCATAAAGACGTATGTAACAGGTGATGACGTGTGACTAATCGCCATGTAGACTAGTTGTATATGGTGAGTGTTCCACACAATGCAGAAGTGCCTCTTTCATTGCAACGGTCCTGCGACGTTGTGGCCTACCAGCATTGACCATCACAGGTCAAAATCGAGCGGTTTCCTTCAGGAAATGATTCAGTACCACAAATGTCCTTGGATTTGGATGTCATCGGACAGGAAAATGTACAGCATATATATATATATGAGCAGCTGAATTTCAGTTCCTCATTTGTGTATTGGTCCCCATCTTGCTGACCACTTTCAATCCCAGCAAGTAACTGAATGTGATGTTCCAAGTCTCTGACATGCAGAATTACGCACGCATAATGGTACCCTGCAATGTAGCCATATCTTTTTAACTAAGTAGTTCCTGCAATACGTTGTTCTGAGACTTATGGTTTCTTTTTCAGTGTAAATTCCACTGCACCACTTACAATTACGAATCACCCCCTCAATTTTATTAGTAATTATACACCTGTTTATTAGTACTTATACAGGTGTATAATTACTAATAAAATTAAGTAAATTGAAATTATAAAACTAGTCAAATGTCCTTGGATATTATAACTGATGGGCACTTGAAAGCCTATTATATGAACAAATGACTATAGTGTTTGAGAATAGTATTAAAAGACAACTAAACTGGGGAAAATAAAGATATACATAGGAAATGGTCGAGAGTTAAGAGGCTAAAACCCTAACCACTTTACAAGCTACAATGATTATAGTTCCCGTCTGCTCTCCCGTCCTCCGCTACTATTAGGTCAAATATGGTAAACTACAATGGGCCTATTTATTATTTAGTTTAGTAGGTAAACCAATATACAATAAAACAACTTTAACAAATCAAAATTTTACCTTTGTCCAAGTAGAATGTTTTGAATCTCTTCGGAATGGAAGCCTTTTTTGAAAACAATATGGACCTAGGCCTACTTACATGTGTGTATGTATGTAAATACTAGGGATGAGCGAGAACTACTTTTTCAATTCAAGACGATATCAAGACTACATGAAAAAATCTAGAGATGCAAGAACGAGATGAGAAATATTCCTTTGAAAATATAAATATGCAAATTATGTTAATTAAACTATATACTTAATAATAGTGCTAAAGTTCCTTTTGACATTTAAGTTGGTGCTTACAATCGATTATCTTAGGAGTTCATTCAAACACCTAAGATATAACATATATAAATTTCAAATGCAATTAATAAAATAGTGATAATTGCAAGTGTACTGGTACCATTTATAATTTTGTAATGTAACCAAGGCTGTGAGTCAGTACACCAAGCCTTCGACTCAGGGGCCTTTATTTTTTTTACTGTCCAACTCCAATTTAGACTCCTACATAAATGGGTAATGTACCGGTATATTAATCAGTGATAATAAATTGACAGACAGTAAAATGTTCCAATACAGATTAATTCAAGGGAAGCTTCTATGGCATTGTAAATTTATATTTAAATAAATTTTTCAAGCCAAATTAAAATTTTAGTCCTAAATAATAAAAAAAGGTCTAAAACAGTTATAATACGGTATTATAAATTTTTATTTGAAGTCGGAATTAGTACATTTTTACTGACTCTTTAATATAAAGCCCTGAGTGTAACAGTTTATAATGTCAAAGTTTGTAATCGAAAAACAACACAGAATACTAACCAACATTTCCTTTAATGAAGACTGTTTTTGGAGAAAAGCTGTGGCCTATTTTTGGGTCTTTATCATATTATTAGAACTAATAGGTTCTCGATTTAGTGTGTAAATTTCTTAAGGAAGTTATTTGATTTTTCATTGTTTTTTTCCCTTTAATTTTTGAAATTAATTTTAAACTTTCGAGATGTGAGTTTTTTTTCACCTTGATACAAGATATTTCCAAGTCTCGCACATCCCTAGTAAATACTTTATAACCTAAGAAGAAAAATGATGCCTGGGTATGGGAATCAAACCCGTGACTTTTGGTATACCAATATCTTACTACAGATCTATTCCCAATATACTATAATTAAAATTTAGTATCTATATACATATATATATATATATAAATTTATATAGTATATTAATATATATAGATATAATATTTAATTATATATATATAATATACTATATATATATATATATATATATATATATATATATATATATAAAAGGTTAAATAAAGCTTGATTAATTTTAATTCAATAAAAGATTTAATATTTGTGTTGGATAGGAAATAAATAAATAGTATCTCATTTAAGTTTGGCATGGAAAAAAAGCCAAATGTTCAAGGCGTGGTTGCTTTAGACTTGTATAAATATTCTTGACCCAACATCTTGCCAACATTCTCAACACAAATGAGATTCAACCCTTATTACTGGAGGACCTTTTGTTTAAATGAAGGTGGACCTTAATTAAAAAATATTGTTTTAGTTAAAAAGTTTGGGTGGATGGAATATCCTTAGGCTATTTCAAGTTGAACACATCAGTATAAATGAGTATTTTTTCCTGTTTATGAAGATAAACAGCTTAATGTGACTGAAAAAAATCCTTTACAACGACTAGATGACCTTAACATTTGCTAGAATAGCTTAGTAACACAAACAAGTCTTAAGAGCTTTTTAACCTTTAAGTACTATAGGTAGTAAAAAATATTTCAAAAGCATGATACAAACCTAACCTTGGAGATTTTTTAAAGGGACAGACAATATGTCACCCTGAATGTTGGTACATTTGATGTGGAATTTCCTATGCATTCTATGGTAAACAATCATGCAAAAAATTTAGTTAAATATATCACAGCCAATAAAATCCATCGAATCTCTGTTGGAAGGAGATAGCTTAACATAACCTAACCCCAAACTAATTTTCTTAAAATTAGAATTTTGGATGATTTTTGAAATTGAATTGTAAAGTCTAGCTTTCTTAGTCTCATGATACCCAAAATAAAAGTTTTCAAAAACTGAGTTACTTATACCAAAATCTTTGGGAATACTCAACCTACCGGCATGGTCAAGACAGACGCATCAGTTTATAGAATCACCTAAATGGGATCCTTTCTTTCTTCAGATCGATGGATGAAACTGAAAAATTTGAAACTCATCCTTACCCGTTTCCAAGGTCTCAAGAAAGTTTCTTAACACATTCAATGTTGAATAGAAAGAGTGGTGCACACCTGTCTAACCCTAATAACATAAATTATCAAGATTTACTTTGCTTTATTCTTTATAAAACTCTGCAATATTACAAGCTGATAAAGTAACAAAAATGGCGATTAAACACACAGTCGCCATCTATTGTTCACCTTCAGTACTTGTACTTGTAAGCTATGTTTTCTTCTGACATCTAACAGGTTTTTATAGAACTATAGACGTTTGCAATTGTTTATTTTAGTAAAAAATTATTTCTTGTTTTTTAACTATTTTTAAATGATTTCAACAATAATATAATTTTCAAAATAATAAATTAAAACCCATCTATGTATCAAGTAGTTACCTACCGTACTTTATGAGGAGACCAATGGAAAATAAATTCAATTAATTCCATAGGGCTTTATGGCCAATAGCATTTCTCCGTCATGAGGCGCGGTAAAATAGCGAACCAATCAAATATAATAAAAAAACTCCCGGGAAATAGAATACGAATTTTGGTATGACAAAATACTATATTATAGCATTTACGTCTTAATTTTAGGATGTCAAGGAAATCAAATCTTAATATTTATAACGTAGTAACCTTTGGGTTAAATTAATATATGTACAACCAAATATGTACATATGGTAAGATATTATGTAAGTTTGAAATTTAAATAAATAATATAACAGTAACATTGTCAGTTAAGAAAACCCAAAGTAGACTATTGTGATTTTGTTCGTTTACTGAAATTCATAATGTTAGTATGAATAGCATAACCAAGCATTCTGAGTAAGCATATCCATTCAACCTATATAATAACTAATTAACACCAGACTACACTGTACAATCAACTAGTTAAACTAAAAGCATTCACACTTAACAGTTTGTATAGCGTGCAGATACCTTCAAGTAGGCTGTTATCAAACTGCCGTTGCTTATATTCTCGCAAAATTTAAGTACCTCCTTAACCATCCTGGCCCTCTCCTTGTTTCTTTGCCGAATGATTTGCGACGTGTTCTCGAAACTACCATTAAAATAATTTCTACTTGAAATGTTTTGTTTCCTAATCTCAAAGACTTAACCGCTTCCACAGTTATCCCCACATTCACTTATACTTTCTATTTCCTTTGTCAATATTTTGTTTTGGTCTACCCAGCTTTGTTTCCTGACTAAAGCCGGTCTCACACTATTCTCGAATGCGGATGTATGTTTCGGCTGAATATTCACCCGAATGTTTGGATGAATATTTCGGCCAATTATTTGCTCGAATGTTCGCCTACATTCGTCAATCAACTCTTTTATAAAACCTATAGGAGTATTCGCCTTCTGTGGACCTCACACACTTCTCGCAAATGTCTAACTCGAATATTCGATCAAATTACGCAAGTGATGACATCACTGCTGTTGCTGCTGCAGTTATTAAACGATCAAATGTATTTTTATTGCAGCATAGTGATGCAGGAAATGATGGACCGGCTGGTGAAGATAGGGAGAAGATACAGAAGGGAGAATAACATTGAGAAGTCAAAAGTAATGGCAATTTCAAAAAAATTAAGAGCCACTGAAAATCAAAATTGGAGTTGGAAAATATATAGCAGTTCAAGTACCTGGGAAGTCTGCTGACAAAGGATGCCTAATGCACTAAGGAAATTAGGTCAAAGATCAGCATGGCCAAGGAATTTTTCAACAATAACATGTTACTGCTGACCAGCAAGTTGAGTTTGTAACCGAAGAATAATCTGATGAAATGTTACGTTTGGAGCATCGTGCTGAATAGAGCAGAAAATTGGACTCCTAGGAAGATGGGAAAGAAATACTCTGAGAGATTTGAAAAGTGGTGCTAGAGAAGACTTGAGAAAATCAGATGGACAAACAGGGTGACAAATGAAGTCCTAAGAAGAGGGTGTGAGAAGAGATCCATTTTGGATGTGATTATTTGGTGCAAAGCAAACTGGAGTGGACAAATCCTTAGGAGGAACTGTCTTCTGAACGACGTCATAGAAAGAAAGGTTGAGGGTAAGAGGAACTTATGAAGAAGGAGGATTCAAAGAGTAGATGACTTGAAGGAAAGAATAAAATTCTTGGAGCTAAGGCAGAGTGAAATAGGTCAAAATGCCACATTGCCTTGTATGTGTGTAAAAGAGAAAGAAAGCAGTACCCGAAAGTTTTCTTCTCTCTTAAACAAAAATGAGCAGACGACAGCTCGGAAATTTCAGCCGCAGATATCCTTCCAAGAGAACAATGAATTTGACAATTTGACTTTTGACCAAGAAGAAAAAACAAAAAATTCCTTCTTGACCAACTCAGGTCAGTTCATTTGACATTCAAAAAGGTAGGTAGCTTATAGCTTACCACAAACAGTAAAGTTTCAATAAAAAAAAAGTGAAAATAATGTAGGTTTTTTAAGTACTTTATTTTATAGGCTTTCAGAGTTAACTAGCGTTTTTTTAAAGATCAAATTTAATTTTTATTTATAAAAATATTTAAATATGATTAATTTACCCAATTGGAGTTGAAGGATAAATGGTAAATAATATTAAAAAATACTACCCTCAGCTCTGAGCATGTGGATGACCAGTCAAATTATTTCTGTATAGTTTGCATATTACAGTAGAAGAGTCAAAGTTAGATTCACAACTTTTCAATTAATATTAAAAAAAATAATACTACCTTAGGTGGTCAAATGAATCCTAGGGTGTCATTATCATGACGGGAGGATCGGTGTTCGAATCCTGATATAGGGTTTTATGAGGGTTGTTTTTCCTTCAATTGTTTTCCATTCTCCCTTCCCACAAATTTTAATACACTACCTCTAAATTCAAACTTCCTCATCCTTCAATGTTACCATATTTCTGGGTGCAAAAAAGAGGAATTTTTTTTTCAAATCGGTAAAAAAAATACACGGCTTTTCTTAGGAATAAAGATTTGGGAGTGAAAATGAGTTAAAATGAGCATAGCAAAGATACAAATGCACTTAATCAAACATTTACATTAAATCTTTAAACAAACAAAGTTAATGCCCCAGGTTATTTTTAACTTTTTCCAATCTCTTCAAAAGCTCACCAATAGTACAATTGTTCACATGATGTTCTTAAAATTAAGTTGAACCGTTAAAATAGGGCTGCCAGATTTTTGCTAGGGCAAACAGGGACAAAAAAAAATCAAGTATTACAATATTATTAAAATGTTCATGACACATAAAATAAATTGCCTCTTAAATATTACAAAAAAAGAAAACAGTGGAATAATTTAATAAAAAAAAGACAAGAAAAAAATTAAAAGTTTACTTATATTTGCGATAATATTTTGCATCCCTCATCTTGCCTGTCTTTTTGACATGTTTAGACTCTAACACTGTAAATTAAATCTAATATATAGCATAAAGTTCAGAACCACGAAACAAACATATCTTTGCATTTATACTTACACTCTCACAATGAAGCGATAAAGTACAAATTCAAAGAGAATGCAATCATTTAACTTATAAGATTGATGGGACTTTCCCGAATTGTGTTGTACTTATGCATACTAACCTGACAAAAATAACATTAATAGGCCTTCTATATCACAGATTGCGGAATAAAAGAACAAACAAAAAATGTTAAAAACCAGGACAATCATGTGTGCCAAAGTGGTCTTTCAGCACACCGGGACTATCATCTAAAAAGGAGACAATCCGGAAAACCGAGACATCTGGCAGCCCTAGTTAAAATTCTCTTTAGCTATTCATCACACAAACTTTTTCCTCTTTTGCCCATTCACCACTCTGAAAACACAAATAATTTTTCTGGAGCTCATTCATAAATTTGTAGGCCTATTAACACTTTGGCAGTTTTCAGCAAACAAACATTTTTACCTGCTGAGGACAACGTGATTTTTAAATTAACCAAATAAGAGCTCACTTTACTCTTAAATAATGATCTAATGATGATGTATACTGTTTTTTCGTGGTAACATCACAGGTCAAATTATTATTATTATTTAGCACCGTTCTTACTACCCATTCAGGTTATACGCTCAAGTACTAATTACACTAATGGGTTAAAAATTGGGAAGGTTGAATTTAGAGGAAGCGAATCAACATTTGTGTGGAAGTAGAGTGGAAAACCATTTAGGAAACAACACCCCCAGTTCACTCGATCGAGATTTTGACCTCAATCTCCCCATCCTCAACAGTTTAGCACAACACGATACTAGCGCGTTAGCTAACTATGCCACTGAGGCGGGTATCGCTGGTAAAAAAAAAGACAATTTCACCTTCTAAAAATATGCACCCGAACATATATTTTACATCTCAAAAATAGGACATGTCAGTCATACAATATGCTAGTACATATGCGTACAACCTGATCGGTTTGTAAAACAAGTACTTATAAAAAATAAACAACATGGGCCACTTAAATGGAGAGGTAAAGTGAAGATCTAAAATATTTTTTATGCATTATATTTCTAGTTTTGTGATCGGTAGCTGTGCGAATTTCGAGTCTTGTATTCGGAGACATATCCATATTTTTGGTGGAGGATGCAGGGAGCGAGGGGCTCGTGTGAGTTTCCTTTACAGCAGAAGTTAAGGAATTATTTTTAATAATGACCCCCCTCTTAAACTATAATGATTGAGGTTTTAGGTACTAGAATGTTATTTAACTCAAATAAGCTACTAAACTAGACATTGACGAAGAATACAAAAATAAATCAGTGGTAATACTTTTCTCAGAAGGGGAGATTAACCCCCAAGACACCACCTCTCCTTTTGGCATGCCTACTTGTAATGAATATTGATTTGGATAATTCATTTAAAGTGCTGAAATTTCTTTCTATGTTCGATGTGGGAGTGTAGAGTAGAGGATGTAAGAAAAGCGCAGCATCTTTGCAATTTTTTTATAGCAAAACATTTTTTTGACCTAAATAAATAAAATATTGCTCCAGTAGAAACATACGAGGGTCATCCAGAAAGTAAGGTTACATGGGCTCCTAAGGCCTGGGGAAATTTTTTGTTTCAAATTTGGCACACCTGACGTGTAGGGGGGATCTTAATGGTCAGTTTGTTTGGTCCCGCGTGTTTGTCGGCCATTTTTTTCAGTCACAGTAAATTCTTCCGATGGAGAGGTCGTCGCGCGCTCCCGCCACCTCCGTCCGTGCGAGATTCGCGCGGTCATCAGTTTTTTGACTTTGCAGAACAATACCACCGCGAATATCCATCGGAAGCTCGTGGAAGTTTATGGTAGTGATGTGATGAGTCGACAACATGTCACGAAGTGGGTTAGGTTTTCAGAGAAGGCTGTACTGATACTCACGACGAGGCAAGGAGTGGAGGACCATCAGTGATTTCAGACGAACTTGTGTGAAAAATTGAAGAACAAGTGCGAAATGACCGCCGTGTGACGCTTGACGACCTTCACGAAAAATTCCCTGACATTTCTCGAAGTCTCCTTGCTGATATTGTGTCGGAAAAACTTGGTTACAAGAAGTTGTGTGCGAGATGGGTGCCCAGAATGCTCACACCGGAGCACCGTCAAAATCGCGTCACCATCGCGCGTGAATTTTTGGATCGTTTTGTACAGGAGGGAGACGCTTTTCTGGACTCTATCGTGACGGGGGATGAGACGTGGGTGTGTCACTACACCCCAGAGACCAAAAGACAATCACTTCAGTGGCGTCATTCATCTTCCCCAGCCACCAAAATGTTCAAGACAACCCATTCAGCCGGAAAAGTCATGAAATCTGTTTTTTGGGACCGTAAGGGGGTCCTTTTGGTGGATTTTATGCCCAAAGGGACTACCATTAATGCAGAGGCTTACTGTAATACCCTAAAAAAACTCAGAAGAGCCATTCAGAACCGCAGAAGGGGAATGCTGAACCGGGGAGTCAGCCTCCTGCATGACAACGCCAGGCCCCACACCGCGCGAGTTTCACAGGAGCTGCTGACATCATTTGGATGGGATATTGTCACCCACCCACCCTATTCACCGACTTGGCGCCTTCGGACTATCACCTTTTCACTAAACTAAAGGAGTTTTTGGGTGGGAAACGTTTTTCCAACAATCAGGAGGTCGAGGAAGCTGTGAAGAAGTGGCTGAAAGAGTTGGCGGCGGAGGTCTATGACACTGGCATACAAAAGCTGGTGCCCCGACTACAGAAATGTCTTGATCTCGACGGCGATTATGTTGAAAAATAGTATAATGTATTTGTAAAGTATCCTGTGAATTTCAATTAAATACAAGCATTTTTCGATTTTAAATAAATGTTGTAACCTTACTTTCTGGATGACCCTCGTAGATTTTAATTTTCTTCACGTGGTAATATCAACAGTTGATGAATATCTGTCATGAGCATAATGGTATTAGATGAGAAACATTTTAAATGAAGGGCAAAAGTTGCCATTAAATTTGAGGACACCCTTGACAGATATTCAACAACTGTTGATAACACTGTGTGAAGAAAATTAAACTCTTATGTTTCCACAGAAGTAATATTTTATTTTATTTGTCTAAAAAATTGTTTGCTATAAAAACTGGAAAAAAACTGGAAAAAAACAAAAGAAGAGTGACTTTTTCTCATGTCCCCTTTCATCCCATCTAAATATATTATATGCCGAAACCATCTACAAATAGGTTGAAGAGAGTGTAGGCTAATTTTATATTAGAAGCTGTCATTTTTTGTGAATGAGTGTTCAGACTAAAGTGACTTCAATAAAATAACCTAAATCGGTTGCTGCATGTTCTAAGGCAGGGGTGCCATAAGTCCATAAAAAGTTAGGGCCATCACACCTATGTACAAACAGGGGTGGGGCATGAAATGGATTCATAATTGTAATGTAAATAATATAAAAATACATCATTAAAAAAAATCAAAGTTAAATAAAGAAAGAACTTGGTGTGTAACTTACCGATAAAATTGGCTTTCACTTTCATCCACAAATTGTTTTAATGCTTGGTGATTTTGTCCTCCTATTAGAACGCAGTTATCAAGTTGTTTATCTGTGAACCTGTCCTTGTATTTGTTGTTCATCACCTTCAAAGTTTGAAATAATGACTCACACAGGCAGGGAGAGAAGAACGTCTTCACCCAGAATGTTACACATACTGTTTTATTTATTTGAGGTATTCCACGTGCATTTTTTGAACTGACTAATCATATCAGTGCACAATAATTTCGATGATCGAGAGCGAAAAGGCTTACCAATTTTGCTGGGAAAGGTATTTTAACATACCTCCTAGGGTTCTTTTACATGCCACAATCAACATTGGACCGGTAGCTTTACTTCCCTCCAAAGGAAGTTGTGCTACAGATTTTTATTGCACATGAAAAATTTGTTGACCTCGATCGGGTTCAAACCCACGAACATTGGGTCATGAGGCAAGCACTTTACCCCAAAACCATCGAGGTTGACTGTAACACATAGTAAAACTGGATATTTTCCCTTTTGAGTAAAGAGGCCACACTTATACTGATCTATAGGCAACAATTTCTTCAATGATAAGTCTATTTGGAAAGCGATCAGCTCCATTTCTTATGAAGGGCCATCTTCTCTTAAATGTTGCGTGATACAACTGGATATATTTTTGATCTCAATGTGTGTAAAAATGAATTGAAACAAACAGCACAAGAAAGTTAACTGTTTTGAAATCGCTGCTGAAATTATGGTCTCAAGCTGGAAAGTATTTCACAATGTTTTTCCAGAGTAAGACTAAGAATTGCTTTCGTTATCCAGCTTATCTTCCAAACAATGGAAATGTTTGACGTCTCTAAGGTTCTCCCAGAGTTCAAGTGTCTTGGAAAATATCTTTATACTGTATAAGCTATCATCTCCCCTAAATCCTTGTCTCGGCCCTGAAGCTGGTGGTTAAATCTATTGAGATTTTATGTGACATGTGAGAAATGAAGGAGCAGGATGAAAGCAAGATTCAAATCTGTGAAATGATATTTCTGAGAAGTACTATAGGAGTGATAGTTGAGGAGAGCCAGTGAAGGACAGGATAGAGGTCACACTGATGTGATACGGCCATGTGAAGAGAATGGAGAAGGAGAAGATACCAAAGAAGATGTTGGATATTAAAGTGGGGGGCATGAGACCAAGCAGAGTACCAAAAGACAGGTGGCTGAAGGGAGTGCAGAGAAGTGTGGAGGATTGAGTCATGGTGGAAGGGGAGAGGTGGTAGGAAGAAAGAAGACTTTGGAGAGTCTTATGTTCCAAACAGACCTGGCCGAGGGCTGGAAACTGTTCATAATGATTATGAAGATCTAGCAGAAATGCATATCTCAAAATCACTCAGAATATTAAAGCTCATGAGAGTGTACATCATATTCTTGGATAAACATGATTATTGCTGGGTGCAGTTTGTTGAAATAATGGCCGACTAGTCCTTTGCTTAACCATGTGTCAGGGCTTAGAGAAAGTTTCTAAGGGTCTACTTAGCGTGTTCTTGAATACAGATTACGGCCTCTACAGTTGTTACTTTATATATGAATAATCACAATACCAAATAGTTGTCTTTAGTTTTGACAATTATAATGTTGATGTAAAAAATTAATCCAACACCTTAGCTCAGTCGGTAGCGTGTTTGTCTACTGAGCTAAGGGTCCCAAGTTTGATTCCTGATATGGTCGAAAAATGTATCATTGGTGAAATGTGGGTTTACTCTTACACAGTGATGAATTAACGGTTGGGGACTGGATGTTGTGTCTGTTCTACTCTTAAGTTATATTATAAGGAATAACAGGCTTAGCCAGCTGGTAGCCGAAAATATATGGCTTGAATAAAAAACTGACCCAAACCATAGGATGGAAACAGTAATAGATGTAAAGTAAATGTAAAAAAAGCAAGTTTATATTTTCTATACCAGTCTATGCTATATAGTAGTGGCATTAATCTGGGGGTACACATACTCCAGTGGGTATGAAAAAACATCTTATGGTGTACAAAAATTTAAAAAAATTATTTAATTATTAACATTGAATAGTCAATGCAAGATTTAGGGTTAGCCACAAGAAACCTGGATGTAAGGATTTTCTTTTGAGTGCGCCATTTATTTATTTTTGATGTAGATTAGATTATGTATAATTTGCATTATTTGGGGGTACAAAGTTGAAGAGAAATTATATCTGGGGGTACATGAAGAAATATTTTCAATACCACTGCTATATAGCAAAAGAAAAAAAAGCATAAATAAAAGAGCTTCCCAGAAATAATAAATCTCTTTTAAATAGCACTAAAGCAGCATTTCTCAACAGGTGTGTAGCGAAATTTTCTACATTATGTTATTGTTGATTAAAAAAATGTAATCAAAAACAGCTTTATTCAATATTATTTTATAAAAAGAAATATAATGTTCAAAAACTTTTAAGATATTTTATTTTCCTTGTCTTAAAATCACAGAGTTGAGTAATTGAGTAATTAATTACTGTCGGCCCCCATAGGCTGTGGATATGTTTCAGACGCAATAATAAAATCGTTGATGCTGACTTAAGTATGTAGTTTATTGTTAAAGTTACAAAACACAGGAATACCCCATGACGTGTGAGTGGGCGTGGCGGACGGTGACTGACTGTCTGACTAGTCTACACATACTAGGTGGTCTTGACTCTTACGAGTCTCACGAGTAACTTCTAGCTGTTCGCCTCAGGCAAACTCTCTCTGAACTATCACAGACGCTAGCGCTACAGTTGTCTGTGCCCGCCACCAAACGCACATATCACATTAATGAGAAACTCAAACTTGTCTTTGCTTACATAAGAGTTCAATTCATGGTCAAAGACACAAACAAGTCTCTTTGAGCATGCCCGAGTCTCCTGCAGTGTTGTCAACTTGCACGTTTAGTGTGTCACAAAGACCCACGACAAAGAATAGTGTGCCATGAGTGAATACAGGTTGAAAACTACTGATGTAGAGTCAACCATGGTTTAAAATTATCTTGGCAGAGGACCTTCCCTTTAAGTTGAGACCGTGCCCCATTTTTAACAAGGAGCTTTCCAAGCCCTTGCATGGATTGATTCTTTTTTTTTTTAAGGAGTTTGTGTTTGAACAGTGGACTTACAAACATCAACTAGGAAAAATTAAGGTAGGACCAATCACCAAACGATCATCTGAATCAGATCAAGATATGATTGTCAAATGAGTGATTGGCAGTCTTTACTGTCAATCCTTACAATTTTAAAGAGGAAGCCGCCAAAATACCAAATCATCAATTTTTTACATATGTAGAAAATGCTTAAATAAAAACAAATAATTAATAATATATATTTTATCACTGCATCTTACTATCCATTCAGGTTATACGCCTATGCACTAATTAAACTTATGGGTTAGATATAAGGAGGATTGAATTTGTAGGTAGTGTGCCCAGATTTGTGTGGAGAGAGTGGGAAACCAGTAAGGAAAAACCACTCTCAGTACACCCGACCAGGATCGAACCACGATCTACCCATCATCAGCAGCCTAGTCTATTGCAAGAATAGCACCTTAGAGCATGCAGCCACAAAAGTGGGTAATTAATCATTAATGCTCACATAAGTAGGGGACATTAATTTATATTTTTAAATGTAACTGCCCTTTTTTTAATATACATAGAGTATAAAATATATATTAGTTTTCAATAAATTATATTGGGATAGGCATTTAGGTGATTGGCTCAGCTCTTAGAGAATTATATTTAATTATTTTATCTCTGTGTCTTAGTACTTGTTCGGGTTATACATATACATTAATTACACTAAAAGAACAGGGATAAGGAAGGTAGAATTTAAGGAGTATACCCACATTTGTGTGGAGGGAGAGTGGGAAAACCACCTTCAGTATAACTGACCGAGATTCAAACCCTGCTCCCCCTTCACCGACAATCCAGTATAAAATGAGTGTGATGCGTTAGACTATTCGACCACCAATACGGGTTCTAACAGAAACGAATGTATCAAATAAATTACAAATTTTAGTTAAGTTGCTTTATTTTAATTATTATTTAAAATATTGTGTGCTTCCAACAGATCCAAACATTCTACATATTATAACATTTAAGTAAGGCATACATGAAGAAGGCATAATAGTAGAGAATATAATACATATAAGTGGTAGACCAAAAGCAAACTGTGGAGCACAATGTCTTGTGCTTGCTGAACATAGAAAACTGATGTTTATTGTGTGGTCGGCTGTTGCTTTCAGTTTATCATCTCTTCAAGAAAAGGGTCAATGATTAAGAGCTAAGATCTCTGTCTTATTATTCATTTATTTATAAGTTAAGTTATCTCAATTCTTAACCATTGATGTCACGCTGAGAAGTACAAAACAGGAATGATCTCTTAATCTCGAACTAGATTAATTTTGATTTATACATTTTAAAAACTTTACTTGTTACATTAAAAATGCACCAGTTCGATTTTAGACAAAAAAGTTTAGATAAAAAATTGTCAATCCAACAAACACGATACAAATGTTGTAATCAGTTTTGTGCTTCAAAGCTTATTTGATATTAAGTTAGTATTTACCAAATTTAATGTTTTTAGTTGCCCCATTAGTTAAATTTATTTTTCCAGCTGAAATATCCAGTTTGAAAATTGGTTTGTGGTTTATATATTCCTACAGAGGATTAAACAGTGACAAAATTGTATCTACATATAACCTATGAGTAGAGCCCCATAAAAATGTTGATACGAGATAAAGCTAAAAGTGCCATACAAAGGTGGAATCACATACTTTTTCCTTTGATAGTTTTTAGATATTTTTAACAGTGTTTTTGAAAAGTGAAATAAAACGAAATTATCTTGTTATATGAAACTCTCCTATAAAACAAATAACACCAATTTTACAAAAAATAAATAAAAAATCTTTAAATAAACACGAAATTAAGAAAAAATCAAGTGGAAATTTGGACCATGCTGTAATTTGATTAGTATTTTGGTGTAGTGTAAGCTAACTTTAGGCTACAAAATTGTGAAATATGCAGACAAACTTGACAAAGAATTTCAAAGCAAATATATAAGGTTTCAACAATAAATTTTAATTTTGCATACATTTTCTCGATATGTAAATAATACTTAAACACCTCAGATAACATATAATTTTGAATAAACACTAAATAACACCGAAAAGTGAGCTTTAAAAAATGAAATTTAACTAAAAATAAAACAATTTTTATGGGGCTTTACCTATGAGTGTTAAGCCCATTGCTACAGCCAATCGGCGAGAAATCGAGCTAACAAGAATTGGATTAGTTATGAAAAAACTTTTAATGGCAAACAATAATGAGGTACATAAATGGATTGTAGCAAATAAAAAGAACAACATACAATATAACTTTACACAATGAAACAAGAAATATAATTCACAATTAACACTCATACCAATTAACAAAGAAGGTTGTCTCTTCAAAGAAAATAGTTTCATTATTGTTCAATCCCTCAAAATGGGTTTTGTTATATCAGAATTCTTTAAGAGGGAGTAGGAAACAAGCAACACAACTTCCCAAAAGAGGAAAAAATAAAAATTAAGGGGTGAAAAAAATAATTTAAAAAAATATTATTAATATTATAACTTAAAGCAGGCATGTCCAACTGTTCCCCAGCTGGGGAATTGGCCGGGGGCCATACACGAGATTCATAGCATCTTATGCCTGGATATATTAAAAACACGAGACTAGTTAGTTGTTTAGTTCTACAATTTGATCTGGTGGGCCGCACAGAACAAACTCAGGGTTCATAAGTGGCCGTGGGTTGGACATGCATGCTTTAAAGGAATATTATGTTTGTCCTAATTTTTTTTTCCAAACTCTTTCCTGTACTTTATTTCTTGTATATTATTTTGGTAACTCAAAAACTTAATATAAGAAGAAGTTTTCCTCAAAGAAAAACACTTGTAGGAAATGTACCCCCCCCCCCCCATACTGTTGTTCATACCTCTCCCCAACTTAATTAAAGCTTCATCAGTATAACTTTAACAAACTTAATTTCTCTAATATCAAGAAAATAAAATAAAGAAATGTGGTATTGCCATTAAATATGGTCACTTCAATGCTACCACTAAACTTAGTGCAGTGTAACAATAGCGTGGGTAAATGTAGTGTAATATTTTTTAAACTCTTACCATCAGTTTTCATGTAATTGATTTTCCAAGCAATACGAGCAAATTATGTGCCCTATTCAGCTATGTATCGTCAACTGGTTGGCAAATTTGTAAAATTCAAAAAAATAAGTTAACACACAGTTATCTTCGATGTGACTAAGATAAGATGATCGAAATACCTCCAAAATGTTTTATGAGAGTATCTGGTAGTGTACCTTATTTTCTAAAAGTGTTGAGGGCTTAGCTCAATTCCATTCCTATTGTTTTCTCTTTAAGGAAAATCTCTTTCACTTTGTGAAGAAGAAACCTTCTTCATATAATTTTACTATCCAAGCCATTTGTGTTCAGTATTTACATTTCAGATTAAAGTATGGGAGTGGCTGATAAGCGTATACTTGCCTACTCTATGGTATTAGAAACTCGAAAGTTCATTGCCGCACTTACAAAAGTACGCCTGTCCCTTACCTCAAGGATAATCGAAGTTTGAGGGGTTTGAAAAAATTTGATAAGATAATCAAAATATATTTTCTAAATTATTTTTAGCACCGCATCTAACTTACTACCTGTTTAGGTTATGCACATATGTACTAACTACGCTAATGTGGTAGGAATGAGGTAGGTTGAATTTAGAGGAAGTGTACCCTCATTTGCATGGAGGGACTGTGTATAGCTATTTAGAGAAAACCACCCTCAGTACACATGACCGAGATTCGAATCCCAATCCTGTCATCTGCAGTCCGGTCTAATGTGACAACTTCAACACTCGGCTAACAAAGCAGGTAACCTCTTATGTTGATAATGTTTTTTTTATAAGATTTGGATTGAATATAAAGGTTTGAATTCAAGAAAAAGTGGATTTAATCCAGCTCTACTTTAAATAAACTCAGCTTAAACATATTCCTGCATATAACAAATACAATCTAAATTTGTTTTGAAGTCTGTAATCTCAATATTACAAAATTCATGCCTAACAAATACGTTTTAACCTAAGCTTTGAAATAACATTTAAAAAAATAATAGTTTCTGCACACATAGTTTAGTTAAAATTAAGAAGTATCAAAACTACAAACTCTACGAGCATGTGAGTGAAAGTGATGACATGTTATAAAAATTAGATACAATTGGCTTGAAATAAAATGAGTTACATTAAAATAATATATGCCTTTGGAGCATTGGTTAAGATCTTACATTTTACAACCCTTTATTTTTTTTTTTGACAAGTAAACTACTGATTAAATGTATAGCAGACTATTTTTTTGCAAGCACTTTTTTTTTTATTATTATTTAATGAAACAGTAAAATTAAATCCAATCATGAAGTTTGCAGATGCTTTTGTGTGTCTCCTTTTTTTTTATTAGCTTTTAAAAGTTAGTTTTCACCAAACAAAATCAAAGCTAGTGAAAGCTAAAAACGAGTTTGCATAGGTCTATAAAATAAATATTTTAAAAATTAATTTCAATGAATAGTACAGTATATAATCAAGTAAATAATACCTTAGTAATCAGTTATTGCTTCCATTAGGAAATAAATACCTCAAATTATTTATAAGATGAGTAGTTATTATTGCTTAACGATTGTGCAGTGTCTTAATCAAATTTGTCTTGAATATATTAAATATATATAAACAGAGTGATCACATTTACCAGTCTTAGAAGATAGAAATATAAGTAAAAAATATATTTGTGCTAATGACATAAGAAACTCCTTTCTTATGATGGAAAGAGTTACAGATCTTTGCAAACAAACATTTTAAATGTAGTCAGCAACTAATAAACTAAAGATAAAAAATGAAGTGGGTACTAAAGTGTTACATGATTATTTACAAATAATTTGTAAGTGAAAAGGAATACAATGTTTAAAAATACGAGTGAATTAATATGGAATTGTTAAGAGACTAAGATGACAAGACTCCATACTTACCAGGAAAACTTCAATCTCACAAAATAACATTATATCAAAATACATCATAATATAATAACATCATTGGGGCAGAATAGATCCCGTATGGGTATCATTGTTTCTATGCTTATGTACCCACATGTATTTGATTTGTAATGTTGTATTGCTTCTAATAAAGGTCACCACTTCCTCTCTCGCTCGGCTGCCTCCGGCCTTCCACTCTTCCCTGCACTCGCAAGAGTATAAAAGCGGGGGAGACTGGGAGATCGGGGTCAGTCGGAGCGAGAGAGGCGGCAACAACATACCCATACGGGGTATTCACATATTTACACTGGGGTTGGGGGTGGGGGAGGGTAGGAATGAGGAATGCAGAATTTAAGAGGAACTATACCCACATTTTTGTGGAGGGAGAGTAGGGAAAAATCAAGAAAAAAACCAGGGCCGTGGAGTCAGAGTCAGAATCAATTTTGGGTGAAATCGGAGTCAATAAAATTGTACAGACTCCGGCTTCAAAATAAAAACTTATAACATTAAAATATATGGTAAATATATCATTATAATTTCATACTTTTTGTATTCTTTAGAACCAATATCTGTAATTTGGATTGACAAATTTATTTAAATATACATTTACAATGTCAAAGAAGCTTCCCATGAAGTCGTCTGTCTTGGAGAATATTACTGCAGTAAATTTGTTATTACTAATTAATATACAGTAGTAATTTATGGAGTCTGAGTTGGACAGTAGAAAAATAGAGGAGTTAGAGTTTAAGGCTTAGCGTACCAGCTCCATGTTTTAGAACATGTTACCAACCATGCGGGTCATATAGAAGTACAGTTCAAATTTGTATTTGTACTACAATGTATGAACTAACACATGAGATGAAGGTAGAAACAATTAGGAGAACCATAGAGTGCAATGTTCAGGTTGTGAAAAGGAGAGAAAGAGATATCAGACTAGGAAACTAGATTATTGATGGCGGATTGATGTCAAGGCAAGCAAGAATTGACTGGATTGTACAGTGTTTCCCTGCCATTCACTTCAAAACTTGATCTACAAACCAATAAACAATCATCCATTGTATTAAATTTGTATGTGTGTTCAAATGGATAGTGAGGGGGAGGTAACAGTTTACAAGTACAGACCTGCCAACCTGAGCTTGTCCTGACAACAGCCCACAAGATGTTATTGGTAACTAGATATAAAAGGTTGTAGATTAAATATGGGAAGTGTTTCCTTGTGTAAAAACAAATACTATGCTATTTTGCAAAAACTGTAGCATAATTGAATGAACCATAAAATCATAAAAGCAGTTATAATTTAATAAATTTTACTAAACACTTGAGCTAGTTGGCAGCCAAGTAACAAATCAGTGGATAAGCATAATGATTTGAGTGAAGAAGTGGTGATGGTATTGTATATTAATTTAAATTAGGCGTATTTCTACTAAGGGAAATCTCAACTGCAAAATAAAAATCAAACAAACACCTTGATATGTTACTCTGTGAGCCTAAATTTTCCATGGCAATTGTAAATAATTTGTCTTCATAATAATTTTTCATTCTTAAGTGAAATACGAACTTTAACACATTAGAATGTTTATCTTTGGTTTCTTTTCAATAGTAACACAATACAGACATAAAAAAAACATTTTTTTAAACATCAATATGGAGTGCAGTTAAAACTTAAAAGTACATAACCAATAAACTAATATTTAGTAGAGACTTACCAATATCACATTTTACCAATACTGATTCTAATTTATAATGGGTAACCTAACGAATACTTGTTATGTGGTTTCCTTAAGCTTTTATGACAGTTGAAAAGCAACTTTGAAATGGCTCTGCATTCATCTGCCTCATGATTATGCCATATAACTTTTAGCAAGTGATGTATTTATTTGTGGGTAAGATGAATGAATATAGATTAACTTTTGAACTGTCAGAAAAGGCCTAAGTTAGCATGGGCCAATTATATTGGTATCGGTTTTCCACTAATATATAGACTTACTATATGTTAGATATTGATCTCTCTCATGTGTCTTTTATACCAGCAAAGTTTTACTTAAGTTTTACTAAGCATTTCCAAGTCAAAAAATAAATCCAACTTAAATAAAATGGTTGTTTAAAAGAACATGGTTTTTTATTTATTCTCCCCACTAAGATAACATGTGAAACAAATTGATTTCCCATTAATACATTATAAGTCCACAAAGTCTTACATAAATTGTACATGATCACATAAACAAATAGTTTGTTAAAAAACTAATATATAGAGAATATATCTCTGTAAGGAAAACCTCTTTTTCTTATATAAAGAAGTAATTTGAAACAACAAATGCGGAAGCACGCATCTACTGCCTAGTAGCGTTCTTGTGACTTTTAAAAAAGCTACTAATTTTCAAGGTTAGCTCATTTGAAAACAAAATCTCCTTCTGGACAATAGCTCTTTACAACACCAAAAAAGTTATCTGCATTTAAAACTATGACAAGAAATGTTCAGTGGCTGGAAATAACTTAGTTTTATATACTAATCTTTTTGTTTCATTTAAAATTATTTTCTTCAGATCATAAAAGGATGTTCAAGCCATTGTGACATATGCATGTTTCAGACCTGCAATGAGTCTTGATTGAAATCCAATTTAGAAAGCATTTATCCTATTAATATGTTCGTGTGTGGATAAATCAATATATACGCTATAACAGTCCGAGCTGAATATAAAAAAAAAGATCTATTTTTTGATTAGTTTGTTCATCCAAGAGGCTATTAACGACTTATTCTAAGTGCTAGGCATTGGGAACATGACTTAATATTGGAATTACGATCAACTTAACGTTCACATAATGTAAAAACACTAATGTGCAATCATCATTCTCGTAGCTTAACATATCAACAAGATCAAAACACAAGACAATGAGTTTGAAAACAAATTGTTCACTAAAATGAAACCTAATCATTTAGAGCTGATTAGATTGCACGTACAGGATGTATAAAATAAAATGTAATAGGAAGCTACAATATTTTAAGAGTTCACGAGACATGGACAAACTATACCAAAGATGTAATCTGTATTCCATAAACAAAAAAACGAAATATTAAATAGCTCTGTTGGCGTTGTTCGCAACATGATTGGCTATCTAGAACACGTGGTAGCCTTCACTTAACATGAAAGTTCTTCCCTGCACAGCTCTTAAGAGAACGTTAATTGAACTGCATTGTGATGGCTTCCCTTTAAAAACATGAGTAGAACCTTAAGGTTAAGTTTAACAACTTTAACACTCTTTTTTTAAGTAAGAGTTTAGTGTGAAAATTTATAAACCAAGATTGAAAAACAGGGTTCGACCATTATGTGTCGGCAACCATTGTGCGATAAAATATGGTATACACAAAAAGTTTTTAAAAAATTGGTGGTAGGGGCTGTATTAAGGTATGTTAACACTTTCTAAATGGTCATGTCTCACCAATGGAGAGTACTTTCCAGCCAATGAGTAGTATTGCTAGGCCTACAACAAGTTTATTTAAAACACTTTGAAAGATCTTTGGAAAGGTATTAAAATATGAAAACATTAACAAATAACATTAAAAAATACAAGTAACTATACTAAAGACTAGACCATCATTGTGAGACAGAACCAAAAAAGTATACAATCCAAGATATTTTATAATATATACACTCTTATAATCTAGGCTTTCGTGCCTTAAGTTTCAAACTGTTAAATGTCTGTATTTGTAATTTAAACATGTATCTGAAATATTAAATAGATAGTTCCTGAAAAATATTTTAACAATCAACTTTTACCATTCAATAAGGGAGCCAAAAAACTTGGAAAGTCATGGGATGAGCTCAAAATCACGGCAGAGAATAGACCTGAATGGCAAGCTTCATTGCGGCCATTTGATCCTCATAAGAGGTTAAAGAAATTTACATTTACTACTTCAAAATCCAATACAATATATTTGGCATCAAACAGAAAGATCTATTGGAACAGTTTCTTACTGATAACCCCACGGCCCTTTCCCCCCTATCATAGCTTACTACACTTGTGACTGCACAAATTCTATTAAGACCGTCCGAACTAGCACCAAACAGAGCACCAATCTAGCCTAATGTAACCTGGGTATGATATGAAAATATAAATAATTGTGTCATACTCGCACACTATGACTACCAATATTCAATAGTGAGAATGTACTAATGTATATTCTGTAGCAGGGTGCTAAACTTGGTGAGTTGATGACTAATGTGTCTCACCTTGCACCCTTCTTTCCTTCCTGTTTTGAGCTGTCAAGTATACTTCATCTACCCTGAAAGGTAGCATACTTACCTTGACAGATTTCACTATGAACCTATTAAATGCCGGGACCACAATAAACTTAATGTTCAAGTAAAGAAACAGTATATGATCAGGATTCACGTAACATAAAAAATCAATCAAATACAAACAATGAATTTAGATTGATTGAGAACGTATTGTTCACTAAAATGAAACTAAAGCATTTAGAACTGATTAGGCTTAAAGTTCTTGAAATAGAGGCTTACTGGAGCTACCAATTGAAGTGTGGGAATAAGCTACGACGTTTTAGAGTTCATGAGAGAGAGGACAAGAGGTCACCCTATATAGTTAATGCATCAATGGAAAATTATCTCTATGGTTCTAATTACTGGTTGGATTCCAAACACACATAAGGAATTAAAAAAAAAGTAAGCCATAAACAGTTGTACAGGTGAATTCAGAAAGAGCATTTCATTCACAGCTCTTGTTTCAGAATACAGGAATAATCTTGTTTCAGAATACAGGAATAATAGGGAAACAAGGGTTTAGTCAAATGGTATAAATCATGCTAAAGATGATTTTATAGTGAAGAGTATCGTTGCAAATATTGGACCCTCAAGATAGTATTATGTTAATGGCTGAAAAAATACAAGTGTTCCCTGTTATTACACTAGTCATCAATTATCAAGAACTTTTTTGTGGTACCATTCATGAATAATATATACGAAATAAACTGCACCAAGCAAAATTTGTCACATGTAATTAAATAAATATGGTAGAATTGTAGAAAACTAGAGCACAAATATAGATAGAAACATTAACACATTTACAAGCACTTCAATATTTCGATCCTTTAATACTTAATAGCATCATTCTCGAGAAGTAGAAGTAATAAGAATAGTCTTATTAATAAGGATGTGCTCCCTTTTTCAATATCAAATATTCTCTAAGCCAAATTTAAGTTCAAATATTTTTTGTTAGTTGTTTTAGGATTGAGAAATATTGTGGCTATTTATACAAGTTTATGCACTACAATTACCCAGAAAATATTTTATTGTAAGATTGTTTGTAATATTCCATTTTATTCTGATAAATCAAGTTATTATCAAAATTTACAGTTCAATTAAGATTTTTTTTATATATGAGTATTGATTTGTATAATATATAACAGCTCAGAATAACTATAAGTAAAGATAAATTGAATATTTTAGCTGTGGTGAAGCTTTGTAATTGTCAAAGTCGGAATTTTTCTAAGCGAAGTTGAAGATGATATGCTATGTTTTTTGAAGCCAAATCAAAGTTATGAAACTTCGCATGCCCCTACTTATTAGTCTTATTCATATAAGACTAGTCTTATTAGTTTTATTACTACTACTTACTGATGAATATGTTTTAAAAGCATCAAAATAATTAAGTGTTTGTAAATACGTTTTAATGTTTTTGTTTTGTTTTATATGTGCATCATTTGTATACACTTCTATCATATGTATTTAATTACATATTACGCATTCATTAATAAAAAAATGCCCATATTTCTATAACACTTGCGCACTTTGATAAATTGCTCTAGGGAGCCACACTATCATACTAATATATTTGAGTGTGTACTCTGAATAGCATATATATATATGCTAGAGAACAAATACACTGTGTGTTCACTACCTGCTGTAGTACATTAACACTCAAAGCTAATTAGCATCTGTATGTTTGTTTGTTTATTTATTTAAGTGTATTATTTAATACAATGAATATTTATTGTATGGTTTATTTTAAATTTGGTACCGCATTATAACATTTTACTATATTCAAAAGAAGGTGTAGGAAAGGTGGATAGAAACATATAAAAGGAACAAACACACTTTGGCTTTTACAATGAAAAGAAGAACACAGTTCTAACTTTAGAGCGCTGCCGTTAGACAAAGAATGGCTGCTTTTTGGAGAAAATCAATCATCAACACCCAATCCCCTGACCTTGGTTTTATTTTATTGGAACTCATCAGGAGGGAGTGTGAAACGCGCATCGCAAAGAGGAAACCAAAAGGCACAAAAGGAAGAAAAAGGACATTTTGCATAATTTATTTTGGGAAATGTGCCTCAATTAATGATATTTTCCTTCGAACACCCTAAATTAATTAAATTGATAAATAGCACATTCAGAGAACACATCTATGGTGAATAGTTTTCAGTTTAATGATTACCATAAGGTGGAAAATTCCTCGGGAAAAGGGGAATAATTCTAGCTTCCATGTCTGCTAAACATATATTAAAAATTGAAACACAGAACAAAAGCTAGTATTAAAACACTTTTACTATAAAAATTAAGAAAAATTAAACACAGAAATAAGTGACAGCACATTTGACAGCACAAGTATAGTTAAAAATTATAATTCTCACATTAAGTACCAACAACTTTAAAAATGATATTGAAAAACATCGATAATTTAAATAAATTATTACTTGTTTGCTAATTTAAAATAAAATTAACATAACAAGACTTTTTTTAATTGTAAATATTGTAAATCCTACTATATAAATATTTTGATAAAATGTTCACATTTTAAAACAGCAAACCAGTTTTTATTAAATCTCTAGTCATTTCATTATTTCTATTTAACAAATAGAAACCACTCCTTAAGTCAACTTGTACAAAAATAAGTATAATATTTATTTGGTATATTCCACATCAAAGTTCATCACAGACCAATAGACCACGACCAAGTGATAAAATCATAATAAATTATAATATATGTATCTTTTAAATAGATAATAGTGTGGTTATAATACTGACAGTTCAGTATCAAAAAACAATCATGGTTTAGAAGTTAAATGTGACCCTCTTAAAGCCAACTTACTGAATGGAGCAGACAGATGAGGCATCATGCCTTTTACCCAGGGCAGCTGCTCTTCTCTTGATACCCTCTAAGTAGACTTCACGATTAAACAGCCCAGCAGCAAGTGGGATTCTGAGGGGGAAAAAACAACAAAGCTGTATTTCTCAATCTTCCTACCAGGGTGGCACCCTCCAATATATCCCCTTTATTTTGCGGAATAATTGGTATGAACATACTTGTGTCCCGGCGATGAGCTAAGAAAACTCTTAGTAGAGGACATACCTCTAATAAAAAACTATTTTGTAATTAAAAATTTACTGTAGAAACTAGAGATGATTCAAATCCACTATTTTACGAATCCAAATCACATTTTAGTTTTTATATTTGAATCCCGAATCCTGATTTATAAGCCGAATCTTGCAAAGAATTATGAACATAAGAGGAAATATAAATATAATAGATAATATAAAATACAAATAGTAACTAAAGGCTAACATTCATTTTTATAATCTAGTCATTAAAACATTAATAAATTAATGGTTCGGGGTCTGGTTAAGTTTTTCATATAATTATATTAGAACAGAACCACCAATATGCAGTATTTCTATAAGGAAAACCCCTCTTTTCGCTTTATGAGGCAATTGTATTATATTTGGAAGAAAGTATAGTAAAGGTGGATAGAAACGTGTAAAAGGTACAAACACAATATGGCTTTTACAATGAAAAAAAGAACACAGTTCACAATTTACATTGCTGCCAATGGACAAAGAGGTAATGTTTTTTCCTTATAGAGATATATATTAGATTCACATCCAATGTCCTTTTCCTGTGTTTGTCCTTTATGTTATACCTTTTATATGTTCCTACATATGTGTCCTATCATTCTTTGCAATTTTCCATTTTCTCCATTTTGTGTTTTTTGGTTTCCTCTTTTAGGAAGTTGCGTTGAGTGTTTCACACTCCTCCCTGATGAGTTCCGATAGAATGAAACCTAGGTTGGGGGATTGGGCGGTGACGACTGATTTTTCTTTAAGAGGCAACCATTACCTCTTTGTCCAATGGCAGCAATGTAAATTGTGAACTGTGTTCTTTTTTTCATTGTAAAAGCCATGTTGTGTTTGTTCCTTTTATATGTTTCTATCCACCTTTACTATACTTTCTTCTAAATATAATACAATTTGCAGTATTGGAATTCTAAAACAAATTCCAATTTTTAAAAAATATCAAAATCTCGAATCTATATTTTCTCGAGTCTTGAATCTCAAATATCCTTAAGGATTTGAGGGATTTGTGGGTTAAAGTATTTGACTATTTCATCCCTAGTAAAAACACTAGTATCTCAATTTTAAGTAAAACAAGAATATTTTTAGTGCAGTTCTTGTGGACTTTAATTTATATTTGCTAACACATTTTTGTAGCCACCCCTTTGAAAACCCATGGTCAAATTTGTACCTATTCATATGCATAATATTTACACACATGATAGTCACCATTACGAGATGTGTTTTTACGAACTTTACTAGCATATTAAAATGAATATCAAAATAATTGTAAAATTCATTGTAGCATTTTAAAATGTATTATACACATGTTAAATTAAACAAAATTGGATCTTTTCGGGTGAAATTGACTACCTGACATTTTATATGTGATGATTTCAATGGAATTAACAATAAAAGTGTACATATTTTGATTAAAAAATAAATGTGATCGTTCTTTGCCTTTTTTGACTGAAATTGCTATAAAAAAAAGCATACCGACTGTACTATTACAAAAGTTTTTTCTTGTTTAATAATGAGGTGGCCCATTTGTTAAATAATTTTATAGTAATGAAAATCAATAAAAATAAAGAGAAAAGAGGAAATAAACTACTAAGAGTAAATTTGATGAAGAAAGCCCACCTAAGGAAAGAGGAAAAATGTGTGAAGAATCCAATGCACAAAGTTGACATATTCTTTCTTTCTTCTGTCTTCTATAGTAGAAATAGTCACACACACATTTTAACACAAATTTTATCACAAATTGGGTAATATTTTGGCATTGTTGCCTTTATCAAACAAAAAAAAAGAAGAAGGAATACATTTTACATAAACAGTGAATTACTCCATTTTGAATTCTACAATAGAAGTACCGGGGTTCAATCCTCGGTCCCGGCACAGATTTATCTGAATGCCAAACCCTTCCTTCACCTCTGACAAGATGTGTATTAATCACAACTTGTGAATGTGAGGAATGCCAGGCCTCCACCGTGGTTCGGATTCCACGTTAAACTGTAGGTCCTCCATTTCATCTCACAATCACCCTATCATTGCACATTAGCGTAAGTGCGTATAACCCGAACGGGTAGTAAGACGCGGTGCTAATAATAATAATAATAATAATACAATAGAAGTCAGAAGAAAGAAGACATCATCTTTGTGCATTGAGTTCTTCCCTGGGTGGGCTTTCTTCATTAAATTTACACTTATTAGTTTATTTTTTTTTTTTATTTATTTTTAATCAATTTCCATTATTATAAAAGTTTTTTATCAGTATTCTTATAACCCATCAAAGTTCCCATTAAAAAAAAGTATTTCCCTAAACCAAAGACCTTTGGCAAAGGTGTAAAATGTGTGTTTGATCTGGCTTTTGTGATAATTCGTATAGTGACCACAGGAAAATATTTAAAATTCAAGAATGAGAAATTTGGTTGTAGTTTTTCTATCCTTAGTACTATTCCATTTAATTGAGTTAATTTTTTCAAACAATTTTTACCAGCTTTAAGTGCTGAAATACAACTTTTTATTTAGTGAGATTCAGTCATTTTATTTACCTCAAATCAGGGTCTTTAGCCATTGTTCCAAAACTATTTGAATCAAAAGCAGGGTTAATTTAGTTCTTATGATTCAATATTTAGGCTCAACAAGTTGTCACTCAATTAAAGGTCTGTACAGAGCTTTGACTTTGCTTTGAAAACCATTTTAGCTTCTACAACTATGGGGGTGAGACAGTAAAAATATTGACAGCTAGAATGCACATTCATATTCAATATTTGGTCACAGTTAGGGACATTTCAAATTAATGTGCATGTATTGTAAAAAATCTGAAGTAATTGATTGACATGTTATGATAGTGACTTGATTTATCAGCTTTGGCCAAAACATGTTAAACATTCTTCAATTGACATTAGATTTTTTTAAACATATAAATAAACAGAATACATCACAGAAATGGCCTTATAAAACAAGCTTTATTTTGCCGCGGTTATAAAGCTTTCAAGTTGGAGCCTGAGTTCCCATTAGAGGGCTAAAGCTCAAAATTTAAGTAACCACTGAGACCTAATAAAAGTATTTACTTATAGTAAATAGTGGTGTGTGAAGCTTCAAAAACTTAAACTTCCCTTCGAGTATCTGTCAGTCTCAACTACAATTTGAAAGCAAAATTCTAAATTCGACAATTATGAAGCTTCAACAATAAAAATATTTAAGGTTAAAATACATAATTATGTCAATTTTTATCATTTTGTGATGATATATGAATTATAAATTAATGTAAAAAAGACAAAACTTTAAAATAATTAAATTACATGGCCATTTAATAGTACAGCTCAGGATGAAATACGTTTTAATCGTGTTTGCAACATAACATTTTGTAACTAAATAATATTTACGCCTAAAGTTATGGCTATGCAACATATGATTTATTTCCAACATATAACTTTTTTAAGAACTAGAGCTTCAATTCAGCTTTGGGAACAGTTCATATTAACCAATTGAACTTTATTTCAAATTTAAAAATATATTGTTTGCTGATTGTGTGAATACATACGTATCAATCCCAGGCCGCACAGTGGTACGATACAGCCCCCACACAGGCTTGTGGTCAGATGTGCAGATGGAGGGAACAGACATGTAAAACAGACACTCAATCACTGGACTGCCCCTCCCAATCTGATTGCTCTCCCTCCGCCCAGCTCGTCCGCTCTTGAACAGGATCCGGTCAGTGTATGCAGGGATGCGCTGCTTGTGAGAGCTATCATAGACTTGTGTCCCAGGGTCATACTTATAGGTGGGTTGGAAAGTGATGGGGCCCTCTTCAAAGTCTCGAAACACTGATCCTAAACAACATTAAAAAAGCATTTACTATCATAATTTTATAGTGCCTAAATCAAATTGAGATGTCATAGTATGAGTATTCAAATTTGTTACCCAAATTTATTTTATTATTAATATATTTTTGTTTAGATTAGTAAAAATTTTTAATAACCAAAGACGAACGGGTTCCAAAATTTTACTTGTTTCAGCTCTTTTGATTCAGTTTTCTGTTTTCAGTTCTCAGTTACAATTCTACTTAATTGTACATAAAAAAAATGGGCCAAATAAATGTATTAAATTAAACAATGAAAATAGGATAGAAGGGTAAGGTCTACAAAGTTAACAGAAAAGTGTAGGCTTCAAAGTTCACAATTAAAACACAACAAAACATATAGCTATGTAATTTTTGGGGTACATCCATCCTCTTCTCCAGCAGAAGAGAGTGAAACACAGATTGGACTATGGCATCATGGCTATGGGTTGATCATGGTCACTTAGATACTGTTGTTGCCTGTTTCTTGATTTAAAAAAAGTTTAGGCTTGGATTCTGCAGTTGCCTGTTCAAATTTGTGCTTTAGTACTAGAGTTATACAAGTCCTCCCCAATAGTTGCAATGCTTCCCGGCTTCGTAGTTGGGAACTTGCTCACCAATATATTACCAAATCCAGGCACCCTCCCGGTCTCAACCTTAGATAACTGTTTCCTTTCCTTCCAAGCTTGCCTACTAATACCAGTCAGTCATTTATGTGAATAAAAAATAATGGATAATTTAATTTAACTTAATAACTTGATAATTAAATATAATATAAATACAACATTCTATCTAACTAACAAGAATAATGGCACAAGTTTGAACAAGCAACTGCAGAAGCCAATCCTAGACTTTTTTTAATCAGCAAACAGGCAACAACAGTATCTAAGTGACCATGATCAACCTCTAGCCAAGTTGCCATAGTCCAGTCTGTGTTTCACTCTCTTGAACCGACAAAGAAGGCGACTGATGTACCACAAAAATTACATAAATATGTGTTTCATGTGATTCAATGGTAAACTTCTGGTGTGTAGACCTTGGCCTGTTATTGTTTATATAGAAATGACTGACTGTGTGGTAGGCCCGCATGGAAGAAAAGGAGATATAATTATGTAAGGTTGAGACCAGGTGGGTGCCTGGATCTGGTTATATGTTGGGGAACATAGCAACTTTTGGGGAGGGCTCATATTACTCTAGTACTATTTGCATGAATCAAAATCTGAATTATGTTGGGGCATGAAGTGCTACTGATCTGTCACGGTCATGGTTGGTATGTATATTTTATTAATACTTATTTGAGCTTATATAATGTTTGACAATGATACTAAATGATTATAAAATAATGGAAATTGAAAAAATAAGAGAGATAAACTAATTGAGTGAAAATCAAAAGAGAAAAAAATGTGACAAGAATCCAAGGTGACATCCTCTCCCTTTATTCTGGCTTCTATGGCAGACAGACAGACACAAAACACACCACACACACACTTAAACAGACATAGTTTTTATATTTCAGAATTGTTGCCTTTTAAAGTTAAGGGAAATGGAGAAAAAAGGTTTATTCAAATTCAAAATGGAGTAAACTACTGTTTTTATTCTCTGTTTCCCTCTTTTTTTATAAAGGCCATAATTCCAAAATATAGAAAGTATGTCTGTTTAAATGTGTGTGTGTGTGACTTTCTAGCTATAGAAGCCAGAGGAAAGGAGGAAACTGTCACATTTGCATTGGATTGTTGTCACATTTTTTCCTCTTTCCTCGGTGGGATTTCTTCACTTAATGAGTTAATAAATAAAAAAGAACAAAACCAATTTTTTTTTGTTCCAATTCTTAGGTGAAGGTACCTTAGAACTGAAAAGAGCAATCCTCAGTTATAGCCTCAACTAAAATAATTCCCACTACTTCAGGATATAATTCACTCAGAGACCAGTCATGAGGGAACTAGAGATTTCCCACGGCTAGCTGTTGTCAAACATCCCTGGTAACGGTTTTTAAAACAGGAAGGGTGGTTGAGTCAACTGAAAAATCCTGTCGGTCGATCAACAAGCTGGCAGGGCCGGGGGGAGAGGCAGTTACAAGATAACACCAAGACGTTGTGTTTGAAGCTATAGCAACCAAGAACAAGATAATAACAACACTGTTACATACATATACATTCAACTTTGAGTGCATCAAGAGTAAGTGAAAACATGTGAGTATGTATAATTTAAAAAATACTACACATTTCACGTTATTTATTATTTAATAAAAATATATGAGAGTACACGGACAAACAAGGTTGAATACCACTGCTCTAGATGATGATGTTGTAGCCGAGAAATGGACATGTTTACAACACATGTTATAATCAACTAAATTCTACAACAAACAACATTAAATGAAAACTATGGTTGGTCAAATCAAGGAACTAAAAACCTTTTTCTCATTTTAAGACATCTTATCTGTTGTGCTTCGTGTTTGATTACCCGTCCAAATTATCCGCTAATATGGATGGGTTGAGGAATTAAATTTGCAGGGAGTTTATTTGAGTTTGCCTGGAAAGAGGGTGGAAAACCATTTAGAGTAAACCACTTCAGCCTTTTATCTGGGTGCCCACCACTTTGGGTGCCATCCCATCTTGACTTGATGTGAAAACTTGGGTTACTATAGTAATACCTTCAGCTCTACTTCTCCGCAGTTGGTCGTTTTGTAGCAAGTGCGGCTGAGGCAAGGGGAAATTCTGCTCAGACACCCACTGAATCACCTCATCCCTTGATTGAGACAGTCTGAAGTTCAAATCCCCGCACCACAACACATAATCAAAGTTCTGAGTTACGTCTGAAACACATATCAGAGACACTTTAGCGGATATCTTCACAATCTTGTATAGGACTACATTGGACATGTGTTCAAAGTTCAACAATATCATAATTTAAATGTTAACTGATTGTAGAAATAAAGTTTAAAAAATAATAATATGACTATTTGGAACAAATTAATAAGCTAAATCAGGGTTAAAATAAGGGATTGCGAAAACACTTAGCTGAGTAATATTTGAGTAGAAACTGTTTTGATAAAACACTAACCCCACAAACACCTATTTTAAAAATTAGCTTTCACAGCTTCGCCAGGTAGAGAATACATCAATTTTAATAATCTTAAAGATGTTTACCACTTTTTAACCAGTAGATGGCTAAGATGTGTAAATTAATCAAAATCATGTGCCTGAAAATAGAAACCACTTTATTTTCAAATTCAGTTTTTATAAAGTAGGGGCATGTGAGCAGAAGCGTATTTACACAATGGATCCATTAGGCACGGGCCTAGTGGCGGCGTCTTTAGGGGGCACATTTTGGATAACATTATTTTTATTATAATATTTTGTTTTTAAAATTACGTTTAGAAGTTATTGACAAACATCATTGAAATAGTTAAAGTTAAAGTCAGAACAACAATATTTCTTTTTAAATAACTGTACTTTGCAATCGCTTTGTAACTGACGTCAGTCTCACCTTCTTCATAATGTTAACTCAAGCTATTGTAGGGCATGTACTGCACCTGCCTGATTATCTTTCGTAGAAATAATTTCTCGAATACTAACTCCCCCCCTTCCCCTTCCCACACCTCTTTCCTCCATACCTACCTAAAGCTCTTGACAACAATAAAATTTTGGGGGTAGCAGGGGAGGGCCACATATTGTAATTGTGCCTAGGGGCGCAAAAATTTTAAATCCGCCATTGCATGCGAGTAGGCATTTTTCACTTCAAGTCGAGTTTGAACGAAAACATGGAGTTTTTTTTTAGTTCGAGTAGTATAAAGCAATATTTGTAGTAGAAATATTTCAAGTTGAATTTTTGTTAAAGATCTATTCATAAATCATAACGTGCAAACATAGATTTTTTTTGGAACAATTTTTTTTTTTGTGGATAAAAATTAAAATCACACATAATTAGATGTTTATTATATTGAATTCAATTGTACGATAATATATTTTTTTAACTAGACACAAGTAAACAATGAAGGGCTCTATTACCTAAGAAATAATATTTAAAATTGAGGATATTGTGCAGCAGAAATGGCCATTTAAATGTTAAGGTCAGCTAATGAGTAAATTGGTTCTATTGATGGGATTTTATAACACAGATGGCTTAGTGGAATATGGTGTAACGATGTTACCAACAAGTACGAGCTCAACCGATTCAACGCCAAGTATAATGGGGCTCTACTCACCAAACTGCCCTCTGGGACGCCGTCCAAGCGATCATCATGCTCGCGTACACACTCAAGAATATCTCAACACCAAGTAAAGGCGGGCCAGCTGACTTCACTCCACCGGCGATCGAGGCCCCGCCCACCACGAAGAAGAAGTCATCAAACTTGACTCAACCAGTTTCCGGTTGTTCTAATTAAATGCTAACAGCGCTATCTTTATGTTACCAGAGTTGCCCTCTCTTCCCGCCCGGAGCGCTAGTCGTGTCCTTTTCTTTTGTTTCCCTCTCCCCTCCGAACTCCCCTCTCTGTGGTCAGAATCGACGCTAGCAAATTGTATAAAACAGGCTGTACGTTTCAAATCTTTACTAATTACATCGGAGGCTTCATTAAGGTGAGAGCGTTGTTAAACGTCTCTTCTGGGAATATTTATCTACTTTTCTAAATTCTTTTTCGGCGATATTATGGGGGGAACTATTGTCCAAATTCTCTGTTAGGCTTAACTTCGATTGATTTGGATTTCTTCACAGTTAATGAGTTTTAAGTGGCGTAACCATGACTCGTTGAGATCAACTTTAATTTTCTTTAATGCGCTTTGAGCGCTATGTACTCTCTTACCTTAATTAGTCCGACTTGGGGTACTTTCAACCAGAGGGTTAAACGATTTATTTACATGTTATTTAAGTTTAGGTTCATAATGTACGTTATGTGTTAGGCACGTATATCCTTGAGCTACGTTATGTTTGCATAAGTTTAAAATGGAATTAATATTGGAAGACTTGGTTAGATTTAGTAAATGGGGACAGTCCATTTTGGCTCATCTGACGGTTAACGTACTTAGTTGTTTGCATTTATGAGGTTTAGGCTGAGAGCACGGCTCAATGTTAAATATAAATTATAGGCAGACTAATTGTAAATACCAAATGAATAGGGTAGTTGTGTACCAGGCGCCATGTACTTTTAAATGTTGTATATGATTCTTCCTTAGGAACTCTGGTAGGGCTAGTGACAGAATGTGTAGTAGATTTGGCCTTAATGTGAGTCTTATAAACTTTGCAAGCAAATATTTAGATAATTAAATTTCTAACTGATGATATTTAAATATGGTTGTATGTATAAAGATTTTACTCTGTGATGCAGAGCGATAGGAAGTTGCTAACTACGTCCTAATGGGACAAACCTTATATTGGCAAAGTATACAGAGATGTTGTTTATAGTCGGTTGAGACTTATGTTGGAAGGAGAATATATAGCTAAGACTAGTTTAGGCTGCTGGAGCCAGGACGAGCGTCCTGCTTATTAGACTGTCACAATATAGATATTATCCACGAACCATACGAATGAACTAGGTAACCTTGATGTATTATGAACTGATCTTTAAATTTAACTTGGTGACCTTTAGGTCGAATGCTCTACGGAGTGATTTATGTTATTATTGTTCCTCTGATTTTGTACATTAGTCTATTTTTGATTATATTTAAATAAAATGTCAACATTATTTCTTGTATTTCTTTTACCCTCTGGAACGCTTCCATTACTTTGACTTGATGGAGGTGAAAGACGGTACAATGGTATCAAGTACACCTTAATCAGCGGTGTGTTTGTTTAACATTTGTTGTGTTCTGGATTGTGAATGACAAAACGAGTATTACAAGGTGTTGCGTTTAGCTAGTAAACAAATATGCGCTGACAACATAAACAGAGTGTTGGCATTCCTGATGGTAAATCAGGTTGGAAGCAAGGATAAATAGTAGTGAATCCAAGCTAACAGGGCAGACTAATCCTCATTGAGTCTAGGGAGTCACTCTGCCCGCTTTTGGGGCTATGTGGGTTAGGACACCAGATCATCAGTTCCTGTATTTGAGGGCTACCGTCGAGTCCATGGTACCGAGGTTCATAAACCATGTAGGATCACCTAGAGGTCAGTCAGGCCATTGGTTAAGCATTCCTTGCATACCTTGTTCTGTCACGAGCTTCTAAGTATATCTATTAAGTTTTTAAGTTTTTTCGTATCCTCTAATATTTCTTATCAACATCATGTTTTGTAATAGAATTTAGTAGTACAATAAAAGCGATAAAAACCCAAGCCGGACGTCAATTACGAACCCACACAATCAGAACCAAGCCACTTCCCCCATCCTCAGTCACATCCTATTCTGACAACCTAGGCCCACAAAAGGAAGAGGGAGGAAGGGTGACAGTAAGCCAATATTACTAAAATGATACATGGTTTAAATTAGGAGGGATAGCCAGCACACTTACCTTGGTGATACTGGAGTAGATATTGTTTAGATAGAACACCAAAAACACACAAACACATATTTGAGGACAAGCTTTCACTGTCATAGACAGCTTCATCAGGTCAAGAGAATAGACTGATGCTCTTGGTTGAACTGCAAGGTTGAACTGTCCACAACTGACTGTTTTTCAGTTATGATATAACTGTATAAATGACAGCACTATGAATAAATAGATAGATAGATAAACTAAAAATTGGTTTATATAATGTATTATTATTGTGACATTGAATGTAATAATAAGTGTGCTGGTAGGAAGGAGAGGAATTACCTAAGGTTGAGGTTAAGGGCTTGTCTGGATTTGATGATATATTGATGGGCCAGTTCCCATATCCTTAGTTGTGAAGGGTTGCATATTTCTTTGTTCATGGATTTGACCACCTTGGTTGTGTAACAGTGATTAAAGTCAGATTATGGGTTTCGGCATGTGCTGCTACAGGCTTATCTTTATTTTTCATTTTTGTGTGATGTTGATGATCATTCATTCTCCTTCTTAGTGTTTCTGTTGTGAGACCAATGTATTGTGTTTGGCACTGGTTGCATTCCAGTTGCGAGTGCAGTGAGCGTACCCACCTCTGTAACTGGAATGTGGAAAGAGGGGGTGGGGGCGCACAGGTGCAAATAGCCAGGTAGAAAAGCAGTCTTCCTGTGAGTGGGTTTGGGACTGGTCGTATCAAACTGGAGTCGTGGACATGGTAACCAAATATCGTACGTATATATATTGATGTATTACAGTTGTACCAATGTTTGTACTCAAGTGTAAATATATATAAATATAATTTGTAAATAGTAAAACACGCAACAGTATGGTGCAGGTTTTGCAGAGGGTGCAATTACAGGGAAATGAACCTGATATTTGTTTGGGTTTGGGTTGAATAGTGGGGTCTGGCAGTTTGGGTTTTACAAGTAAGTTGCGTGGATTGGCTGGTTGTTTATAGGTTACTTTTGGAGGATCCTTGAAGATATGTTGTGTAGTGGTGGAGGATTGCAGTATGGGGAAACCTATTTTCAAGAGAATGTTGAGTGTGTGTAGTCCAGGGTGGTGTGTGGTGATCAGAGGGATGATGATATTTGTTCCTGTTGAGGTTGTGGGCCTGCTATTTTGAGCTCTGGCTATTTGACTACACTTCAGTGCTTTGGGGTAGCCTCTGTTGATAAAAGCATGTTGCAGTTTTTTATTGTATTGTAAAAGGTCATTATGGTTGAAGAAAATTATTTTGGCTCTAATGACTAGGCTATGTGGGAGTGATCTCTTTGTGCTCATGGGGTGGCAGCTGTCATAATGAAGGTCTTGTTGTTGGTTGGTTTCCTTGGTGTGCACAGTTGTCCCTGATGGAGTGTGATGTCTACATACAGAAAAGTAATGCTGGATGTGGATATTTTCCAGGCAAATCTTAGTGGTGAAAATTTGTTGAGGTCTGCCAGGACGGACTCGAATTGCTGAGTGGTGCTGGTCCCGATCATAAAGATGTCATCAATGTATCGGAACCAACAAAGGGGCTGTAGTGGTTGTCTGTCCAGGAACATACGTTCTTTAACAAGTTTGCATATGAGGGGGCCATGCGCGTTCCCATGGCAGTACCTTTAATTTGTAGGTAAATTTTGTCCAGAAGTCTGAAGTAATTTTTCTCCAAAATTGAAATTTGATAGTTTTATCAGGAATGCGGTAGTGGGTCTGGTACCAGAAGGACGTGTATTGCTGCGAGTCCGTGGATATGGGGAATATTGGTGTATAGTGATGTAACATCGATTGAGACCAAGATGGCATGCTGTGGAAGAGGAGTGGCCAGTCTGTGGAGTCGTTCTAGAAAATGATTTGTGTCTTTGATGTAAGACGGTAGATTCTTGACCAGAGGCTGAAGGTGTGTGCTTGTCCTTAAAAATCTGTCTGTGTGTTTTTTAGAGTTTTATCTAAACAATTTCTACTCCAGTATCACCAAGGTAAGTGTGCTGGCTATCCCTCCTAATTTAAACCATGATTCTAAAATTATACAATTAAAAAAAAACCATCGTTTATTATAATTATGTTAAAAAAATTGAGATATTAATCTAAATAATTTGCTAGTTACCTACACACGAGTGTTTTTAAAAAAAGCAGATCTATGATAATAAAATAAGTTCATTATTTCAAACATATTCTGGCTTAGTAAATTAGTATAACAATAAAAAACATTAAGCATGCTATGTAAGAAGCATGTAAGAACAAAAAATCACTAGCTTATTACTACGCATGGATCTGTTGTGGCAATTATAAACTATATCGATAAAACTACACACATTCCTCAAGGGTACAACATTTTTACATATTATCTAAAGTTATTATATTTGTCACACTAAACTGTTATAAAGGTTATTTTTATGGGGGAAAAAAAGTGCGGACTCTTTCCAGGTCAATTCCATAGATTCCTATTTCTTCAAGTAGTATATTGATACTCTTTTTTCCAAGATTTTGATTCAAATTCGAAAGGTAAAATAAAGATTCAAATCCAAGATTCAGATTCTTGTAATAATGGATTTGATCCATCTCTAGTTATTAGGTCTTTAAGATTCAATTTCGAGATTTGAATTTAATATTTATATGGATTCTATACATCCTTAAAACTAATACAATATTTTACAGGGAGAGTATTTTGTTTCGATTTCTAAGACAGCTCCTTTTTTATTCAGGCCAACACACTAGGCCTATATAAGAAATTAATAATAAATGAGAAACACACAAAAAATTATGGAGATACCTTTACTCTTGTGTCGTACAGGAAGTAGTTTAGGCAGATCCAATGACCGGATAATCCTCTTGACATCGTGGATCCTCTCTTTTACTTTTTCGACATGTGCAGTAAGATGGGCTGTGATGAACAAGTACGATGTCCCAAACAACATGAATGCTATTGCCACAGCCCCTTTGGTCCTGAACGCTGTACCTGGCCGGACACTATAGCTGGACTCTTCCGGAACTAGAGCAACAGTAAAATCATTGGTTTTGTGTTAGGAGTACCAAGGTTACAGTGAATAGCTGAGAAACTAAAACAATCAATATTTGCTAGTTTCTTGTCAACAGGAATAAAATCGACCTGCTCCAGTGACTGCATGGTCTCGGGCGTCACTCTTGCAGTAGACTGGGCTGCCGATGACAAGCAATTGGAGTTCAAATGAATGTCGGGTGTATTGAGGATGGTTTTCCTCAATTATTTCCACTTTACCTCCACACATTTACTCTATGTTCAATCTTACTCATCCCTAACACTTTATATTTGAGGATTTGAGACAATACTGGGTTCAAGATTCGATAAAAAATAAAGATTTTTATTTAAATTTTGAAATGGAATTTGTTTTATAGCGCTCTAATAATGCTTATTGGTGGTTCAGCCCCAACATAATTATAAGAAAAACCTTAACAACCACACCCTAGACCGTTAATTTAACACTCAATTGAATGTATTAATGTTATAATGAATGCATTTTAGCAAAAAAGATTAACTTTTAGTTATTTTTTCTACTTTCTATTATTCTGTTAGATTATTTCCTCTTATTTTCATAATTTTTTCCTATATTCAAATTTAAATGTGAGATTTGGATTTGAAGATAAAATGAAGATTCAGATTCATAAAATAGTGGATTTGACCCATCTCTAGTTAAAGTTTACAAATTTGATATTTCATAAACACCCCAACTATTATATTAGTAATCATGTAGGTATGTATCTATGCCCCTCAAAAATATAGTGCTCAGTGATAAAGAACTATAAGAAACCTTAGAGAGTTGTTAGTCTTTAACGCGTGGAGACGCAGCCCACCTGAACAGAACCACAGCAAGTCCCGCCTCATGTAGATAGCCAGATGCAGCGTTCCCAGAGCCGCCGAGTGGAACAGGAGGTGTGAGGGCCCCACAGTCTCTTGGATGTGCACTTCCCACTCAAAACGTTCAGAATAACTTTCCTGTGTCCCCACAGCAATGATGTCTGGCACATGCTCCAAACCAGCCGGTAGCATGAAGTCGTTCAGTTCACGAGAGGGGCCTGAATCAAGAAAACGATAGCTACTTATCCCACAAAATGTTTATTATTCAATGCAGTGAGACTTGCAAAGGTGGGTACAATGTTTAAGCTGTAGCATGGAAGTCAGGATTCGAATCCTGGTCAGGTCTACTGAGGGTGTTTTTTTCCTAAATTGTTTTCCACTCTCCCTCAATGAAAATGTAGGTGCCTCTGAAATCTAACTACCTAATCCCAGTTCCATTCGTGTAAATATGCAGCTAGCCTGAAAGGGTAGTGCAACGCAACACACAATTACCAAGTCAACAGGTTTTTTTTACTCGCACAATGTTCACACAGTTTAAGGTTTTGGTCTCACAACAGGCTGTAATGACAGTGGCAGTGAGATCGAGGTTCAAATTTCCACTGGGTGCTCTGGTGGTGGTTTCCTAAATGTGATTAGTCACTATAGTTTTCTCATGTCTTCTCCAATGTGGGTGCATTTCCTCTAAATTACCTTCCTCATCCTTACTCATTAAATTAAGCTGTTTATAACAATGTTGTTAAATGTAATATCTATTTTTTTAAATGTGAGTCTTATGGTTAAAAAAAGTGATAGCTGAAAAACATTATTGAATAAATAGAAGAGACCAAAAAATTGCTACAAAAAAAATTTCAATCGTTCTTCCTGTCAATATTTTTGTGACAATTTAACTAAATATTGGTCAGTTTTTCAGGTACATATGAATATAAATATATACTTTCAGACAGTTTACATGCAGTATATTATTTACCTGTCCATTCATGTTCCAGGTGCCAACAAATATACGAAGTTCTCGCTGTGGAAGAGTTTTTTCTAACTCGGCCAGGCCAAGTAATGAGTTGGCAGCAATGCGCCCATGTAGAAAGTTCCTGCATGTGGTATATTAAAATAATTAGTTCAATTACAACTTACAGTTCTTCAACTTAATAGTATTACAGCAGGGTAGTTTGTCGGAAGCGTTGGATGTAACAAGTTTGTGATTTTATTATCTTAAATACAATTCTACTATATCTGTGAGAAAATTATGAAAAGTAAAATTTTTATTATTTTATTTATTTGAGGTAGGCCTATTTAACATGCTTTTTCTGACCTGACTGATTATATCAGCATACCTACGAGAATTTCTATGCGTGAGAGTGAAAGGGCCTATACATTTTGTCAAGAAAGTTATTTTCACATATCTTCCAAGGTTCTTTTACATGCCACAGTCAACATGGGACCAAAAGCTTTATTTCTCCTCCAAAGAAAGTTGTGCTACGGATTTTAATCGTTTAAGAAAAATCCATTGACCACAGCTGGGTTTGAACCTATGAGCATTAGGTCCTGAGGTGAGCACTTTACCCCAAGAGCACCAAGGTCAACTAAAAATTATACTTTTAGAAGTAATCTATTTGGATACACCTACAGGGTGCTTATAAAATAATTTGGATAGGCTAGTACCGAAAACTTGTGTAAGTTTTCCATTGCTACTTTATAATTATTGTATGCAGAGTTATGTTATAAAATTTGTGACCAAACAAGTTTAGCATAGGCTAAGGTAATTAAAGAACATATTTATTACATTATTTTGGGTGCAATTTAGCCTATTTAAGATCTAGATTCTAAAATATTTATAACTTGCATTATGCACCAACAATTTTAGTGGTACAAAATTCAAAATAAATTGTACTTATCTGGGGGTGAACAAACAAAAATTGTTCAATTATAATTGTATCTCAGTTTGCTGAAATATTAGCCAGTACTTATATACCGTTGTCCAGGGGACGCCCAAATATACTAATCGTACATCCAAGGAGGCTCTTACCATGTTTTGATAAGGTGAGCGGACGATGATAGTGAATATGACAGGGTAGAGCCAATGACGATCTTAACCTAACTTAAGCCTAACTAACCAAACCTTTGTGACCATGGGAATTATTCCTTTTTCGAAAAAAAATATTCCACAGTACTAGCCAGGAATCAAACTCAAGACCTCTATGTTCACAGCCAGGGGCTCCGACCACTATAGGCCTACCATGAGGCCAGTTAGTGATGGTTGAATAACACTGCTATCTATATGATGGGTAGGCTACTATCCCTGTAGGGGTATTCTAAGGTTAGAATTTGTAATTTTTCCCCTATACAAAGAGGTATGGGTATTTGGACACACCTATTTATTAATTTGATATTGATATGAATATATTTAGGCCTACTATTGTAGGCTAATAAGATGACTGTTAAGGCTTGAACCTCTAGGGGCTACACTCTAAGGTAGGTGCTGTTACTGACCTCTCTCTCGCTTTGGTGGTTGGAATAAGATGAAGAACTTGCGCTGCCAGCAGCGAGTGGCGAGCTAAACTGTCCATAGAAGTAATTAAGCCAGTTCTGGTCTTGTCACTATTTAACCCTTCACTAGTCAATGGGCCCGTTTGAATCTGGGGAGCCATTGGTTCGTGGGATGCAGATCTTGTCTTGTAGTGCTGGTGAGTTTCGGGAGCACTCTTACTGGAGTCTGGAGAAGAATGGCGAAGGGAAGGGGATTGGCGAGACCCTAGAAAAAGATTGTCTGCTGAACGACGTTGCACGAGGTGTCTGCGAAAACGGGTTTGAGAAGTTGTGATAGGAACAGGGGAAGAATCACAAGACGATATTTCACTGGCCGAGAGAGAAAGCGAGGAACTGTTATGGACATCACCACACTCATGACTCTGAAGATTTAGTTCTTTGTCATCATTCCTGGGACCTTCAACTACTTTATTTGAATGAGATTCCGGTGTTGATCGATCATCTGATAAAGTTTTATTTGAACTTACCAATTTATTTTTATTATTTGTACACATCAAATCATTACTAGCACAGTTGTTCGAATTGCTTTGTATTAAAGATGTGTCATTGTTAACACGGTGATAATTTGAATGTTGGTAATGAGATGATTTTGAACTCTCTGTCATAGCACAACACAAAGACAATTTAGTACTATTACGAATTTCTTTCATAGACGGAGATCGATCTTGATCATGAATAGATTTCTGATTCTCTTTTCGAAACTGTGTCACATTTTGACCTTCAGAAGACTCTGTGAGCTTGTCAGTTTTGTTAAATTGTTTATCAACTGAAGAAACATTGTCATTTAAAGTAAATTCTTCAGAATCTGTAGATAAACAACCTACTTTGGTTTTTCTCTGCATCAATAGGCGACATAGAGATTTTTTCTTGTGCTTTGTTTTGTTGCTACATGACCCTTGTTCATCATCTACTTTTTCCATTTTTGGGTTTGCCCCTTTATCAGAGATAGCCTTAACAAACTACGAAGTAAATTTGAAAATTTACATTGTGATTATCATTTTATATTTTTGAAATTCGTCTAATAGATTAACAAGTCATTAATTAAAATGCTTACACTGGCTGTATCCGAATAGTCTACTTCACGCGCCGTCGACCCTTGACGCTCACTCGATAATTGCATTGGCAATCACGTGATCGAGTGAGCAACCGTCCGAATAGTCACGAAGTGAGCCGCTGCACCCTGCACAAGCCCTTGAGACCAAGTGTGACGGCAAGTTACCCTTGACACGCCGTCGATGCGGAGTTTGACTGGCAACTGTTTAATTTTTCGTCTGCTAGAGTAATGTGATCTGTGATGTGTAATCTGCTATCTATGATAAACTATTTTAACTATACCCTTACTGCTCATGTCGTAGTGTTTTTTGTGTTGTGTTGGAAATGTCTAGTGAAAAGAAGTGGGTTTGGATATTAAAACGATGTATTCGTTTTCATTCCCTGATTATAGATGGCGTTTAAAATAGTTTCTAAGATCACGGGTAGGAAGCAGCACTGCAGACTCAAGGGCGTGTAAAGGGTAATTGCCGTTCGAAAAGTCTGTTGCAGTTTTCGATCTCAAGTGGGTGTAAAGTGTAATTTTATCGAGTCTGCATGAAGTCTGCGTCAAGTCAAGTGTACTTGACTATTCGGATACGGCCACTGTTTTTGTAGAGGTGAATTAAGAAAAACAATAAGAATCAAAATAGAGATCAACCAGAAGCCTCGTCTTTCTCTTGATGTATTATTTATATACATTGCGATCCACATTTATTATTATGATATGATATAAACAGTAGAATACTCAGCGTAAATAAATACGAGAAAAACATTAGCAGACAGGAAAACTACACAAACACAAGACACTAACAACTTTAGCCAACATAAGAAATAAAAAGAAACTAACAGAAAGCTTCGTTCCAAAACATTTCATAGAAAGCACCAGATGAATGTGTAGAGCAAACGGGGTGCCACGAAATTGTGTAAGTGTGCAACGAAATTTATTAAGATTTAATTTATTACTTGATTATATATAAATACAAATAAAAAAGAAATCACGTGAAAATCATCTACTAAGATAGTATTTTAATACTAACTGCAATCTATTTCGCTAGGCTTACCGTCCGACTTTATTGTTTTTGTAATTGCACACTTAATTGCCTACAAATTGCAGGTGTAAGCCCACCAATAATAAATTTATGAATGGATGTGTTCTTAATAGTGATGAACAGACGTATTCCGCGCTCAAATCACTTTCTTGCCAGAGTTGTTGAGAGGGCGACCGGTAGCTGGTGACACTTGGAGGTAGAGCTGTTGGTTCTGAAGAACCAAGTAGTACTGGGCGGCTTGCTTCTCCCACTACTGAAAAGTGACAGAACATTGGTTTGGCCGTTCAAATTCAAGTTTCCCCACTTATCGCCCATCCTCTACACGTGGCATATTTTTTAGTCCCAGTTGCTTTGTTTATCTTGTAACTATGTTGATTTGGACCACTCTCATATATTTAAAAAGTCATGGATGAAGGTATTTTTCTTTAAAGTATCGTATGTAAATGATCCTTTTAAGACTTCATTCATGGAGAATCTCACGCTTTTTAAGAATAATCTAGAAGGATTGCACCATTAAAACTTATTTTTTATTTCAAAATTTAGCTCCGTAGTATTTACCAAACGAGCAAGAGACGCCAGCTCCCTAAATCCAATAGGAAGCTAGCCTTCAAGACACCTGTCGCAGGGACGCTTTTGATTTGTTGGGTTTGACACTGTACACGTGAGGTACAAGGGGCAAGGGGTATGTCATATATAAGCTGTGTGTGCATATGAACACAGAGAGTGCCGGCGATATAAACCTAGAGTACGTGTAATATCACGACAGTACTACTAACTACTACAAAGAATACCCAGTAAATAACCTGTATTACAAGTAAAATTGTATAAGAATATATAGTATATATATTCACATGTCTAACGCTAATGAATGTTATGATTCTTGAATAAATATTGTAAGAATTTTAATTCTGTCGATTTATATTTTTAATTAGTTTTAATTTACTCTTAAGTGTTTATTTATTTTGACGCGACTAGCATGCCATGCGGCCAGATGTCATACTACATTTAATTAATTTTCGTTATATATTCATTTTTAAACTTGGTGTTTTCAACGGACATTGCATTGCACCGAAGGAAACACCAGATAATAATAACAATACTTTTATCAGAACAAGAAATATAATTATTTACCGGGTTTTTGTCCAAATATTTCGTCCACATTTTAAAACAATACTGATCAGGTGTAATTTTATTTTTAACGTCTTCTACGAGATTCTATTATAAGATAGTCATAATGGCCGATGCGACACGAGGAAAAAAAAAAAAACTTTAACAGAGGGGAAAGGCGGGGGATGTGACGACACAGATAGGTTATCCAAACTCGTACATTTTAATTTTAAAAGGCTCGCAACGAAAAAAAGAAGAAACTGAGTTTATTTGCAAACAATGATCATATTATGTCAAACTGTCAGATATCAAATTCTGCATCCATTTAGTTAAAGATTCAGATTTTATCAAGCTTCTTAGTTAGCATTTCTTCTCTCCGCCCTCCCCCCAGATATTCTTTGTTTCTACTTTAATTTCACATATTTATAGACATATATTTCAAATTTAGAACTTAAATCCCCGAGATTTTTGGGGTCTCGACGAGAAATGCCGAGAGGCGGGAATTGGAAAAAAGAAGCGGGATTGGCGTCTTGGAGATTAATAGAAGATGATACACATTATTTTCAGTGCAACAAAAATTGAAATGTTAACAGTTATTTCTTAAAATAATCTATCAAGTGTTCATCAAAATGACTACCGGAGACGCGACGACAACTTTAGACCAAGGGTAGATCTCTGCAATGACTACTCTTGGACTTTTAGTGAGTGTTGGACCAGCTCACATTTTCGACGATGACCTCCCAGAACATCTTTTGAGGTGATATCATCATTTTTGTTTTTTAAGTTTTAATCTCTTCACCGCTCCGACCTCACTAAAAATATATATATATATATATAGCTTTAGAAAAAATATATATATATATATATATTTTTTTTCTAAAGCTAACATTTTTTTCCTAACAATGACTCGGGAAAGAATCTTTTGGCCAGTCATTCCTTCGACAGGAATGCAATGTCTTGTAAACACCCCTTAATTCACCAATGAATAAAGGCCGGTGCACAACATAAAAAAACAACAATAGGGATTTCAAAAGATAAACAACAATAAGTGCAGAGGAGTTGATAGGACCATCACCATCTGCTTCCCCGAACCCACTCTACAAATATTTAATATTTTATATATTTAAAAAATTTCCCAACAATTAGTAAAGGAAATAAACATAAAACAATACCAAAGTATATAATAGTCATTGTATTGATATAAAATGTAAATATTTTGAATATGGCACAATATAACAAAGGAATATATATATGTATATTTTAGTATAATAATGGCAAAAGTTCCAAGTCTCATCAATCACCTAAAACATCGATTGCTCTAGTCATTTAATGAAAAAAAGTTTAAAATTTTGAGTATTCATAACTCTTCCAAAAAAAACTAAATACAACAGTGGACTGAAAGTCCTTACCTGACCAAGCCTATAACTGCCAGGTGGCTTCAAAAGTGATTTTAAACACTAACTTCAATTTTACCATAATTTGCCTATTTCCATTAAACGAACTCACACATAAGATTACGTGTGAAAATTTAGCAAAAAACTTCGAATATAAATTTCAGTTTCCATGCCGGATAGGCTATAAAGTTAACCACCAATGTGAAAGATGGCTTTTCACTGACATCGGAAAATACTAATACCACATAAACCCAGAAGGGGACTTTGTGTCTACAAAATGTAAAAGGCAACATTATTTATCACAACAATATTTTATGTCAATTTCAGTTTTCATGCCGGACAGGCTATAAAGTTAAACACCAATCCAAAAGATGGCAAAACATGATATTAAAAAAAAAAAAATTAAAACCACACAAACCCAGAAGGGAACTTTGTGTTTACAAAATGTAAGATCAAACATCTTTATCATTTTTAAATATTTATATTTGTTCTGTAAATTTTAAACATTAATATTTTAGCCGAAATTATAATTTTAAATATAATAGCCGAAAAGGAATTTTGTACCTTAAAAACATCCTGAACACCTATGTGTCTTTGGACAATGTCCTGACAAGAATAAAGCTCCATGTAATCTACATCATTATATATGCTAACATTCTTGCTCAGAGACGGGGAGGAGGGGCAAGCCATAACAAAGGAAAACCTCAATAACAAGACAAAGAGGGATGGGACAGAGGGATGGAAGAACAGTTGAGAAGCATCAAGAAAAACCCAGAAGAAATGTTTCTACAACACACCGTCTTCACGGGCATATACGTCACACTTTTTTTCCATCATGCCTCGCGATGAATCGCACCACAAGCTTCACTCGGTTAGTCTAAGCAAAATGTCTATCGTGGAACGTAGTACGGGAAGTCCATTCGGGAGACGCAACTAAATAATGGGCAACGGTGAGTTCACTCTGGTTTATTTTAGTAGTGTCCAATTTTGTCGTTTTCATAACTTCTTGTAGCTTTATGTCAATAAACGCTACAATCTTATGTTCTATTATTCATTTATTTTAACTATTAACTTCATAAAGGACTTCATTAAATAGGGTTTCTCAAGAAATTATAATATTTCAATTATTATTTTAATAACTATCTACAAAGACTGGACCTAAGACTTTTTTAATTAATACCTCAAATTACTATTGTTATTTGAATTATGAATTGTATTTTAGCTTTATAATTTAGCAGACATCTGTTAGGCAGGGTAAAATTTTAGATTGACAATTATTTATCAAAGTAAAACTAAACTTATTTATTTTTTTCAAAGCCAAATACGTTGTTAAGTATTGTATTTATATTATTATCACCACCATTCAATGTAATCCAACTTGTTACTATTGATATCAAAAAAAACCCATATTTAGCGATGTCTCACCTGCCAGCAGTTCCCAGGGATGCTGACCTTGGAGGCCGGTATTGTTGTACGAAAGGTGAGTCCATTGTTGACTAGTTACAGTAAAGGTATATTTTTCCCAACATGCACCAGAGGACCTGAGAGAGTCTCGTATTCGAGTTTATGCATTATTATTATTTTAAATTTCACCTCGAGATAGTAAGTTTTGTTGTTGTTAAATGTAAATGTTGGTTTTGAACCCAAAGTATTGTATTCATTTTAAATCTGAGCTAGCCCACCATTCTTTTATCATATATTTCATGTACTGTTTTTTTAATGATGTCTCTAGACTTAAAATTAATAAATAGATAGATTCTCTTTTTAATATTTCCCCCTTCTTTCCTATAAAAGACAATACACTTTATCATCATAAATAAGTATTTTTATTTACAACATGAATGACTTATGTGCATAGGCTTACATTAGGAAATGTATTAGATAGTCTTTTTTTTAAAGTTCTTTTGTGACACCTTTCTGTATTTTGTATGAACCTCCTTCGCCATGAAGTGATTAAAAAATGGTCTTGAACTCGTTTACAGTAACCTTCCACGCTGAAGAAGGCAAAGGGAATACGATCTTTCCCATCCAAAAGTTATACGCTTTACGGGATAGGTAACCGAACGTAAAATATCTTCACTTGTCCATTGGAATAATCTTTCCCTTAGAGGCCAATGATTTAATGTGTGTGCATGTTAAAAGTTTTGTGACACAGTTAAACAACGTTTGTCTTCATATTTCCTTTTGATTAAGCATAATTCTTGTTTTAACTCTTTTGTCACACCAACATACTTTCTAATTTGTTTGGCATAGCTTTTAGTTTGCCGGGTACATTTTTTAAACTTTTTTGTTGCGCCTTTTTTTAAATAAATTCAACTGTATTTTCGAGGACTGTAAAGTTTCCCTTAGTGTTTTACCCTCTACAAGCAAATGCTCATAGCTTACACAGTTATCACATTTAACAATTTCATCTTCAAGGGGTAGGGGGTGAGCTGTAGCAGTTTCGTTTATTTTAATGATTTTTTTTTTAGGATTTAAATGTTCAATTATTTCCAAAGCAGCTAAATGATTATGTCTAACATTAAATCGTTCTTCTCTAAGCAGAGGCAATTTAAATTTATAATTTTGTTCCGTCTGATTGGTTAGGTTCAAAGATGAAACAACAATTGTTTTTACTATTTCCCTTTGTGATAGGCTAGGATCGCCTGCGCTGCATATTACGCGACAGACTTTCTATAAAAATACTGTATAAATAATTAACTAATGCAGAAAACACCTGTAATATTATAAAATAAAATTCAGTCCCAATGTTGTGAATGAATAAAGTTTTAAAAATGTAAATGTTTACAAAACATTACGGAACCTTGGAAACTGATGAATATCACCTAAGGACTGTGGTCGAGGTACAGGAGCAATACACCTTGGCACGTCAGTCGCTGCGTGTGGATCATAGTCCATCAATCTCGAAGTGACGACTATATCGCACTGCCTCCATTACCACAGAAAGAATTTTGTTTCTCCATCTCGTTTTTTTGACTTATAAGTGTTTACACCAACCCATTTCTTTAATGGTTTCAAATGGTTCCGTCCAGCATGGGTTTTTTTCTAACTTAGAATTGAAATCCAGTATGGATAATACTGTACGTGCAACCATTCCATCATAACTGAAGTGATTTATTTTAGGATTATATTTTAGCGCAACGCTGCGGAAAGATTCCAATTTGCCGGCGTGACGATAGTTTTTTGTGTGCCGTACATCTTCTAATAATTTGTCATCACAAATAGTTTTGGAAATAACATGGATATCTTCTTTAGAGTTTCTAGACCATTTCTTTTCTTTCACTATCACTGTGTTCTTCGTGTGCGCAGCAATTTATATATTTACCACCGGTTCAAGGGTTAAAGTATGGGTGTCAGTGATTTGCTTTAAAATGGAAGTGAATTTTTCAATTAGAGCCACATCGTTTCCCCGCATGTTTGAGAAGACCAACATAGGTGATTTATAATACCTTTTATAAGTTCAAACTCAATCCCTTCTGTTTTAAGCTTTTTTGTTAAAGATTTGGAGATATGCTATACGTCAAATTAATGGATTATTGTACTCAGGGGCGCACCCATGGGGGGGCTTTGGGGCCGAAGCCCCCCCAGATGAAGGCCCTCCCCCAGAAAATTAAGGTTATTACAAAAATATGATTAGCACTAAGTTCAATCAATTAATCAATTATATTTTGTTTGATTATATTTAATATAAAAGGGATTAAATTTGTGTGGTAATTAGGGTTTTTCAAAGGAATACTTCTTTCTGTTGATTTTTAATTTTACTGTAAATTTGCACTTAAATGAAAACTGGACCTGTGAGACTGTCATATTTTCTAGAAATGGTTAAAGTATTTACTCTCTGTGCATAGAATTTTGGAGTGGGTACAATAATTGAAATTATTATTTTATAGCAAATATGTAGACATTATTGTATCAGGAAGAGTGGAAGTGACAGTTGAGATATTATCATATGCCCCCACTTCCCCAAACTGCAAATCCTGAGTGTGAAGAAGATTATGTGAACACAGACCTTTTAAACCAGTGGCGTACTCAGTGACATAGGATAGGTCGAGGATCCGATTTTGGTATGAATTAGCTTAGATATTACCATTTGCATCCTTTGAAATCAAAATTTTTGCTGGGGGAGAAAACCCCAAAACCCCGCTTTTTAGGGGGCATCACTGATTCTCTATCTTTCTTATTCCACTACTTCAAATCAAATTTCCAAATATTACAGTAATTGAAATATAAAATGTTGCAATTATGAAAATTGTTACGAAAAAAAGCCCCCTTCCCCCAGCTCAAAATCCAGGGTGCGCCCTTGATTGTAGTGAAATTAGTACGCATCATTTTTCGAATGCTACAATGCCGATCAGTCACAAAAAGTGTGACTGTGCACTTTTTTAATAACCTGCCTGGTAAAGTTTTACATGCCGGTTTTTCCAGCTCGCCTGCTACTTGCCCCTTCTGTAATACTACAAAGTCTACGTACGATTCTCCCACTGTCAATCCATTGCAGTATCAGTCACATATTTGGGACAGAAACCAGGGCTATCGAACTGTACGTCACCTGCTAGTCTCACTTAATTTGTCTTTTCAAAATATAAACTTTGTTCGTTGAAACAAAATATTTTTATTGCAGGAACTACATACCTCTTAATAATATTACGGAAGCAGTTATTTAAAATACTTTTGAGTGTCTGAAAAGTTTTTAAATAAAGAATGACTCATACCACACAAATGCATTGACGTTGCTAGTCGTATGTTTAGTGAAGATCGCCTATTACTATTAGAATGTGAATGCAATAAACAAATATGACCTGCATATTTTGTAGTTATTAAAAGTGAAGCTCCTTTTACACCTGACTGTACATCACATAAAGCACCACCACATAGCAAGCAAAATTTGTATAGTTGAAGAAGGCAATCAAACACTACTATAAAAACCTGAGCACCAAATCTTTTTCCATTTCTTTGCTTGCCTTTCAGCGGCTTATTGTATTGTGTTTCTTGATTCTCATCACCCGAACTTATGCTCTCGTCACTTACAAAGTAAACGTAATAATCATCACTATCGTTATTATCTTCCTCAATACTGTTTTCGGTTGTAGGAAAAAAAATTTCTGTAACACTGTGTCCAAAGCTGACATTGAATTTCTTCATCGTGGCTGCGCTAACATGAGTCACTAGTTTCGTAACAGCTCTCATTTCCAAGCTCATTACATAAAAAAGCTACCACATCGCATATATCTAATGCACTCGAACACGTGTCGTCGTGAAGAGCTTCTTCAATAATCTTCTTCCTCTGATAAGGTGATCCTTCTTAGGCGATCCTTCTCCTTTCACCTTTATTGTGGGAACTGCACTCTTTTTTTTAACTGATATGGAGTCTTGATTTTTAAAAGTTTTGTTCTATACATGGACGAAATTCAAAGTCATCATCGGTAAAATGTTGTTAGCACACTTTGGCGATTAATTTTACCCAACCATGCTTTACATCTACTTGGTGACATTTCCTTGTTAGGCAAACTGTGAAAGCTTATGTCTTTATTTTTATCTACACTATTCGAACATATATTAACATAACATTGGGGCGGAATGACATTATACACTAATTTTCTATTCCAAACCCCAGCGACACGACTCACAGATGGCTCGGCGCGTAACTGTGTCTGCAGGTGTACGGACAGCGTGTGATAGCCTACCGTGACGTCATCACTGCCTGCTCGCTTGTACAGTACCGAGGATATCTCGAGAACCAGGCGTTGCATTACGCTCCAGTTTTTAGCGTTGCCATTTGCTTTCTAAGATCACTTCACCCAGCACAATGTGTTGTATGACAGGTCCTTTAATAAAATAAAAATAAAAATAAATTTAATAAAAGAAAACAAACATGCACAACACAAAAATAATACGTACTATACGAGTACTGCTACCAACCAAACCATAATGGAAACGTATTGACGAATACCAGGTTGCCAGTTCACAAGTGGCGAGTGCTACCAAATCACGCTTGCTTACATATCAGCTAATCAGATGGAAGCACCTGACATTTGCTACGCTATAAAACACGCTGTTCGCAGCGCAACTCTAATAAAAGATATAACTAGTGCCATAATATTAATCTTTAAAAAGCCTGAATATTGGGGGTGCTGAACACTCTGAAAATATTTTAGGTATGCTTAATATGCAAAGCACTCCCACAATCGGCGCTATATGATATGTAATATGTATGTATGTATGTAATGAGCTGATGATGTATGTATTGTGGTGTATGTATTATTTATGTATGTATGTATGTACTACTGCGTATGTATGTATGTATGTATGTATGTATGTATGTATGTATGTATGTATGTATGTATGTATGTATGTATGTATGTATGTATGTATGTATGTATGTATGTATGTACGTATGTATGTATGTATGTATGTAGTATGTATGTATGTATGTATGTACGTATGTATGTATGTATGTATGTATGTATGTATGTATGTATGTACGTATGTATGTATGTATGTATATGTATGTATTGTATGTATGTATGTATGTATGTATGTATGTATGTATGTATGTATGTATGTATGTATGTATGTATGTATGTATGTATGTATGTACGTTATGTACTGTATGTAGTATGTAACGTATGTACGTATGTACGTATGTACGTATGTACGTATTGATACGTATGTATATGTATGTATTAGTATGTATGTATGTATGTATGTATGTATGTATGTATGTATGTATGTATGTATGTATGTATGTATGTATGTATGTAGTATGTAGTATGTATGTATGTATGTATGTATGTATGTATGTATGTATGTATGTATGTATGTATGTATGTAACGTATGTATGTATGTATGTATGTATGTATGTACGTATGTATGTATGTATGTATGTATGTATGTATGTATGTATGTATGTATGTATGTATGTATGTACGTATGTATGTATGTATGTATGTATGTATGTATGTATGTATGTATGTATGTATGTATGTATGTATGTAGTATGTACGTATGTATGTATGTATGTATGTATGTATGTATGTATGTATGTATGTATGTATTATGTATGTATGTATGTATGTATGTATGTACGTATGTATGTACGTATGTATGTACGTATGTATGTATGTATGTATGTATGTATGTATGCATGTACGTATGTATGTGTGTACGTATGTACGTATGTACGTAATCTTTCTTTTTATTTCTGAATATGACACTGACCTTGCTTTTTGCGTTGATAATTGTGCACTTACTTAATAAAATATAAGCTATGCATTGTTTTATTTGTAATACACTATGCGTGAATCTAAACCTAGCCTTTGCCTTGCATTTTATGATAGTAAAGCCAACCTGAACACGGGCAGGATTGATGAATTAAAGTTAAGAATCGGACTCGAACCATTATGGCTGCCGTGCCTTAAACTGTTTGTTATATAGGTGAATCTTGATGTTCAACCTTTCAAATTATGTGTTGTTATTAATTTTTCAATGCACTACCTTATTTGACTTTGAATACAAAAATAACCTTGAACCGAACATTCAAAATAATATAGTTTAAAATATTTTATTACAATTCGTTTTTTCTGCGATCACATCATTATAAAGACGACGCAGACAACAAGACTATATTTGGGAGTTTGTAGTTAAATATCAACTTATTATAAACTTTTGTTTATATTATTGAGGGTGACAATATAAATGCCGGACAAAGACAACAAATCTCAACCAGATCTACAAGATTCTCTCGAAGTAAGTTAAAAGGTTTATTGCAATAATGGTATTTTGAAAGTTACTTAAAAATAATAAGAGTTAACGTGAGTTCGAATCTCCATATTATTTTTGTTTGTATTAATTATAAATACATTTTACTTTTTTACCCACTTCGGTGGCCGCATGGTCTAAGGCGCTACTCTCACAATACTGTATACTGCCGATGATGGGGAGATCGGGGTTCGAATTCCGGTTGAGTGTACTGAGGGTAGTTTTGTTCTAAATGGTTTTCCACTCTCTACGTAAATGCTAGTACACATTTTCTAATTTCAACCTTCCCCATCCCTAGCACACTATCGTAATTAGTACATAGGCGGGTAGCCGAAAGATGGAGAGATCGGGTGCACTGAGGTTTCTTCCCTCAATGGTTTTCCACTCTTTCTCTCGCTCTCTCTTTCCACACAAATGTGGGTGCACTTCTTCTAAATTGAGCCTTCCTAATCCTTGACCCACTAATGTAATACATAGGCGTATAAACCTAACGGGTATTATGACGTGGTGTTAAAAAACAAACATAACCGTGATATATAACTTTTCTATATAACATTTGCTAGATAAATTTTTATCAGTAGAGAAACTTGTGCTATTAAAACTTACAACAGAGCACGTCTTTTTGCAACAAATTTGGTTGAGTTAAAAATTACTAGAAGAAAGGAGGCAATTCTCATCGCTAGAACATTCGATTGAACGATAAAGTAAATGAACATCAATATGACGAGGACTGATATCTATTGAATTAAATACCAAAATAATATTCAGTACGCGGTCGAATAAATATGCTTTAAGCTAGATTCACATGTTCGCCGAAAACAGAAAGCAGAATCTGTCTCAGTGGTGCAGCAATTCACACGCTGTATGTTGACCCATGATGCATTGTAGCGCAAACTTAAAATGCTGATTATCAACATATTTTATTTTCTAGTAGATGGACATATATTTTAGATAATTTTTCCAATGGATGTTTTCAAATTATATTGCTGTGTCGTGCCACCATCCGATACATCAATACACCACAGTACACACGCTTTACATTAACGGGTTATTTAAAATCTCCTCACAACGGCCAACGAAGCTGTCTGCTAGCTGTTGGCTCTACAGCGCATGCGCTGCAATATGTACATGCGCACCCATTTGAGATGGCTGATTTTTAGATTTTATTGGTTCTCCTGTGCCAAGATCTCAGGCAGATCAGACAAAGTAGAAATAAAGGTAGATTCACACGCTCGCCGAAAAACTAGCGCAGAACAAAAACGTGGTCACGTGACGAGCTCTAAGCCAATAACAAGATGTCCACCTAATCGGCGCGAGCCGTTCCGCTAAAGTTCAATTCATCTCTACTTTGTCCGCTCTGCCTGAGATGTTCGGCTCAGGAGACCCAATCAAATATCAGAACCAACCATATCAAATCAATGCGCATACGCATTTGACAACGCATGTACTCTACAGCCCAAAGCTAGCAGACAGCTTCATTTGTCTTTGTGAGGAGATTTGAAATAATCCGTTGATGTAAAGCTGTGTATCGATGTATTGGATTTTGCTACGACACAGCAATATAGTTTGAAAACGTTCATCAGGAGAATGATCTAAAATATATGTATAGCCATTAGAAAATAAAATATGTTGATAATCAGCTGTTTTAAGTTAGCGTTGCAATACATCATGGGTTAACATACAGCGTGTGAATTGCTGCACCACTGAGACAGATTCTGCTTTCTGTTTTTGGCGAACGTGTGAATCTAGCTTACGTTGAACTTGAGCAGAACAACTCACACCGATGAAAACCTGCAAAAATCATGCCATCTATGTCTTATATGAAAAAAAAAGTCACTTCTGTAATATGACGGGTGACTTGGTGGTCTAGGGGTAAGGTGTCAGATTTCTGTGCTGAGGGTCCGGGGTTCAATCCTCGGTCCCGGCACAGATTTATCTGATTGCCAAACCCTTCCTTCACCTCTGACAAGACGTGTATTAATCACAACTTGTGAATGTGAGGAATGCCAGTCCTCCACCGTGGTTCGGATTCCACGTTAAACTGTAGGTCCTCCATTTCATCTCACAATCACCCTACCATTACACATTAGTGTAAGTGCGGATAACCAGAACGGGTAGTAAGACGCGGTGCTAATAATAATGTAATATGACATCCTACACTATGACCTTGAAACGACATTTTTAAAAGCTCCCGTTTCCGTACGCCATCATTTATCATTAATACAATATGGAGGTCCGGCTTAATGCATAAGAGCCCCCGAGGTTAGAGGCCCCCGCCTAACCCCAAAAAAATCACTTTGATTTGTCCCATTTAATTTGTAACAAAATTATATTTCATTATTTTGGTTTTTTCGTAAAATTTATCCGAAACTTAACTCGAAATTCCATACTCGAATCCCTGTCTGTTTATTTATTGTAACCAATATTCGTCGCTAGGGGTGCTGGTGACCTGGTATTACGTGGAGTCCGACAGTCTATGCTTATTAATCAACGCAATTTTTCTTTTGTAAAACCGGAAATACTAAATATCTGTAGACTAAGGGAAAAAAAAACATTGATTCTCTATTGACAATTTCTTAGGTAAAATAATAAAATACTTGGCACAAGGCCAACTAAAGTGTTAATCCGGCCCTGACAGTACGTACTCGAAATTCCTGCTAAAATGTATTTACATAGGTTATTTTACCTATATAAATACATTATAATGATTATGTAAATATATTATTAAGGACCCCCTTAAAGTAGCTACATAAGGAGCCCCTCGGCCCATAGATCTGTCACTGAACTCAAACACTCGAGAACGTTTATCCGTGAAATATATGATTATTTTAACCATTATTTAGGTTGAGATACAACAAGCAACTGATTCTTCAGAAGACGAGAGTAACAAGGATGTCGGAACTGCTCCTGTCTCAGAACAAGTTCCACAAGATAAAAGCAGTCAAAATGATCAAGAGAACGGCGAATTGGTGGTAAATATGTAGTTTAATTTACCATTGTAGTTTCATTTGAAGAGTTGCATGAATGAATAAAAATGCAGGGCGGCACAGTATATTCTAGCAAGCAAAGCTAATTTTTTAAAAAATCTATAAAATGTTTACGATAGTTTGCATGACTGAGAAGAACTTGGTTCGATCCCTAACCGTTTGCACTGAGAGGTGAGTCTGTCCACACTGTGCTGCCCCAAAGTTTAGTTGCTCGAATGTTGATGCATTTCCTTTTAATTCACCCTCTCAATCTTTTCCCTTACGTTAGCTAGTTGGAGTTACTACGTTGAGGCAGCTTTAATACCGGATGGTGTATGTAACATTCAACCTTTTTGATTAAACATATAGCATGATCTGCAGCTACTGGCAATCATCAGAAGACGAAAGAAGAAACGACGTTTTTGGGTTCACACAATTATTCAAATTGTATGAGCTCTTGGTGCTTATAGTGTTTTAACTTCCGAATTAGCACAACCCCCAGAAATATAACTTATCTGTGCCATTTTCTTCTAGTTTGTCTAGAAAGTTAGGCGCAGATTGCAACAATTTAAGACTTGCTGCACGTCAAACATGGAACAGTGAACCAGTCTACTCAATCACAAAGTGGAATGAATGATAGAGCAACGTGTGTCATACATTTCCAGGTCTGAAGTGTATCCCTTGTTAGCAAGTGTTCAATCACCGATGGTGCGTGCATGTATCACATCGCATACATCATGTGTTATGTGTCTGTTTCATCCGGTGTGAAACCTGACCACTTATCAGTTACTGGCACTAAAGCGTGACATGCTTTTAAGAGCATGAGGCTATCAATACATAAGTACATTTTAATGTTCGCATGATTGGCTCACTGGTATCGTAGTAGTGCGAGATATAAACGAGAAGCGAATCTGACACCAAGAGCATGTTTCTCCTTTAATAGAGTGGCCAAGGGTGATATTACACTCTCATATTGCTTTTATAAAAGAACTTAATAAACTAAATGTGATAATTTAACCACCCCAAGTTGATCTCTGTGATCTTGGGGTAATGTGCTCGCCTTGGGACCCGATGTTTGTGGGTTCAAATCTATCCGGGGTCAACGGATATTTCTTGAGCGATAAAAATCCGTAGCATAACTTTCTTCGTAGGGGAAGTAAAGTCGTCGGTCCCATGTCGATTGTAGCATGTAAAGGAACCCTGGAAGGTCTGTGAGATCACCTTTCCCGGCAAAATTGTTAGGCTCTCTCGCTCTCATGTGCCTATATATTCGGTCGGTTCAGAAAGTGCACGTTAAATACCTCAAATAAATAATCTAGTCTGTTTTCGACACAATACCCAACAAATTGTTCCTATCCGGTTGATTCGGAACTGGGGAGGGTGGGAGAGTATTTCTCCATCACCCCTGAAGACCTTTGCCCCTCTGGCTCCTCTAGAAATAAATTTGCTCCTTTTTTGGATTGTCTTCACTCTGCCTCTGACATGCCTTGAGCGCCTCAGGTTTCGTGAAGCAATAAAATAGCACCAGTAATTAGGATTACCTATTTTTTCAACTCTGAATAAAGTATTTTGTTGCCAAAGGTGCAGCCAGAACATTTGATGTTTTCCGTTTGATTTATACTCTTATCAAGAACGTCTGCACGATTTTTCTCCAAAGAAGGCAAACCAGGGGGTCTGGGAAAATTTATTAAATTGAAGCCTCAAAAGAAGCTTTTTAAGGCAATCCTTATCTCCTGAAAATAAGATACAACACAAGAAAAATGTTTCAAATTTATCCAAATCCGTGGGTGGACTCTTGACCTTGACGATTTGGATAGCAAATGCTCTTGGAGTTGCTCGCGCATGCGCCAAACTATCAACCCTAATGTTAACAGGTGGCCTGGGTGACGGGCGCTAGTAATTAGTTCATTAGTTATAATCTCTGTTTGTTGGCTGGAGGCACTGTTTAGAGCTTTAGTTTAGAACACTGTTGGGCGGAATTACTTCTAATATTTATACAACCTCAGAATCTCACGGGGCGCAATTGCCCCCTCCCGATCCTCCTCCCCCTGTGGGTGCCCATGACTCTTATACTTGTAAAATTAACTGTCGTTATTGAATGTTCATAATATTAGTGTAAAAAGTATATGAGGCCTCCAGCACGTATTTTTTCTAGTGCAAGGGCTCCTTCGTCTAAAATGTTTGGGAACCCCTGTTCTAGTTCATGAATAATGCGTACACATTTAAAATTGAATAATCTTTTATAATTGTGCAACATTAATTCTGTTTTGGCTGTGAACTATTATCACTGGAAGTATTGCTTATATGCGTATTATGTGCTATGCATGGATCCAAACCTCCGCTTGGGTATCTGTGTAGGACCCCATAGAACCGTTGCGCGAAGAATGTAAGGCGACCTGTTGCTCTGACTACGTTCAACATCTGGACAAGTGCAATGCTAGAGTGAACAGCAGGAAAAAAACCACAGAAACGTGTGCGGAGGAACTAAACGATTTGTTTGGTTGCGTGCACACGTGTGTGAGTACCAAACATTTTTTATTTTTGAAAATATCTTTTGAATTTTGTTAAGGAGGCTATAAATTGTAACGATTTTATATGAAATAAAATATTAATGTTTATATAACAACAATTATGCCTTGTATCAGCGCCATATGATTGGATACACATCAAACAGACAATGATGAATAGTAGTTTAAAAAAAAATATATGGGTACTATATATATATATATATATATATAAAAATTTATTTAGCATTGCGTCTCAAGGCCGTAGCCAGCCAATAACTTCAGGGGGGAGGGGGTTTGGTGGGCCCATCCCCCAATTGACAGAAAATAGAAAAAATTCTAAATAAAAAACAGTTCTAGAAGCTATCTGAAGTGTTTTTTATGGCAACACTACCCCCAACTATCGGAGGCTAGGACAAACTCTAATTATTAAACAGATCTAGAAGCTCTCTTAAGTGCTTTTTTATGGTACCATAACCCCCTAATTGCCGGAGGCTATAGGAAAAGTCTCTATATTTAAACAACTCTAGAAGCTCTTTAAAGTGTTTTTTGGTAACATGACCCCCTAACTGCGGGAGGCTAGGACAAATTATAAATATTAAATGGCTCTAGAAGCTCTCTAAAGTGTTTTTTATGGTAACATAACCCATTAACTGCCGAAGGCTAGGACAAATTCCAAATATTAAACAGCTCTAGAAGTTCTCTAAGGTGTTTTTTTAATGGCAACATAACCCCCTAACCGCCGAACAATAGGAACAATTCTAAATATTAAACACCTCTAGAATCTATCTGAAAACTTTTTTATGACAACATAGCACCATAACTGCCGAAGGCTAGAAAAAACTCTAAAAATAAACACCTCTGGAAGTTCTCTGAAGTGCTTTATATGGTAACACAACCCCATAATTTGTACTTGTACCTTAATTTTGATATTGTTTAAACTATAAATAAAGCCATATATATTTTGTTCATAAAATTTCGGGGGGGATTAGAACCCCGAACCCCCCCCCCCCGACTACGGCCTTGTTGCGTCTTATTACCCGTTCGGGTTATAGTTTAAGTACTATTTACGCTAATGGGTTATGAATGAGGAAGGTTGAATTTAGAGGAAGTGAGCCCGCATTTGCGTGGAGAGAGAGTGTAAAACCGTTTAGGAAACCCCCTACCCCCAGTTCACCCGACCGAGATTCGAACCTCAATCTCTCCATCCTCATTTTTTTAAATAATTTTATTTTACAAGTTTGTAAGTTTATTCAATGTATGAAATTCAAAAGGTTGTAAAAATATTATGTGCCCAAATAAATCTTACGAAGGAAACAAACAAACTATGGACAATATCAAAGTTTGTTTTGTTTCTTTGTAAGGTATAGGCCTATTTGGACAAATATTTGTACAATTTTTTTATTCAATATATTGTTTTAACTTCCCCTATTGCAATGCAACGAGCTATAACCAATATATTAATAATAATAATAATAATAATAATAATAATAATAATAATAATAATAATAAATATTTAATTCATACTCAGGTAATTAAAAAACTATTTTAGTTAAAACTTTTTTTGGTGGCAGGGGGTTACATTATTTCAGTATCCGCCTCCATGGCTAAGTGGTTGGAGTTTTCAAACACTAATCTTCGGGGCCCTCGGGTTCGGTCGGTGGTGACAAATACTTCCTGTGTTAGGGGGTGATTGAACCGGGGAGGGGAGGCGGGTGGTGGTATGTGCAAAGTCAAAAATATGATTTTTTACAGTTAAATAGCGCCTTAAAAAATTAAATTAAATCAATTTTACAGATAACGGATTTTTTCTTAATTTTAATGTATGCCTGTTTTCGTATTCATTTCCGATAGTCTAAAAGGGAAAATGAAACAAATTCATCGAGGGCAACTTTATTTCAGGTGTATAGGGGAGATTAATAAATTAATCCGTCATCGCTGGGTTGGAGGGCTTCTTGTGTAAATTATTTTTAAACCTACTAGATTAAAAGGGGGCTTTAAAGAAATAAAGAAGTCTTGGGAATACTTTTTTCGTTGTTCTACGGTTAATAGATATATATGTTATACTGCATATTAATTATGATTTGAGCGTATAACCCGAACGGGTTGTAAGACGTGGTGCTAAATAAATAAATTATGATTTACTTTGGGACTAATTGAAATCATATTTTTTATTTTAGGTGGTCAAGAAAAACTTATTCCAGTACCTCAAGTAAATTTTTAAAACTCATCATAAAAATTTCATATAAATAATTTAAAATAAGTTTTATGTTACTGAATGGAAAACAATAAATGAATTAAAATTATAAACTAATTGTGTTATTGTATTTTCCGGGTTGCAGTACAATTAGTGTCTCCTGTTGATTTGTTGCGTAGTCTAGAATCTTGTCTAGAAGTAATAATTCCTTTGTTTGAAACAACACTCTCGTAGCGGGGTTTCCACATGCAATGATTATTGGCGCCAGTTTAGTGGCATATGGAAACATGTAAATTCAACTGGCGCTGTCTGAATGGCGCCACTAATCATAGCGCCAGTAAAGTAAAGAGCAGTTGAACTTTTTGGCGCCAGTACCCTGTTTGTTTGTAAACAGTGTTTAAATTGCTAATCTTTTTTTTATGGACGATGGTGACACTAGAAAATAAATGATCAACAAAATATATAATAATGTTCCTCGAGGCATATGAACAGTATCAATGCTTGTGTAACCATAAAATTTCTTCATTTATAAAGACAGAAAAAAAAGAGACGAGGCATTGAGAAAAATAGTCGAGGTTGTGTCCAATGCAGTCACAGAACTTAGTCTAAGCGCTGCAAAGGCCAAAATACGTAGTATTTGAAATCCATTTACTAATAACCCATAATCTATGCTTTCGCTTCTTTCTTTTAATTTTTTCTGGAGTTCTAAATACACGATTTGCACTACGACATCAATACTTGCATTAACTACGGCAGTTGACGCCATGTTGAATACTGCGCCAGTAGAAAACTGATTGATGAATGTGGAAACACAAACTGGCGCCATTAAACTGGCATACTCCTGGCGCCAATAATAATTGCATGTGGAAACCTCGCTTAGTACGATTGTGAATTTACCAGGACTAGGAGCATCAACTATTGTAAAACCAGCACATAATTTGAACTATATATTAATTTTAAAATAACGCTATTCAGTTTTGATAAATTGCTGTCTGGCCTCAATATGGAAATTTGCGCCAATTTAAATAATGGTGAAACAGATTTGGACTATTTAACGTCTTATTTAACCGACTAAGTAAAAATGTTGTCTTACGGAAAGAAAAAAACCTGTTTTCTTTTTTTGTTTTTGCTATTAATATTTGTTAAGGTCAGAGAGATGGACTTAGATTTAAATTTTGTACTTTTATGTATTTTATATCAATTTTGGTTAGATAAAATAAATAAGATAATGCTACAGTAGCAACGTATAGTTTAAATTTCTACATCCTTGAATATCTGTTATAAGCATCATGGTCTCACAGATATATAACACACACACACACACACACACACACACACTGGGTGTTCGCGGGCTAAGCGGCTAATCTTTGGGACGTGGTAGTGGATCACCAAATACAAACACGTTTTTCTACAAAGGTCCGCTGCAAGACCTGTGACATGGTCTTTGCGTTCCCTGATTTAACGCCACTAGATTTTTTTTATAGGGAGCTCTCGAGCAAAAAGTGTGTGAAGTGCCTGTTATTGACCTTCTATAATTACAACAAAGGATAACGCAGACTTGCTAAAAAACCCCAGTCGCATAATGTCGGTCAGCCACTCGTTAGGTCATTGATAGGTGCAGTGCTTGTATCCAGGCTGGAGGCCGTAAATTTTAGCAAAATAAATAAAATATTTTATTCAATACATACCTATTTTGTTTTTTGCTGTTTGCGCGAAAAGAAATCGAATACTAGCAAATCTTCAAAAAGAAATTTTGAGTTAGTATATTGATCCCAAAGTTTAGCTGTTAAAACTGGGAACATTCCGTATATATAAAAAAAAAAGACAGCTTTGCTCAAACACCACAGCAATATTTTATTTATTTGAGCCCAAACAAAAAAAGTTTTTTTTAAATATCAAAATATGAACCATAATTAACGTTCTACCTTATCTAAAATTGGAGAATGTGTCCATAAGAAATCATGCAATAAATTTCAATTCCGGACGTTATGTTGAAGCAACAGCTAGCTGCAAGGTATCGCTGCAAACGCTACCATGATCTAGTTAGTTTGTTCATTGAAACAGAGATAGCGCGAGAGCTCAAAGCGAATGTACAGACGATTAAAATAAGCTCCAACCGGAATGGAAGCGCCTTATTTGGGACAAGGCAACCCTCGAAGCGAACTGTCTGTTTCTATTCTGGTCTGGATAAGTGCGAACAACGTTCTAGTTGTCGTTAGTGCAACAATTGTTAAAGACAAATAATATATTTGTTGGTTCTGTCGTTGAAATAGTGAGGTAAGTCTTGTGTTTGTTACTTTAAATTAAAATGATCATGGGTGTTATTTGTAGAGTTATCACTATAAGATTTGACAGTTATATCTCTTATATTGATCTGACATTTGCTTTTTCTCAGCAGTGTTTTTGTACCATCTTTATAGTTAACGTGTTTGTTATTTACTTATAATGACTACATTATTGTTTGTAAACTTTTAAACTGGTATTGTTTTGAACTAAGCTTATTCACTCCTCTCAATCAATGACTTTCTTTTGGAATCCAAACAGAGCTATATCGGAACGTTTCTGTCCCGCCGGTGCTTTAACGTCAACATTTAGGCACAATAATGTTAAATTTATTTGTTAGGAGACGCATGGCTTTGTTGAGAAATATTTAAATACATAAATAGTTTTTAAATGAGCCAAAAGTACTATCAACGAATGAATTGAAGTTTTAGTGAACTCCAAATCAGTCTTCGCACCACGTGTAAACCTCTTAGGTATTTGAACGAACTAAACTTTAGCCGAGGGGGCTGGGCAGTATTTTTTTGGGTAAAGAGCCTTAACCATCCTGCCCACAGATGAGGCCAATTTTGCAAAATATAATCCCCGAGTCTAATATACATGAATTAGTTATTTAAACTATAAATAATATTAAATTATTAAGTTGAGCATACAAATTTTTGAAGCTCGAACAGTACAAAAAAAAAACACGTTTCGGTGGCCGCATGATGTAAGACAGGCGTGCAAACTCACGGCCCGCGGGCCGCATGCGACCCTATCCATGATGTTGTGCGGCCTGCAGACTTTATGATGAAACATATGCAATGCGGCCCCCTAATTTTTCTTTTTATAAACGTCGAGAAAAAACAACATTTTGGAATGTGATATTTGATCATTAGGCATAATTTGGATAGCCATGGCATTATAGCACGTTAGGTTGGTGGACCAAATCCATCTTTCTTTGACATGGATCAATTACCGAAAATCGTTGAATTTGCACATTCATAATATGTTTGGAGGTACATATATATGTTAACAGCTGTTTTCTGATATGAAATAAAACCAAACACCCGAGAGATAAAAATGACTTCAGGCATAAGATAAAAAAAAGCCCGACATCACAAATGTTGCAATTAAAATGTTTCAAATTTTGGTAAAATATATAGGGTTTGTCTTATCGTTTTAAGTATGGGGCCTACTTTTTTTATTTGTGTAATAATAACTAAGTAATAGGATATTAAGTTATACAACAATAATTATCTTTCCTGAGTTGATGACAATACAGATTTTATTTTGAAATGCGGCCTTCTCATTATTTTCAATGCTTGATGTTGCCCTTAGGATCAAACGAGTTTGACATGCCTGTCCAAGCCGTCACTCTCCTGATAGACTAGACTGCCGATGATGGGAGATACAGGGGTTCGATCTCAGTCTGGTGTACTAGTCTCCCTCCACGCATATTAGCTACACCTCCTTTAAATTGAATCTTCCTAATTCATAACCCATTAGTGTAATTAGTTTATACATGCCTATAACCCGAACGGTTATTAAGACGCGGTGCTAAAAAAAAAGTACAAAATGTTAATTTTTTATTTACTTTGCTAGACACATTATTCTAACTCTTTAAGTCTTAATATTTATCAAAGTAAAGTTTTGTAATTTATTAAAAATTAAATAACCTTACATTATTGCCAAATGTAAATTAACATGTTTTAATTTTTGAAGAGCTTATTTTTAAATGTGCACATTGTTTGGAATTATAATAAAATGCCATAACGGAACATTTTTTTTACATCCATTAACTTACTGTTTCCAGCCTGTGGCCTGGGTCAGTTTTTTATTCAAGCCATAGATTTTCCATTCCCAGCTTGCTAGGCCTGTCGTAACTTCATATGCCCTATAACCTAACTTAAGACTAGGACAAGCACAACATCCAGTCCCCAGCCGTTAAATTATCAATGTGAAAGGGTAAACTCATATTTTCACCAATGACAAATTTTCCGCCCATGCCGGGAATCAAACCCGGGACCGTTGGCTCAATAGAGAGACACGCTACCGACTAAGTTGAGGTGTCGGCTTCTGTAAGGGAACTACACGCCATTTAATTTTTGGAAGCGCAGTTTTCGTGTCGCCACAGTCAGACTGTCTCGCGGGAAGAAGTAGAATATCGCTGACCCCCGAAATAAAATGATGATGTGGCTGTCGGCCAAAGGTAGACTTGGCCAATTTAAAGAGTCGTGGGGCTATCTTTTCCCCTCAAGCAATAGCATTTTCTCACATTTTATTAATGTCTTGAAATGATGAATTTTAACTAAAGGACTTTTTTTTTAATTTCGTGTGGCGAAGAGAGTATGTGGAGGGGAGGGTACAGGTCCCACGAGGTCGCTTCTTTCCTTTGACTAGGTTCCTTCTTACACATTTAGAAAATGTATAAAGAGAGCGATAATCCTGTGGTTTCATATAATTTAGCATAATTATGTTATCCTCATGGTTGGTTGATTATCTTTCTAAAACATGGCAGAGAAACTAAAAAAAAAAAATTGACACAAGGGACAAAAAAACAAGTTGGCGTGGGAAATGTTTAATCGCGCGCTCGTTTAATGGGCTCCCTGTATAGGTGATCTAGCAAATATTGTCAGAGTGCAAAAAATAAATAAAAACATAGTCGTGTGGTTTGATTTATTGAACGAGTGATGTGATAACTTTTGAACGTATTAACCGATCAACCCTTATATACCTACGGCTTCTAGCATTAATTATTTTATTATATATTTATTTACGTCTTGGGGGCATTTCCTGATACCCTATACGGTTGAAAATTGGTACATTGGTGCGAACTATTGTAATAAAATCAAACAAAAGTTAAGTTTTTAACTTGTGGCACCCGCTTCGGTGGCCGTATGGCCTAAGGTGCTACTCTCGCAGTAGACTAGACTACCGATGACGGGAAGATCGAGGTTCGGGTGTACATAGGGGGTTTTTTCCAAAAATTGTTTTCCACTCTCCCTCTACGCAAACGCGGGTATACTTGCGATAAATATGCCTTCCTAATCCTTAAAACTATTAACGTAATTAATACATAGGCGTAAAACCCGAACTGTTAGTAAGACGCGCTGTATAAAGACTTGGGGGGGGGGGGGGGATGCAGGTAACTGGGGGCCCGTAGTTTGTCCAGGGCCCTACTTTTGCTAAGGACAGCCCGAGTCACTAATGTCGAGTCTGCAGTAGACAATACAATAATAATTCAATAAAGCCTTTACCATGCAAAATATCCCATTACTTTGAGATTCAATTAGATCTGAAATCTTAACCGGATGATTTTCATAATAATTATTCTCAAAACTATTTTTATGACCCACAGGTATTTTATAAACAGATTAATTTTTATTTAGGAAGGAATAACTAACACACTAAACTCAGAACTAAATTAATCTGTTTCTATAAATGTTCCCGATTTTCTCCAGACAGATAATATGCATAATTGACCAAGCAGTAACAATAATTTTAATACACCAGAAATTAAGAACACAGATTTTGTAGTCGTACACTACGCAGATATCAGGCAAACAACTATCGGTACTTGTCAGGGTTAAGGTATTACATTTATTGACGTTTTCATTCCGGCTCTCCTACTCACGCCAATCTGGGACATAAATAATTCAACCTGACGTATATCGGTAATTTGTAACATGTTTTACTTTTATCAGTTTAATTTATAATCATAAATAAATAATCAGATTGTGTGTTTATATTTTTGACAAAATATAAAGTTAAAAATACAATTAATAAAAATGTTAATATATTTAGGAACTCAAAAATTAATAAATATTTAAATATATACTTACATTTAAAAAAATGTTTATCTACTGAATTTTTTTTCTTTCATCAAAAATTCATCATTCAATTAATTTTTTTTATATTTACAGGAACGAAACAAAATTGCATTTTGCATCACGTAGCCGATTCTGCACGGTATTTTTTTTTAAACGGAAATAGTATTTTCTTTAATATTTTTAATCTGGGACATTTACCGATAAAGTCAAACTCATATTTTGGCCCCCCTCATAAAATAAACCCAAAGCTTACCCACTCCTGACCTTGAGTAGGCTACAGTATATGGTTTCCCAGCACACGAGGATGGAATATACTAGAAAACAGCCTCCCGGTAAAGTTTGTAATCCAAGTCGCGTGCTGCACATCACAGATAGTCTCAGCGCCCAATACAACGACGTCCGTTCCGCCGCTCGCCTTTATTAGGTCATACTATACAAGTTGAGAGGAGGAAATAGATCCAGAAAAGAATATAACTCACTATTATTTTATTTACTTTTTAGCACACCGTCTTAATACCCGTTCGCTTATGTACTAATTACGCTAATGGTTTTAGGCTATATTTATAAGAGGCGTATCCGCATTTTCGTGGAGGGAGAGTGGGAGACCATTTCGGGGAAAAAAACACCCTCAGTACACCCGACCGAGATTCGAACCTCGAAACACAAAACAAAAGGTCAATGTCACAATAAAAATAATAAATATGTACATGGACCTTAAATGTTTTATTAGATTTAAATATAAAAACTTGTATTTTAATACGAATAGCTTATTATCATATGAAGCTTAGTAATCTGAATACTGGAGAATTTCAGTTTTAAGCCACTTGTTTTTCCTCACATTAGAGCTAAGCTGAGAGTTATTGACTAGGTCATAGAGAGATGGGCGAGGGAGGTGTTAAACAGTTATTCTTTACAACATTACGGTAGCCTATTGTTTTCAATAGTTTTTATTATTTTAAATGCAGGGGGGAGGATGTGATCACCTCAGGAGGTTTGAGTTCGAACCCCGGCCGTGTGTTCTGAGGGTGGTTTTATATCTAAAGGGTTTCTCACTCTCCCTTAACACAAATATGTGTACATCACGTTTACTTTGAAAGGTATCTTGTTTTTTGTTTTTTTAGCAACGCGTTTTACTGCCCTATTGTATTATACTTTTATGTATTAATTACGCTAATGGTTTTAGAGATAATGAAGGTTATATCTAGAGAAAGTGTACCCGAATTTGCATGGAGGGAGGGTGGTAAGCAATGTATGATAAAACACTCAGTATACTTGAATGGGATTCGAACACCGATCTCCCCGTGAACTCTATTGAAAGAGTGACGCCTTAGAACGTAGACCATTCGACCACCAAGGTGGGTGTTAAATATATTTAAAGTGCCCCAAATATTCCCAATCGGGAAAAAAGGCTTCATTATGTGTTATGTGCCCCCTTTTAAAGCAGATCTTTGTGAGCACCACGGGTGGATTGTGTTATTTGTTTGTGACTGTACCAGTCGTCAAGGAATGCGGCGTCGCAGGGTAACGAACTGACGAGGAGGAAACCCCGAACGAGCGGCATCGTGCTGTCCTGATGAGGCGACTGAGTGATCGCTCGAGAATGCCGTCCGTGTTTCCTATCGCCAGGATTGTAAAACTCATTTGTTGAAGAACAGCCAATACAACTCGAGCAATTGAAAACATTCCTACAAATGCACGTCACACGTACAGTCGCTTAACGGCAATCTTGGGGCCGTAATTACAGTCAAGTCTTGGGAGTCAACCAATCTCCCAGTATACGAATAGCAAGCAGTTCAGACTGTATTTATAGTCTAGTCTCTGGAGTCAACTAATCTCCCTGTATACGAATAACAAACAGTTCAGACTGTATTTATAGTCTAGTCTCTGGAGTCAACCAATCTCCCAGTGTACGAATAACAAGCAGTTCAGATTGTATTTATAGTCTAGTCTCTGGAGTCACCCAATCTCCCTGTATACGAATAACAAACAGTTCAGACTGTATTTATAGTCTAGTCTCTGGAGTCAACCAATCTCCCAGTGTACGAATAACAAGCAGTTCAGACTGTATTTATAGTCTAGTCTCTGGAGTCAACCAATCTCCCTGTATACGAATAACAAACAGTTCAGACTGTATTTATAGTCTAGTCTCTGGAGTCAACCAATCTCCCAGTGTACGAATAACAAGCAGTTCAGACTGTATTTATAGTCTAGTCTCTGGAGTCAACCAATCTCCCAGTATACGAATAACAAGCAGTTCAGACTGTATTTATAGTCTAGTCTCTGGAGTCAACTAATCTCCCTGTATACGAATAACAAACAGTTCAGACTGTATTTATAGTCTAGTCTCTGGAGTCAACTAATCTCCCTGTATACGAATAACAAACAGTTCAGACTGTATTTATAGTCTAGTCTCGGGAGTCACCCAATCTCCCAGTATACGAATAACAAGCAGTTCAGACTGTATTTATAGTCTAGTCTCTGGAGTCAACCAATCTCCCTGTATACGAATAACAAACAGTTCAGACTGTATTTATAGTCTAGTCTCGGGAGTCAACCAATCTCCCAGTATACGAATAACAAGCAGTTCAGACTGTATTTATAGTCTAGTCTCTGGAGTCAACCAATCTCCCAGTGTACGAATAACAAGCAGTTCAGACTGTATTTATAGTCTAGTCTCTGGAGTCACCCAATCTCCCTGTATACGAATAACAAACAGTTCAGACTGTATTTATAGTCTAGTCTCTGGAGTCAACCAATCTCCCAGTGTACGAATAACAAGCAGTTCAGACTGTATTTATAGTCTAGTCTCTGGAGTCAACCAATCTCCCAGTATACGAATAACAAGCAGTTCAGACTGTATTTATAGTCTAGTCTCTGGAGTCAACTAATCTCCCTGTATACGAATAACAAACAGTTCAGACTGTATTTATAGTCTAGTCTCTGGAGTCAACTAATCTCCCTGTATACGAATAACAAACAGTTCAGACTGTATTTATAGTCTAGTCTCGGGAGTCACCCAATCTCCCAGTATACGAATAACAAGCAGTTCAGACTGTATTTATAGTCTAGTCTCTGGAGTCAACCAATCTCCCAGTATACGAATAACAAGCAGTTCAGACTGTATTTATAGTCTAGTCTCTGGAGTCAACCAATCTCCCTGTATACGAATAACAAACAGTTCAGACTGTATTTATAGTCTAGTCTCGGGAGTCAACCAATCTCCCTGCATACAAATAACAAGCAGTTCAGACTGTATTTATAGTCTAGTCTCTGGAGTCAACCAATCTCCCAGTATACGAATAACAAGTTATTCAGGTCGTATTTATATTCTAGTCTCGGGAGTCACCCAATATCCATGTATAGGAATAACAAGCAGTTCAGACTGTATTTATAGTCTAGTCTCGGGAGTCACCCAATCTCCCAGTATACGAATAACAAGCAGTTCAGACTGTATTTATAGTCTAGTTTCGGGAGTCAACCAATCTCCCTGTATACGAATAACAAGCAGTTCAGACTGTATTTATAGTCTAGTCTCGGGAGTCAACCAATCTCCCAGTATACGAATAACAAGCAGTTCAGACTGTATTTATAGTCTAGTCTCTGGAGTCAACCAATCTCCCTGTATACGAATAACAAGCAGTTCAGACTGTATTTATAGTCTAGTTTCGGGAGTCAACCAATCTCCCAGTATACGAATAACAAGCAGTTCAGACTGTATTTATAGTCTAGTCTCGGGAGTCACCCAATCTCTCTGTATAAGCATAACATGCCGTTCTTCCTTGTGCCTCAATTAGCTATCATCACAGATAGGCTGATTACTGGAAATATTTTGAGCCCTGCATGGGATCACGCAAGGGTCCGTAATAGCTTATAGACAGCCAGGCAGCCACCATAATCACTCGGCTTCGGAGAAAGAAACAGGTCGTTTTGCGCGTCCACCTACTAATCTAAAGACTCCCGAGCACAATTCCTGGCATGGCTTGAAATGGATAGTTGTTAAATTGGGTCACCCTTATTGGTGAGCGCGGTACAAAGGCATCAGACTCTACTAGTCTGTTTTGCTGGTGATGAAGAGGTCAGGGTTTGAATCTTAGCCGGGTGTACAAAGAAAGTTTTTTCTAAAGGTATTTTATTTTTACCCACAAATGCGGACACATTTCCTCTAAGTACCATTTTCATCCTCCTTACCCCATTAGTGAAAATATATGGATCGCCCTCACGGCAGTATGATGCGTAGACAATAAAAAAACACCAAAAGAACAATAACATAGTTGCCAACTCTTCCAAATTTACAGAATTTTTAACCCGCCTCGGTGGTGTAGTTTGCTAAACGCACGCGCTAGTTTTGTGTTGAGCTAGACTGTTGATGACGGAGAAATCGAGGTTAGAATCTCGGTCGGGTGAAATAGGGGTGGTTTTTCCTAGATGGTTTTCCACTCTTCCTCCACACAAATGCGGGTTCACTCACTCTAAATTCAACATTACCAATTCCTAGCCCATTAGCGTAATTAGTACTTAAGCGTGCAGCCCGAACGGTTAGTAAGACGTGGTGCTAAATAATATAAATAAATACATTTCCAGGCTTAAAAAGATATAATTCTGGAAGAAAGGAGCTTTAAGAGAATACTAACTTTTTTCCTTTTATTATTATTGTTATTGTATACGTATTGAAATTATACATGAAAAGTGACAGCACTTGCTTCGGTGGCCGCATGGTCTAACTTTAAGGCGTCACTCTCGATCGTTTCATCATGTCTCGTCTGTCAGGAGCGTTGCGCAGACATTGTTCATGTGGCTGGTCGCGCTTTTATAATAATTAGTTTAATATTACGCGCTTAAGTGGCTGAATGGTCTAAGGCAGGGGTCTCCAACTGGCATGTGGACCGCAATGCCTTTTTTTTTTTTTTTTGCGACCTACGAAGTTTCTTGAAAAAGTAATATACTATAGTAAAAATGATATTTTTCATTCAAATTTAATGAAAAATATCAATTTTACTACAATTATTAGGGCCCTATATCATTTTTAGGTTGGAAATCTCTGGTCTAAGGCGTCCCTCTCGTTGTTAGACTAGCCTGCTGATGACGAGGAGGTCTGGGTTCAAATCCCGGTTGGGTATACTGAGACTGTGGTTTTCCCTAAATGGTTTCCCACTCTCCTTCCACACATGTGAGGGTAGATTACCTCTAAAAATTGCTTCCTTCCATCAGAATAATTTATTGTACAACCTGAACAGTTAGTAAAACTTGCTGTTAAATTTTTGTATAATATATATATATATATATATATATATATATATATATATATATATATATATATATATGTGTGTGTGTGTGTGTGTGTGTGTGTGTGTACACACCGACAGACACTGCAACTTCCGTTGTTACAACTCGCATGTGACTCATATCTAAGTTGTATGGAAATATGAGGACTCCTGTAAAATCTGTAAAACACAGGAAAGAAAATGGTGGAAACACTGTTGTAAGCTAGAGCCATCTGAATATCATCTTAAAGAGAACTGCATGGTCACTATTGAGATACAGCGTTGTCATTATCTTGTTTTTGTTCGGTCAATCTTCCCTTAAATATAGGACAAGTTTGGCAACGCTGGTTAGTCGAGGTTGTCAGTAGCTCCTTCTTGCCCCAGCACTCCACCTTCAGACATAACTGAGAGCGAGGAGATTTGGCAACAGTTAACTCAAGAGAGAGCGAAGATACAACTTTTCTCCATAAGACCTGAAGTAACCTCAGCGGTGATATTGGGTGAAGTGTAAACCGTCAAGGTAAGACTTTAACCATTCAGGGTAGATGGTGTGTTAATCTTTCAAGTATTGACACCTATAAAATAAGCAACCATCAAGCTCGGAGCGAGAGATATTGTTTGACAACTCCCGCTCCCTCCTCTTCTTGGCTTGTCTGTCGCTTAGCTGGACCACGAATGACCCACTTCCAACGCCTCTGACCTCAATCACCATATATTACCCTCCCGGTCTCATGTCCTGGCCACCAGCCGCGGGTCCACCGCATCGTCGACCGCAAAACTTGCAAGACAGCTTTTATTTGTGTGTACCGGGTCTCACTACCCGTACATGCTGTCCGCATATCTACACTGATGGGGCAGCTGTGACAGACTCGTCTGATCATAAGGGCCGTATTAAATATTAAATAAAAATACTGAGGAATACAATTATGTTACTTTATCTTGACCCCACAGAAAAGGTAGTAGGCCCTATTGTGATCGTCAAAAATATCTAACTCGAGATTCTGATAAACGTTGACGTTTCATGACTCGCTGTAACTGAACAAGTTTTTTATTTCGTTGCCGTCTGTCTGTTAATTTCTTTGTCCGTCTGTACCTCGGACTAGAGCCGAAACCATTTTACCGACCGGGCTAAGACTTGGTATCAGAGGTTTTCATAAAGTCCTCTCCAAGGGAATTAGATATCTAACCCTAAAATTAAGGGTAGGTTCACTGAAGAGTAAAACGAGAAGAAATTAAATTTTCTCAAAATCCGCTCCAACGATTTTGATTAAATTTTGCAGTCAGACACTATTTAACATTATATACAAAATGACAATTTTCATTTTTCTATGAGAATTATTTTTAGGGTACTATACAAGCAGAAATTTCCACTTTTGTTTATATCTTCATAGCTATTTGAGATACGGAATAATGTATCATTGTAAAGGTGTGGTACTATTAATATAAAACTCTTATTGTTTGAAATATATCTTATAAAACCAATGATTTATAACTCTTGAGATATAAGCAAAAATATATTTTTTATGGAATATTTAGAAATATGGAATTGATTGTTATGCTGTTTGGTGGACAGAGGTACTCCTCTTTTCTCATTGTTTTTATAATAATGTATCATATTACATTTGCGTTCTTTGATGGAATGTTTCTGCAACAGTGTGTATTATTTTACTTAACATACATACTCTACGAATTTTTAGTAAATGTATTTTAAGATGATAAAGTGTGTGCGGTGCACTGAACCATTTATTTGTATATTGGTGAGGATTTCAACCCTTTTTGGAAATAGATCCTTGTCGAAGAAATAGTACATATTATTTGGTACACCGTCTTCACATGCCAACATTCTCCAGATTATGCCAAATTTACAAATACGGTACATGATATTTGAAACTATTGTATTTCTTCGACGTTTTTTAATGAGGGATGTACAGTTTAGAGGAAATCTACACGTATTTTTGTGGAGGGAAAGTGAGGAATCATTTAGGAAAAGATCACCCTCAGTACTCCCGGCCGGGATTCGACCCCTGATATTCCCGTCACCGGCAGTTCAGTCTTTTGCGAGAGTGACGCCTTTCGCTACGATCACACTGGTTCCGTACTCTGAAGTATTTTTGCTCTGCAGTATAATGCCGAACACGGTCAAAGAAACAAAAACCCCTACGGCCGAATTTCACCGACCACTGGCCGAAATCCAAAGAGTTTGTTTTTTCCGGCCGTATTTGGCAGGTCTGAATGTTCTCTACTGCAGCAGCTGAGTTATATTTTTATTAAAATTTCCACTATATTAAATACAGGTTTATATTGACTCGCATTGGGTGATTTGGACAATTTAATAAGATTAGTTTCGGAAAAAGGATCTTATGGGATAATTTTCTCACTCTATTCATACATCTTGTTTATCTACTTTTTTTTTTTGTCTTCAAACAATAGGATTTTTAATAGAGGACTGGTATCTAATAAATACATACTGTGCAAGTCAATGTCAATTTTGAATGACGCGGCGTGCTTTTCTGGAAATCTATACAAAATCTCGGTGAAATTGTTCTTCGGTCCACTGCAGTAGTTGAAAGCAATGGGACCCCATGGTACTGCCGTGCGCCGTCGGTCGTATATGACAGGGCAAAACTACTGCCGAGTTCGGAGCCAGTGTGACCTTAGCCTAAGACCAAGCGGCCACCGAAGCAGGCAGGCTGTTGATGACCGTATTAGGACGAGAAATCAAATATAGCAGTGGCTGTTCCGATGTTTTGTAAACGCGTTGAAAACATAACAACTTGCTTTACGATTAGGTGGAGGGCAGTGGCGCACCCAGGAGGATAGGAGGGCAAGCTGTGGACCTCCCACTTCCCTCCCAAACCTCAAATACTCCTTTAACACTGCAAATAATTGTAATACAAACCAGGGGACCAGGGACTAAAATGTCAGACTCAAAATCTAGTTTGTAGGTAACGGAGAAATCAAGGAATCGAATCCAAACTGGGTATACTAAGGGTGTCTTTATTTTTAAAATGGTTTTACACTATCCCTCCACGCATATGACCAGGGCCTGGTAGTCACAGGGGGAAAATGACCAAGGGATGGATTTTCGCAAGGAAGAATGATCAGGGCCGAAGGTCAAGGAGAAGCACAACTAGGGACGGATGATCATAAGGGAGGAATGACTAGGGATGAAGGTCAAGGAGAAGCACAACTAGGGATGGATGATCATAAGGGAGGAATTACTAGGGCTGAAGGTCAAGAGGAAGAGCAACTAGAGACGGATGATCATAAGGGAGGAATGACTAGGGATGAAGGTCAAGGAGAAGCACAACTAGGGATGGATGATCATAAGGGAGGAATTACTAGGGCTGAAGGTCAAGGGGAAGAGCAACTAGAGACGGATGATCATAAGGGAGGAATGACTAGGGCTGAAGGTCAAGGGGAAGAGCAACTAGAGACGGATGATCACAAGGGAGGAATGACTAGGGCTGAAGGTCAAGGGGAAGAGCAACTAGAGACGGATGATCATAAGGGAGGAATGACTAGGGCTGAAGGTCAAGGAGAAGCACAACTAGGGATGGATGATCATAAGGGAGGAATGACTAGGGCTGAAGGTCAAGGGAAGAGCAACTAGAGACGGATGATCATAAGGGAGGAATGACTAGGACCGAAGGTCAAGGAGAAGCACAACTAGGGATGGATGATCATAAGGGAGGAATGACTAGGGCTGAAGGTCAAGGGGAAGAGCAACTAGAGACGGATGATCATAAGGGAGGAATGACTAGGGCTGAAGGTCAAGGAGAAGCACAACTAGGGACGGATGATCATAAGGGAGGAATGACTAGGGCTGAAGGTCAAGGGGAAGAGCAACTAGAGACGGATGGTGAGAGTGGGAGAGCAACTAGGAACAAGGGATATCTACTAGGGACTCAGGTGAGAGTTTGCTCTCAGTTCAGCCTGTTAGTGGCCAGTGTTGCCACGTGTTCCGGAATAGGCTGCTTGCCAGATCTCTTAAGGCGCGCCACCGGAACCTATTTTTAGTTCTTCTGCACCGCCGCACTGAACTGAACTGTTTTCACTGTTGTGTGTGTGTGTGTGTTTTTTTTAACATTCCTGAACATTTTATTCGTGTTGTCCTACTTCTTCGCTGTCTTCAGTAACTCTCTAGACATTTATCTTGGACCTTGTTGTACTTCTCAGGATGTAATAAATGTCTAACTCAACTTTGTAAACATAATTCTATATTCTTTAATGTCTTTGTGTTGGCTATGCGATTGACATTCTGCCTGGTCCGTTCGAGTATTGTATTTAATTATTTTATTTGAACCAGCATCGATGGTCGAACGGTCTAAGGCAGGCGTGTTAAACTCGTTAAATATCAAGGGCTATATTGAACACAAAAAATACTGAGAGGGCCAAATTTATTCTGTATTGTCACTGACTTATGAAAAATTAAGTTCAACTTTATATTATTATCACAAAATGAAAATATTAGGCCCCCTATACAAAAACAATTAGTACACCCTAGATTTTTTACCAACAATTGAAACTTTTTTTGCAACAATGGTTTTAATTTGGGCTGTAAATCTTATGCTAAAGTCATTTTTTGACAAATGTATTTCCCATATTTTGTATTTCCTCAACGTTTTTTAGGTGGATTTGTAGGGGACGTGAGAAAAGGTAAGTATTTTTACAGTTTTTATAGAACACTTTTTTTGCCTAAATAAATCAAATATTTCTCCAGTAGGAACATGGAGTTTAATTTTCTTAACATGGTGGTGAGCTCAACAGTTCTTGAATATCAGTCAAAGGCGTCCTAGAATTTAATGGCAATTATTTTACTACTAATAAAAAACTCAGATAAGCTATTTCAATATCTACCTGACTACTGTCGAATGTTCATAGGAAGGGCCTTATCTAATGATAACGTAGGTTCACCCGGGCTGCCAAGCACATGACTAACTAGGAAAACACAAGGAAATTGATAGTAAGAAAATAATGGTAACCATGATTTACCTAAGTGGGTGTGTGAGAGAGAGAGAGAGAGTGTTTTAGAGTGAGTGTGACTGTATGAAACTGTGTATGAGGGAGTGTAAATGTGAGTGTATGAGATAATGTGCGAGGGAGTGTGAGAGTGTGTTAGAATGTGTTTGAGAGAGAGAGAGAGTAGGACCATCAGAAAGCGAGCCAAGGTTCGTGGTCTGGGTGCACTGACCAAGGTGACGGAGAAATGACCTCAGTGAGTACCACACAGCGCAAGCGCAGACAAAACACACACACGTAATCAACAACACTTGGAGATTCTCGGAGGAGACCTTAGTTTGTTTCCAGTTGGTACCTAATTGTCTATCCGTTGGTTCGTCTACACTTCCCATGTATTACAAATCTTAAGGCAAGGGGGAAAATTTGTACTCAATTTTTTTTTAGCACCGCGTCATACTACTCGCTTGGGTTATCCTCTTATGAACTAATTACGCTAATGGTTTTAGAGATGATAAGGTTATATTTATAGGAACTTTGCCCGCATTTGCTTGGAAGAAGAGTGGGGGAACCAGTTAATAAAAATCACATTCAGCACACCCGTACGACATTGAACCCGCAATCTACCAGTCACCGGCGAACCAGACTAGATGAGCTTGACATTTAGTCCGTGTGCTCACCAATATAGCTCTGATAAGTTAGTTTGAAACTCGTTTGAGATTCTGTCTACTTAATCTATAGGTCAAGAGTTTGTTTCCCGGCAAGGATAAGGTATAGATGTAGGTGTTACGCAGAAAGGTTGTGTGCGAATGTGAGTATTAGGAATCTCTGACTCCTTGTAAGGTTTTGTTCTTTTTCACATGATGGTCAATTTACATAATGGGGTCTGGTTTCTGTGTGTGCTGGGATAATTCACTTATAGGCAATGCATTTCAAATAAAGCGTTAAAAATAAAGTACATTGCATCACACAGACGCTCTTTTTTTATCTTAATATAGAGACATTTACTAAAAACTGTAAGATCTGTAAAATAAAATAATATGCATCGTTGCAGAAACACTCCACCAAAGCGAATAAATGAAATAATATTCACTTTTAAAGAAAAATTGAGAAAAGAGGAACATCTTGTACTCCAAAGAGCATAACAATTTCAAAGAGCTTCATAAAATATATATTATATATATTTGCTTATACTCTAAAACTGTTGATTTTATTTAAATATTTTTCAGATAAAGATTTTAATTTTGAATATTACTACAACTTTACCGCACTAGATTACTTCGTACCTCAAATAGTTGTGGAGAAATTATCAAAATTGGAAATTTATGCAAATGAAATAAAGTACCCTTAAAGTCATTTTCATGCGAAAGTGACACTTGCCATTGTAATATTAAACAATACCTGGAGACAGCATTTATTCAAAATTGCTACAGTGGATTTGGAGAAGATCGAAATTTTCTCTTTTTTCCCTTCAGTAAACTACCGTTAATTTTAGGGTTGGATATCTAATTCCAAAAATATCTCGGTGGAGCCTTATGAAAACCCCAGAAACCAAGTTTTAGCCCAATCGGTAAAATAGTTTCGGCTCTAGTCCGAGGTACAGACGGCATCGCAACACCACTTTTTTGGTTTCAGGGGTAATGAAACATCGACATTTATCAAAATCTTGAGTTAGATTTTTTTTTAAGATCACATTACTTTTTCTCCGTAGGGTCAAGACAAATTAAAAGTGGTTCATTGGTTTAATGTTTGTGCCTTGAAAGGGTGTATTTTTAACAGAAAAAAAAAATCATGAATGGCTACCAACGTGTGAGAATATTATTAATACCATTGTGAGTAAATATGTTTAGTAATAAGTGCCCTGGTATTAGAAACAATATTGTAATATTTAATTCAATATTGATAGTTGAGTGAAGTTTCGCCGCTATTTTCGTGAATTACATATAAGCGTGTTATGAAGAAAAGTATCAAAAGTTCTCTAGCGGTAACACTGTGATGTCCTAGAATCTAGATCAACCGTAATTTGTACATGGATATTCGACAAAATGGCCGCACAATAAAAGTAAATGCTCTGAAATGTTATCATATAGACTAGTTTTTTTCTTACCACCAGTTCGCTTACTTTAATGGTTTTAGGGATGACGGCTATATTTAGAGGAAGTGTACGCGCATTGGCGTAGAGGTAGAGTAGAAAACTATATTTTGGAAAAACCACCCTTTATACATCCGACCGAGATTCTAACCTCGATATTCTCCGTCATCCACAGTCTAGTCTGCTGCGAGAATAACGCCTTAGACCATGTGGTCACTGAAGCGGTGGAATCGTTGTAAGGCCTAATGTATATGAGGTGAAAGTGGTATATTTCTACGATGGAATGGTTGTATGGCCATAACCAAGAATTTTTAACCGTTTTTACGCCGCACCGTATATAACGGTTTGGCCACCTGTCAAAGCATACGGAACCTTATGGACCCCATCTTAGAATACTGTTTTTAAATTACTAAAATAAATGGGGTTACAAAGGACATATATATATAAACATCGGAAAAAATCAAATGTGTGATTTAATAAAAATATGTGTTTATTTATTAATGCATTAAATAACCAAACAATAACCCGCTTCAGTGGCCAAATGATCTAAGGTCTCGATGGACTGGGCTGCTAATGACGGGGAGATCGGCGTTCGAATCCTAGTCGGTCTTCTGAAGCTGGTTTTCCCTTAAAAGGTTTCTCACTCTCCTTCCACGCAAATGCCGGTAGATTGCCTCTAAAATGCTTCCTTCCTCATCCCTGTCCCATTAGAGTAATTATCAAATATACCTATAAACTGAAAAGGTAGTAAAACGCGGTGATAATTTAAATATATATATATAGGTGAGCTAAGGCTAAATTTGAACATCCTATAGATTAGTTGCCTACATTCATAGTTGAAGGAAATGAAACATTTCAGATAGAGGTTGGTAAAAATAAATAGGATTTTTTTTCCTCTTCTAAGGTAGCGGATACGCTGAAATATATCCACAGACCCCCAAATCTCTGATCTAAAGCATATGCGGTGAAAGTGTATAATATGTTACGGGTAATGTGCGAAATCTGGATAATGCTGAGATTAGCCGGGAGATGCCAGCATTATCTCATTCACGACCTTATCCGCAGGATGATATCGACACTGGCCAGCAAGACTTGGATAACGTTGAATAATATTTGTAAAACTAAGCAAGTTTCAATACAGATTTTATTTTGAAACAATATTTCGAAATTTGACAGTAAATTGGATCGTTGGAGTGCACTAACATTCAAAGTGCCCCATTTTATGCTTTATTTTTCACTAACCTAAGCTAACCTAGCTTAACCTCGCCTAACTTAAACTAATCTAACAAGCCTAAAACTCACCTAATCTAATATAAGTTAACTAACCTAGCCTAACCTAACTAACCTAGCCTCAACCATAGAAATTGACGCTATCCAACTGCAGGTGGATAATATCAATATTGTCTGGATAAACCTCGATAAACAGCTTCTATCCGTTTCGCAATACAGGGTGGCCCATGGAGAATGTAGCCCGCCTCCTATATCCAGCAGGCGCTTCACTCTGAATTGGAGGAGGTCAATCCCTTCCACCCCGTCTTGTGCTTTAGACAAGCAGTTCACTTGCTCATTCTTCATGTCACAATATGGGTGGAAGGGATTGACCTCCTCCAATTCAGAGTGAGGCGCCTGCTGGATATAGGAGGCGGGCTACTTTTCCGTGGGCCACCCTGTACTTTTGAACAAGTGTCTTGTCTCGGTCGGTAAACGTGTTTATATACTGAGCTAAGGGTCCCTGGTTCGATAACTGGTATGGCCGAAAAATGTATCATTGGTGGAATATCGGTTTTCCCTTTCACAGTGATGAATTAACGGCCGGGGTCTGGGTGTTGTGTCTGTTCTAGGTTTAAGTTCGTTTTATAAGTCGCGTGCTGATATAATCAATCGGTTCAGAGAGTGCACGTTAAAATACCTCAAATAAATAAAAATAAAATAAAACAAGTTTCATAAAGAAAATCGGATATAATCTATTTTTAAAGTTTTTTAAGAACATGAGTGTACATAATTTTTTTATACACCCCTTTACCGCGAGTGAGAGGGCGCTGCCCCTCCCCTCAATAGAGCTGCAGCAAGCATGACAGAAGTCCCAGGAAACGAGGAAGTGACGGGGAATCTGAAAGGAGGGGGTGTAAGGGAGTTGTAACAAGACAGATGCACTCGACATCGTGGACAGCTGTGTTCAAGAGATGTGCTTGAAACCGCTGCGAGGGTACGTAAGTACGCCGCACTCGGTGTGTAAACTCGGAGGGGACAAGGTACATACTTTCAATTCTCACCGTGGGTCAATACCCGTTCCGGTTGCACGCAGTTGTACTAATTATGCTGATGAGTTAGGGACGAGAATGGTTGAATTTAGAGTAAATGTATTCGAATTTGCGTGGTGACAAGAAAGAGAAAAATCATTTAGGAAAAAAACCCTCAGTACACTCGCAGGGCTCCAAACCTGAACTCCCCGTCAACAGCACTCAGTAAATTGCGGAGTGACTTCTGGCTTAGACATTCGAACTGAGTGGAAATATTTTAATTTCCTGTGTAGTAAAGTGAGGACTAAGTTTTTGAAAAAATACAGTATTTACTTTGGGGGAGAATCCTCATAGCTTTACCCGGTTTGACTCGATTCTCGTCACCGGGAAACCAAACAAGACGAGCTTTGACGGTTTAGTTCGCGTGCCCCACAGATGCGGGTTTAATTTCCCTTATTTTATTATTCGTAACAAACACTGTCGAGTGATATTTAAAATGACTCTCGTCGGTGGTAGAATGTGGTCGATCGCGCGATAAAACTGCATGTCGTTAGAAGTCGATCTTTGAGTCTTCTAAGCTCGTAAATATATCAAGTACTTTCAAATAATATTTGAGTGTGACCATAACTACCTTGATCGGACATGATTGATAAATGATAATGTTATAAGGCATTTCATCATATATCATCATTCATCATCAAAACAGCTTCCAGCCACTGGTTGGGTCTATTTGGAACACAAGCCTCTTCACCGCCTCCTTTCCTCCCACTACCTCTCTCCCTCCACCTTGACCCAGTCCTCTCCTCTCTCCTCCACACTCCTCCTTACTCCCTTTAGCCACCTGTCCCTTGGTCTTCCTCTCGGCCTCCTACCAACCTCCTCTTCCCTCCTCCATATCAACATCTTCCTGGCCATCCTTTCCCTCTCCATCCTTCTCACATGGCCACACCACCTCAGTTGTTCCTTCTCTATCCTGTCCTGGACTAGCTCTTACTTACATTTAAATAGTTTTATATGAAAATGTGTATTTTATTTATTCCATATTTACTTCTATAAAAATGGAGACATAAAGTACTTTATGGAAGATCAAATTTTAGGAATAAAAACAAGATGTAGAAGCAAAAGTAAATTGGAGGAACGATGGGTGATCAGCTTTAAAAATAAGTCGATGAGTCGATCGGTCTAACGCGTCGCTTTTGTTTTAGACTGTATTGCCGATGATAGGGGGATCGGTGTTCGAATCTCGTTCAGCTGGATTGAGGATTTTTTCCCCCTAATTTGTTTCCCCCACCTTTCTTCAACGCAAATGCTGGTATATTTTCTCTAAATTCCTTCCTCATCACTCATCACTAACACCCACTTCGGTGGCCTCGCAGTCTAAGACGCTACTCTCGCAGCAGGCTAGACTGCCGATAACGGAGAGATAGAAGTTCGAATCTCGGTCGGGTGTACTGAGGGTTATTTTTCCAAAATTGTTTTTCACTCTCCCTCCACGCAAATGCGGGTACACTTCCTATACATATAAATTTACTAATTTCTAAAACCATATCCTTAAAGGATATTCAAGATTCGATAATTCAGAAAATATTGGATTCGAGATTCGAAATTTCTTTTAAAAATGTTTCTCTTCAAAACTTTGAATTATAACTTGCTTTAGGGCAATAATACTGCTTATAGTCAGCTCAGTATCAACGTAATTATGGAAAGAATTTCACAACCAGACCCCAGAGCATTAATTTAACACTTTACTAAATTTATAAATGTTATAATGAATACATTTTAGCAAAAAAAATTAATTTGGTTAATATTTTTATTTTCTACTATTCTGGTATATTCCTATTTCTTCTTGAGCTCGTAATTGTTTTTTCCATGATTCGAATTCTAGATTTAGGATTCAAATATAAAATGAAGATTTGGATTCGTAAAATAGTGGGCTCGACCCATCTCTTAAAAAAATGAAACATTGCACGTATTTTATTATTATTATTATTATTATTATTATTATTATTATTTATTATTATTATTATTATTATTATTATTAGCACCACGTCTTACTACCCTTTCGGGCTATACGCACTTACGCTAATGTGCAATGGTAGGGTGATTGTGAGATGAAATGGAGGACCTACAGTTTAACGTGGGATCCGAACCACGGTGGAGGCCTGGCATTCCACACATTCACAATTGTGATTAATACACGTCTTGTCAGAGGTGAAGGGAGGGTTTGGCAATCAGATAAATCTGTACCGGGACCGAGGATTAAACCCCGGACCCCCATCACAGAAGTCTGACACCTTACCCCTAGACCACCAGGTCACCCTGCACGTTGTTAATTAAACTAACGGCCCGCTATTTTAATTTATGCTCTCAGCGTAAAACCCGAACGGTTAGTAAGACGTGGTGCTAAAAAAAAAGTTGATGCCCTATCCTCGTTCTAGTTTCAATGCAGCAGGGCTGTCTGAAACTTCAGCCAGGGGTATCGGGAAAGTCTGACAGGCTACAAAGCGAAGTACTGGAAAGGTATGCCTCGCGTCTCGTCGTATAGAGAGATTATTTCCGTCTGTAAAGTTGGCAGCTGTTTAGGGAAGCCCTAAAGGCCACAATATATCGGCCAGGCACATTAGTGATTCACCTCGAAGTAATCTTGTTAAGAGAAGGCCACTTTTACTTGCCGTTACTTTTTTTTTACTGTGCCCTTTTTTTTATCGAGAGATTCCTTTTTTTTGTTCATTTTATTTTAAAAATGAGCTAATGTTACTAAAATTTTATTTTGTATTTTAGTAATATATTACCCGCTTCGCTGGTTGCATGATCTAACGCGCTACTCTCGCAGTAGACTAGTCTGCCGATGATGGGGAGATCAGGAAAAACCACCCTCAGTATAGACTACCCGACCGGGATTCGAACAACTATCTTCCCGTTGTCTGGAGACCAGTTTATTGCAAGCGTGACGCATTTAGACCTAATATAGGGAACTTAGGGCTTTTTGAGGTGTTAGGTACGGCCTCTTAACATATTTCGTCATTTATAAATCTTCGTCGTTTATGTTTCACATTCTCAAACTGCTTGTATTTTAATCAATTAAAATAAAAGAGTAGTATTTTAAAGCTTAATGTTATAAAATTAACCGTTCTTATCAATCTATTTATCCTTAAATTACGTAAGGCTTCCCCCCCTCTGTGATTTTTGACCCCGCCCTCTCCTTTAAGGGATCGTAAGATTTTCCGTCCCCCCTCCTTCGCCGCTATCTTATGTAATTTTTTACGATTTGGTAAATTATATTATTTTAATCGTTTGGAAATTATTTTTAGACATAAGGTGTGGTAATATATATTCTAGCACCGCGTCCTACTACCCGTTCGGTTGCACGCTTAAGTACTTAATACGCTAATGGATTACGAGTTGGGAAGGTTGAATTTAGAGGAAGTGAAACCGTATTTGTGTGATGGGAGAGTGGAAAACCATTTAGGAGTACTTTAATAATAATTTCAGTATTATTTAAAGCAAATTAAATATAAGTGACATTTTAGAATTAATATTTTTTTTTACAAAAGAAACATTAATTTTGTCATACCATAAACATTGATAAAAAAACCTTATGTAAGATGGATTCTGATCCCCCCACATAAGAATACGTAATCAAATACTTACCTAACCCCCCCCCCCAAAAAACCGTTAATTAAGGACGACCTCTTATTTGATAAATACGTCATATGACAAGCTGCCGTCCAATGACAAAAAGGTTCCCCACGCCTGCTCGAAGCGGTTAATCGTGTCCCGGTTAATCGGACGTGAGATGGGCTCTTAAACTCTCCCCGATCCCCCCTCTCCTGTCGCACGTTTCCATCAATAATAGTGAGGCGCATTATGTCACAGTTTCCGTTCCAAACCCGGCATTAGGTCAAGTGGAGGCGCAATTCTTTGTATCGAAAGTGAGAGCTTCAGATATAGGACGCGCGGTCGCCATACTCGTCGGACAATGGGGCAGTTGGTGTCGTCACCTGACAAGCACCTGCTTTGCACCGTCAGGTAATGATTTGTGACTTCTTCTTCCTAAACCGCTAACGACTGCACATCGTGTCAAAGACGTTGGCATGAAAATTATGTCACGGGCCCATTGAGCGTGCAAAGCATTCCCAGTCTCGTCGTTTTTAATTGCGCAGCTAGATTTTTCAGATTAAGATTACGTCAAACACTTTTTTATTTTAATGTTAACATTATGATAGAAATGTCATGTCGGGGTTACATGAATTTGTAGCTCAGTTTGCGGAAATATTAGCCAATATTAATGTACCAGGGAAGTACTAATTGTACATCCTTTCCGTGGAGGTACTTTGCATGTTCCGGTGAGATGAGATAATGATGATATTGATTATGAGGGTGTAGAACCAGTGGAAACTCTTAAACCAGACTTAAGCCTAGTTAACCAAACCCTGGTGACCATGGGAATTACTCCCCTTTCGAGGAAAACCCCTTGGTACCAGCCGGGAATTGAACCCGGCACCTCTAGGTTAGCAGCCAGGAGCTCTAACCACTACACCACAAAGCCGGCTAATTTTACGATTAACATTGTATTTATGTTTTGTGGGAAAATTGCTGTGATTTCTGAAATTTAAAAAATGTTGTTGGAAACCCTCTACGTTATTATCATGGTTATATTTCATGCGTTTTTTTATTGAAGTTTTTTTTCCAAAGCCATAAAAATTCAATAAATGTTTGATTATTTTTTAATGTAACAATGCAAATATTATGGAAGGTCGGTAAAGGTACGATACCCTCGGCGCGTCTCGCGTCTGCGACCAGCGACTGGACTGGTTTCCATAGTTTATATGGCCAGTTCCTTTGGAACCGACTGCGACTGGTGACCAGAGTGCGCGTCCAGCGTCCCTACATTGCGTATGTGTGTGTTTTACTAGAGTTGTATTTAGTTTTATGTTTCATTGGGCTGGTTTGGAAAATTGTAGAGGTGGAAAAGCACCCCTCAATTTTTGACAAATCTTTGCCAGTGTACCGGGACCAACATATGAAGGACAACACATGGAAATAGATCTCAGGAATAGTTGGTCGATCAAGTAGGTATTTTTTATCCACACTATTCCAAAATAACAAAATAACACGGAATATCAAATAAAACACAATTGAAAAACTCTGATAACTGAGGAACGTTCTGTAAGCCTACTGCACATAAAATTACCGACGACTGACGCCCAACAGACGCATCTAGGGAAACACTGTATCCCGCGTCTGCGACTCACCACCCCACGTCTGCGGTCGCAGACCGCGTAGAATTCACTCGGCGCGTCTTGCGTCTGCGACCGCAGACGTGGGGTGGTGAGTCGCAGACGTGAGACGCGCCGAGTGAATCCTACCTTAACAAGGTTTTTTTTAAAGCTATTAATTTCAAAAGTTGATTACTTTCTCCACAAAAAATAAAATGGTAAAAATACTTCAAACATGGTAGCGCAGCCTTAAATGCTTGGCTTTCTACTTTACTGTATACATACTGACACTTTTATACTATATATACAAATAATGAAGACGAGCCAGCATTATTATATATAATTTAGCACCGCTTCTTACTACCTGTTAAGGCTATACGCATAATATATAGGCTACTAATAATTACTTTATTGTGTTAGGGATGCTAGTAAGGTTGAATTTAAAGGGATTTAGAGGAAGTATACCCGCATTCGCGCTGAGGGAGAGTGGAAAACAATCATAGGGAAGCTTTTGTGACACTAAAAGAGGGACTCAGGTCTAATACTAATATTTATAATACATTTTAAATCCAGAATATAAATGATTTCGAAGAATTTTACAACAATACTTTAACATTTTTGAACAATAGTATTATTTTATCAAAATTAGAAAGTATAAGATTTACCTTAAGAAGTAATACCTTGCACTGGTTATGGAAGAAGTGCACCAGCATTCGATTTATGATAATCCATCTTCCTGCACACCTAGCCGAGGTGCGTAAAGCTTTGTATAATAATCTGCACTAGTGGTCACACATTCTAAGGCGTCCGATTCGCAATAGTCTGGATTGCCTATGATGGGAAGGTCCAGGGTTCTAATATCGACAAGACGTGCTTAAAACAGTTTTCCACGTGTTTTTTTATTATCCTTTCTCCACGATAATGCGGGTGCATTTCTTATAAGCTACCCTCCCCACCCCTATTCTCTTGAAATAAAACTAATTTGCTGAACCTAATAATAAAAAACAACCACTCGCTCCATTGGGCACGTGGGGAATCCCAGACGAGTAAACAGAGGAATATTTTACCTGAATTTTTGCCCAATCTTCCTTCCACTCAAATGAGGGTAAATTTACTCTAAATACTACTTCCCTCATCTTTACCCCATTCATTGTTGATTTTACCGGCCTCGTGGTATAGTGTTCAGAGCTCCTGGCGGCTGACTTAGGGATCCCGGGTTCGATTTCCGGCTGGTACCAACGGATTTTTCTCGATAGGAGAGTCATCCCAACGTGCACCAGGGTTTGGTTAGTTAGAACTGAGTTAGGTTTAAGTGTTTATACTGGTTCCACACCCTCATACTCACTATTACCACCACCTCAGCTCACCGGGACATGGAAATAGCCTCCACGGAAAGAATGTACGATTAGTACATTCGGGCATCCCCTAATACATTAGTACTGGATAATTTTTCTTCAAACTGAGCTACAAATTGATGTAGTACAGACACATTTTATAATTATTATAATTATTAGTGTTGATATACGGATAGACCGGACCGGAACGAATAAATACGAGGTGCAAAGAGAAATAAACAAAGATGGATGAAATACAACAGAAAGAAGGTTGATGACCTGGGGGAGTGAAGGGGGTGGATTGAAGAAAGTCGCCACCCAGCGTGGTGAGGACTACCCTGACAGGTAACACGAGTCTGCTCTTAAATTTGTTCTCAGCGAACAGACAAGACAGACCCTCCCCCTAATCCATTCTTACCTGGCTTGTTCCTGTCTTGGAGCTGATATCATTCAGGATGACAGTTCACTGAGTGAATCGTCAACAAAAGTAAGAGAGGAATGGGTTCGTCAAGGTTGACCGCACTGATGTCCGTTTCTTTGTCGTACTTGCATCGGGAGAGAAGTATTGATATAATACTTGCATCGGGAGAGAAGTATTGATATAATACTTGTATCGGGAGAGAAGTATTGATATAATACTTGTATCGGGGGAGAAGTATTGATATAATACTTGTATCGGGGGAAAGTATTGATATAATACTTGTATCGGGAGAGAAGTATTGATATAATACTTGCATCGGGAGAGAAGTATTGATATAATACTTGCATCGGGAGAGAAGTATTGATATAATACTTGCATCGGGAGAGAAGTATTGATATAATACTTGTATCGGGAGAGAAGTATTGATATAATACTTGTATCGGGAGAGAAGTATTGATATAATACTTGTATCGGGGGGAAAGTATTGATATAATACTTGCATCGGGAGAGAAGTATTGATATAATACTTGTATCGGGGGTAAAGTATTGATATAATACTTGCATCGGGAGAGAAGTATTGATATAATACTTGTATCGGGGGTAAAGTATTGATATAATACTTGTATCGGGGGTAAAGTATTGATATAATACTTGTATCGGGAGAGAAATATTGATATAATACTTGTATCGGGAGAGAAGTATTGATATAATACTTGTATCGGGAGAGAAGTATTGATATAATACTTGTATCGGGGGGAAAGTATTGATATAATACTTGTATCGGGAGAGAAATATTGATATAATACTTGTATCGGGAGAGAAGTATTGATATAATACTTGTATCGGGAGAGAAGTATTGATATAATACTTGTATCGGGGGGAAAGTATTGATATAATACTTGTATCGGGAGAGAAGTATTGATATAATACTTGTATCGGGAGAGAAGTATTGATATAATACTTGTATCGGGGGAAAGTATTGATATAATACTTGCATCGGGAGAGAAATATTGATATAATACTTGTATCGGGAGAGAAGTATTGATATAATACTTATATCGGGAGAAAAGTATCGATAACAGTAGATAATTATTAATATCGAAAGATTAAAACGGAAATTTTACCTGAAAGTTTTTTTTAGTGGTGTTCTTATGTGTTTGTTGTTTCAATGAATCCTTTGAACTTTCTAACTTACATAGTACCAATAAACAAAACAATAGTTCTTTTTCGGATGTATTAAACAACAGACTCCAAAAGATAATAATTTTTGCACCCTATTTAGATGGAATGGGGCCCACCCACCGGTGGACTCAAGGACAAAGGCGTCGGTATTTTCTGCTTTTCTGGTGACGGAAGAGGTCGTGGTGAGAATTTACCGATATGGTTGTTCTCAAATGGTTTCCCACTCTCCATCCACGCAAGTTAGGGGGCACTTTATCTAAATTATACCTTCCATTAGTGTAAATATAGGTATGTTCCGGACGGGCAGAGAGACGAGGTGCGGGTAGTTCGTAATAAATTAATAAAAATACTGTAATCTTTGTGAATTGGGTATACAGTAAAACCTTGGATTGCGAGCATAATTCGTTCGTAAACGTGTTCGTAATACAAAGCACTCGTATATCAAAGCGAATTTCCCCCATAAGAAATAATGGAAACTCAGATGATTCGTCCCACAACCCAAAAATATTTAATATAAAAATGATTAATACCTTTTTTATTTTCGTTATTTAAATGTAACTTTACTGTAATCAAATTTATTTATTAAATTTAATCGTGGCTGGTGTGAGGTGGACGAGAGAGATAGGAGGAGGTGTGTTATTGTTTAGGACGACTTTCACTGTCACTAATGGAATCACTGCTATATGTTGACTCACTCAAATATTTTTCTTTTTGTGCGACTTTAACAAAGAACCTATCCAATGACACTGCTCGGCAGACAAAGCGTAACCGTAGTACTACTCGTATTGCAAGATATCGCTCGTTTATCAAGTTAAAATTTATTGAAAATTTTTGCTCGTCTTACAAAACACTCGCAAACCAAGTTACTCGCAATCCAAGGTTTTACTGTATTTAATTGAAAACTTTAAAATATATGCTTTTAGAATAAAAAGCTAACTAAAGAACTAAGGACGCAGATTCCAACAAGATATTATTCCATTTTACCATCCCTTTCTTATACATTGGGCTGTAACATAATTACATCATATCTATTATCTTATATCTATAGTAATAAAAGGAAGTGTTTGTCTGTGTGCGATGCCCAGCCAAATATACGGCACGCAGAGATCTGAAATTTTTAACATAGGTGGACGGAAGGAGGTCCGAATGCACCTCGAAGCCGAATTTATAAATTTTTAATTAGCTTTTTAATTAGGTTATTTTTAACAAATTTTTGAAGAAAATATTTTTAATCTGGCTTAGAATTACGTCTAAGAGATAAATAACGTTTCCATTTGAAATCGGGCACCGTCGGCGGGGGGATTATATAATTGTTATACCACAGTGGGTCACGGGCAACGCCGTGTGGGATTGCTAGTTTCTCAATAAAGATCAAATCAACACGTTTTAAACGTCAATTACACGAATTCACTAGTTAATTTGATGAAAAATGACATTTCATTCCTTTGCATTTCAATCTCTTGTCTGAAAAATTGAGAATCCCATCTGTAAAACGCAGATAATTTTGTGGTAAGAAAATAGTGGCAGCCCTCCTACACAAGTCAACCGTTGAAGGTATAAATCAATGTGAAGCTCCCTCTTCTGTCCAAATAATATCAGGAAATTGTAACGTCTGTTTTTTCTCTCTCACAAGTCATTTCTCACATTGGGCAAAATAAATACTATTCGGCGGCGCAGTATCCGACACCTTGACGTCACAAACATGGCCGTGTCGAGGGCGTTAGGTGTCCTACTGGAATGGAAAGGTGGAGGGGAGAATAAACGAGAGATGCGCATTAAGAGGAATGTCACCCCCCCCCTTTACCTCTCTCCTTTTTTATGTTTCTAGTTTCCCCACCAAGTTAAATTTAGTTGCGCTTTGTGAGTATTTGTGGTTAGGGGGGAAAATGGAAACTAAAAATAGAATAAAATGAAAGGCCAAGCGTGGAACCGTTATGAGGTCGATTATAATATAGCATGACTCTTTTAACTACGACTTAAAGAGGTTTTACCACCCATTTTGATTACATTTTTGAAAGAGTAGATTTTTTTAGGGTTGGGAACTTATAGAAAAAAAGTGGAGACAGAAAATAAAATCAACGTCAGATTTTTTTTTCCAAATGGTACTAATCACATTGGGGGCAATTTGATAAACGTTGCCAGCCTTATACTTTTGGTACTAATTTCGGTGTTAGGAAAAAAAAATCTGGTAAGTTTTTAAAATTGGAGTACTTTAGGGGAACTTGCACATTAAAAACATTATCGTGGTTTTGAAACGTATCAAAACAAAAGTTAAAGCTATCAACGTCCATTTAAAACACTTTATAAAACAAAATGGCACGATAGGAATAGTTTAGAACATTCAAACATATTTCTTTGCAGTCAACATTGATAACATTTGAAAATACCTGTGCTATTTTATAGGTATTGATAATATCTATCAAAACTGACGGCTGCAGATAACATGATGTATGAATATATTAAAATTGTTTTAGTAGCTACCAGATACTGTTCTTCCTGCCAAAATCAGGGTATATCTTTATTCATAATCGTGCACAGGGTATGGTGGTTGGTTGTGCCAATTAAAAGAAGAAGTGGGTGGGATCAACTATTAATCTGTTAGAATTTTTTTCAACTATTACAATGAATTAGAACTAGAAAGATTCAATGCTGCTTTATTTTACATTATTCTTTGAAAAAACATACATTATAAATTACATTGTCAACAGCGAGCTGAAGAGTACATTTTTTTTTCTAACTCGTCAATAATGTCATCCACGTCCATATCCACAGCCAACCTTCGTTCGACGAATGTGACCATGAGGTGTTGCAGCGGGATCTCCAAGACTACATTAACCGATACCCTTGAAATAGTCATCGTCGTGGTTTAAAAAAACGGTACTTCGTTTTTTTTGTCACTACAACTTTTCCTCTTTTTTTTTTTTTTATTGTGGCTAGTGGGGGTGCCACGGCACTCGAGCTGCGCACACCTATGGCTGTATTTGCTTGAAGAGAAGAGGAAAGAATCGTCTTGGCAGTCCTAAACATGGCCAGGTTTCGAACCCTGTCTTCCTGTCACTGGCAAACTATTCACGACGAGTATGAGACCTTTGTCCGCGTTCCCATCGATTTGAATGTATTTTTATATAAAGTATATATCTCTTAATTGCACAGACCCGCATCGGCGAGCACGTGTACTAAATGTAGAGCGTATCCAATCTGCCCGTGATGGTCGGGTTGGAGTTCGAATCTCAGCAGGTTGTACTGTGAGAGAGTTTTTGTAACGATATTGATTTGGACCGCTCTCATATATTTAAAAAGTCATGGATGAAGGTAATTTTTTTAAAGTATCGTATGTAGATTATCCTTTTAAGACTTCATCCATGGAGAATCACGCGCTTTTGAAGAATAGTCTAGAAGGATTGCACCATTAAAACTTATTTTTTATTGTCAAAATTTAACTCCGTAATATTTACCAAACGCAAGAGAAGCCAGCTCCCTATATCCAATAGGAAGCTAGCCTTCAAAACAACTGTCGTAGGGACGCCTTTGATTGGTTGGTTTTGACTGATCACGAGAGGTCAAGGTCACGAGAGGTCCAAGGGGCAAGGGGCAGATCGTATATAAGCTGTGTGTGCGTATGAATATATATATATAGTGTGTCGACGACAGATAGAGAGAATGTGATAGCATTTCAATAAATTGTGTGCAACATCAACAGTTGTATTTATTACATAATAATAATAATACCATAATATAATAATTGGCGCTCGACCACGGAACTATAAATACCAGTTATATCACAAACATTCCGTATAATCATAATTGGCTCCCAATGCGGGGCAATTATAAGTCCAATAATTTTACGCCCAATCGCCGGGTGAATAATTCCATATGATAATAATTGACGCCCAATCGCGGGGTGAATAATTCCATATCGTAATATTTTCTTAAATAGTTTCCCTCTATTACACCAAGCGATCTCAGTGCACTCACTCTAAATTGTACCTTTTCCTCATCCTTGCTCAATTTATCACGCGCTGCTCTCATTTCTCTGGTAAATTTGTAAGCACAGCGTTGGCAACACTGATTTAGAGAGTGAGAAGCTATCTTGAAAAAGTAATAGAGACTTCACTAAGCTGCTGGAGACGCTCCATCATTTTAAGCCGGTGAACCATGCCAGGTTCTGCAGGTTCGTTAACGACTCTTAACGAGTTTAATAATTAATTTATCTAAGTGTGAGTATAACTTTTGAGGAACGCGTTGTAATTGATCGAGGAATCCACGATAGTAATTAGTCCTGACGGTGTATTTTAATATAGAATATTACGTATTTCTATTCTATTGCTGCATCTCTTGGATTAAATAAAAAAACATTTAGAATATTTAATTTTCTACGATTGAAAAAGATTTAAAATATAAATAGGAAATTATGTAACACAAATCGAAGAACCGTTTGTGTTTGTTTGTGTGTGTGTGTGTGTCCGTGTGCACCGTGCCTATTCGGGTTATACTCATACATTTATTACTCTAATGGAATATGGATGAGGAAGGTAGAATTTTACAGAACGGACATCTTTCTGTGGAAAATTTTTCGTCTCTCTATACAGTAGGGTTCTGGCTAGGGTAAACAGTACCTGACAGTTAAAATAGTTACTAAAACTATTTTCATATGTTCATACGTCAAGTCGTATGATCTGTAACTGTCACTTTTGATAAATGTTATAAATACCTATAAAATAACAGTAATAATACAGTAAAATATTATAAATGTTGACCGCAAAATATGTGTTAGTATTTTCTAAACTTTTCCTCCTATCATAATCTACTAATGGGGCCACTGAATTTACTGTTACAAATTGGGCTAGTTTGTAAGTCATGTGATTTATGTTTATAAAGAGCACCCGTGATACTGCATTTAAAGAAAATACTATTATATAATTGTTAATTTTTGGGGGAGGTAAAATAATTCAAATTTTGTAAACGGTATCATTAGATTTTAACAATTTGCTTTTGTAAATAATATTTCATCTTCTTAAACACCTGATTCACTTAATTTATATTTTATTTAAAGTTAAAAGACAATATTATCTACATTTTGTTATTTGTTACGAGTGTATAATATGAACCTTGACAGAAAACGGTTGGCACAAATGTTTGGCTTGTGATTCTAGACCTCAGTAATCCTGGCGTTGCGCCTTACAATGATGTGGTCGTTCTCTGTGATACATACATGTAGGGCGTGTGGTCTATATAGTCGGGGGCTGCCGCTGATGTTCAACATATGGGATTGAAACTCTCACAACACCCCCGAATATTTATTACGTCAGTAATAATCGGACGTCCCAATTCGTATGCCGCAGTGTTACGCGCTAATGGTTAGACAAAACTTTTAACCCATCTTATTAGCTGCATGGAGATTATTTCGATTGAAAAACAAGTATTTTAGTAATATTCTGTCCACTTATTAAAACCCGTCCGGGCTGTCAGCATATTTCGAGTAAGGTAGACATTTTAGAGGAAATGAACCCGAAACTGTGTTGAATGACAGTGAAAAGCTTCTATGGCTGCTTTGGTCTCTTAAGGCGTCACTTTCGCAATAGACTAGACTGCCGATGATAGGGAGATTGGGCTTTAAATCCCGGTCGGGCCTACTAACGGTTGTTTTTCCTAAATGGTTTTCCACTTTTCCTCCACGCAAATTTTGTTACACTTTCTCTAAATTCAACCTTCCTCATTAACTCACTAGCGTAATTTGTGAATATGCGTATAATCTGAACCGGTAGTAAACTGAAAAAAAAAAGATAGAGTAAAACAATGAATTAAAAACCACCTAAATACATACAGCCCAAGTTCAAAATCCGCCCTTAGCGTCATTGGAAAACCAGACGAGATCAACGCCTTGGTCCGTGAACCCACTGGTATAGGTTGTATGATTGTGTACTGGAGGATTGTATATAATTAAAAATACAATATATTATGGTTTAACAACTAGGCCTACAGTCTCACCTATAAAAAATATATATCTCTGGCGTGTTATTAAAAATTAGACATTGCGTTTTGACCATATTAATTTGTATCAATATGTGGCTTTTCAGGCTTATTTTTATTTCTGCAGAGGAACAACATAAGTGACTGTTTAATAAAACAAAATTTACAATTGTCAAAACTTTTTTTATCATAAATTTAGGATATTTAATGTGGACTATGAACTGTGGCTAGGTTCACTAACTACGCGATCATTGTTACTAACTGTTTGTTTGTGAAATCATTTTAATTCTAGCTTTAAAATTAAGGATAGTTTATTAGAGATTTTTTTTTTGAATACGATTTTTTACAAGCATGGTTCAAACAATTTTATTCAAAATAGATATTTTGTGTTGAGATCTTTTACTTGTAAATAAGTTTGTACATTTGTTTTTCTTAAAAACATTTTTTTAAATTTATTTGAGGAATTTAACGTGCACGTTCTGAACCGACTGATTGTATCGTACACAACTTATAAACTAACTTAAATCTAAAACAGACACAACACCCAGTCCCCGGCCGTTAATTTATCAATATGAAAGGGTAAACCCACATTTCACTAATGATAAATATTTTGGCCATGCAAGGAATCGAACCCGAGACCCTGAGCCCAGAAGACAAACACGCTACCGACTGAGCTAAGGTGTCGAACAAAAAAATAAAAGAAACAAAATTAAGGGTAATGGACAGATGAGCTATTAAAAAAATGTTCTAAAATTTATATTTAAGCAACAAAATAATGTGTGTTTTTTTTACGGAGAATTATCTAAGACCAATTTACTGAAAACTTATTTTGGAAATTTTGCTCCAAACTATGATAGACCATATGAAAAGTACGTACTATTTTGCTGTACTATCAATTTTTCCGAGTCGTTTTGCGTTTAATCGTTTGTAAGTTGTTATCTTGTTGTTTCTGCTCACTGGTTGTGCTCCTGGATGAAGCTCTCGCGTCTACCAACATCAGTACCTTCCTGTGGGAGTCGTCACGACTCCCCCCCCCTTGTTTCCCTTCCCGCCCCTCCCAAACCTATTTTCCTACCCCGGCATTAGAGCACTTGACGCCAGCAACTGTTCCATTTCCTCTAACGTCCCCTCCGCCCCCTTCTCAGCCCTTCATTTATTGGGTACACACCAGGCTGAAAACAAAAAGAACAGCCCACGACATAAGTCTATACTTTAAAGAGTTATTACATATATTTATTTAATCTGGTGAAGTTAAGATAATATAACACCTTGTCTTAAATTTAACCAGGTTACAATATTGATTATTATTAGTTTATAACTATTTTAAAATTTAAATAATTAACTTATAGTACGAAAATAATAATAGAACTAATCTTAAAAGATAAACAACTAGTAATATTAAATTATATCAACCAAATTCACAATCTTTATCTGATAACTTTTAACAAGTTTATAGATCCACAGGTCCCGGGTTCGATTCCCGGCGCTTTCAAACTTTATCTTTAAAGCAGTGGGTCTGTAACGGGTCAAACTCAGCCTCGCAAGGACAAATGAGGAGGTTTTGTTGTGCTGATCACATACCACCCACTATCAGCAAATGTTAGCACTATAATCGCTAGTGGCGGTGGCCGCTGGATGGTATAGCTCGATCATGGGCTCAAGCCATGGAGTTTTGTTGATAACCGGATAACTTCATCAGTAGCCCACTTCGGTGGCCGCGTGGTCTAACGTGCTACTCTCGCAATAGACATAGACTATCGATAACGGGGAGTTCGAATCTTGGTCGGATATACGGAGGTTTTTTCCCAAAATGGTTTTCCACTCTCCCTCCATGTGAATGCGACAGCACTTTTTCTAAATATAACCTCCTTAATCCCTAAAAACTATAAACGTAATAAGTACATAAGCGTATAACCCGAACGGTGGTAATACGCGGTGCTAAAAACCACTTCATTATTAGAACGGTGGTGCTAAGTCAAAGTTTCAACATTTGCATTCATTTCCAGGTCACCATTGAAAGAAGATCTTAGTACTCATCTGTGCCCACTCCTTGCCTAATGAAGATAGTATTCATACACTCACGTCATAGAGGAAATAGTGTTAGGGGGGTAAAAGGGGGGAAGGGAAGGACATGGGTGGTCTAATCTCTGGAACTTCTCGCCATCGGTTCGTTTAGAAATAAATTTAGGAAAAAAAAAAATCCTCAACGTAGTCCTTTGTTTTGGACGTTACCCTGGCAACATATCGACGTGAAACTTTCCGGGCATGGTTCGAGAAAATTAGAAGAAAAAAAAGTACGATATGGTCTGATAAAATATAGACCTTCCCTGAAAATATAGCTCAAGTGTTACAAACGAACTAATGCTACCCCTTACCTGCGGACACGTGGGAAAAGGCTTGTTTGGTTCGGTAACGATGAGGTTGAATTTGTAACTACAGAGGGTCGTACTGAGGTGGCTTTCCTTAAATGGTTTTCTTATCTCTCTTTCCACGTAAATGTGGGTACACTCCCTCTAAATACTACTTCTCTCCTCTCTATCCTATTAGTGTAAGTATGTGGATAGCCCAGACGGGTAGTAAGGCGCGGTGCACAACAAATAAATAAAGAATGAATGTAATAGGTTAAAACACCCTGCAGATAATTAATTATGTTGTGAATTGTTAGCTCAGGATTTGTCGCACATCTGTGAAGTATGACCATGCTTTTATTTTATTAGGTCATAGCTTGCCTGTACCCCGATTTTCTTACGAATGGACATATCCTACAGCTAAATAAAGTTACTATATCTACTTTCACGTATACATACGCCAAGTCATGTGATATATAGCTGACACTTTTGAGAGATTATGATTTTTGCCTCTCATTTTTTCTCTTACTTTCTTTTCCTTCACTCGGTTTTCTCTACGACCTCACTTATTAATTATTTTTCTACGTTTCTCTCCCACTTTACACATTTATTTTTCACTTTCACTTAGTTTCTCATTATCTTTTTCTCTCACTTTCTAATTTTATTTCTCACTTTCACTTAATTTCTCAATATCTTTCTCTCTCTCACACTTTCTAAATTTCTGTCTCTCATACACTTTATTTGTATCGTGATATCTTCTTTTTTTCCATTTTTCTCCAAGTTATTCATTCCTTTTTTTATTTTTTCACTCACTTTTTCATTCTTGTTTGTCTTTTAACTTAATTTTTTATCACTTTTTCTTATTTTTCGTCTAGTTGTTCTTTATTTGATTTATTTTGATTTCCTCAAATAAAGTGGCAATTTCTAAACTAAAACTGACTAAATGTTCTAAAACAACAAAAAGTTCGCTACTGTGCATGCTCAGAAATAACAAACCAAAAGACAAAATAACTCCGCGATAATTTATATCATTATGGTCCAACTCGTGGCCCACAACCTGTTTTTTTATGGCCCACCATTTTAAATGAATAATAATAAAAAAGGCGTAACCCTACTCTTCAGGCCTTATTCCAGCTCGGCCCTGCCATAAAAACAATGTAATGTCCCACGGCAAGTTTCAGTGAACAGCAACCTAGCTAGGTCCCTCATTATAGGTTAGGTTAGGATAGGTTAGGCTCAGTTGCTTCTCCATAGTCCGATAAAAAACTTTCAGTAGCTTGACGTAATTTGGCTGACATTTTTTAGTAACTTGACGATTTTTGGATTAAGTAAAAGTTTTTTTCAACACTAAACTATATTTTTAACTTAGTTGCTTATTAATAAGGGGCCAATTTGGGGCTATGGGTGGGACCTGATTCGGATGCGTTTTTTTCATAGTGGAACCAAGCCAAGGTGCAGTCAATCTGCATTATTAAAAAACTTGTAGCACAAAAACCAGCTCAGTCATCTCATCAAATATATTATCAGAAACATAATATTATAATACTAGATTAGATTGTTCTTGAATATTAGTTCTCAGTTTTTTGTAATTTTTTTACTGCTTTATTAACAGTATCATCTATATATTTAAATTTTGAAACGATTCCTTTATGACAATAATTCTTGGGAGTTCTGGCAAACCTATTAATTGTTTAGTACTTGTCATTTAAAGTTTACGCCGAAGATAGCCCCAAACATTTCAAATTTTAAAAATATTTGAAGGGAATGCTGCATTTTCAGAAAACCACCATTTATTTTGACCTCAATTTCTTGGGTTGTGTAAAAACAATCTAAACTTTTTTTTATTATTTGCTTCAAAGATTATGAAATCGAAATCTCTAAACTAGCGAAGCCACAATCTAAAAAATCCATTCAACTCAGTGAATTTATGGACTATAGGACGACGAACTCTAGGAGAAAGGGCTTATTGGGATTGTCAAAAAATATTAAATTCGAAATTTTGATGGATTTCAAAGTTTCCTGATTCCGTGAAGCTGAAAAAATTGTTTTTGCAATGCCGTCTTTTTGTGTCCGTTACTGAAACTGATCCAAAGACGTTTCATTGCTCGAGCTAACACTTGGTATCTAGAGTTTTCATAAGGCCCCCCAAATTGTAAAAAAAAAAGAAGAAGTTAATCTAACCCTACAACTAAGGGTAGTTTATCTAAGGTAAAAAAAATTCCCGATTTTGTTTAACGATTTTTATTAAAATTTGTGTCTAAACACAATCAAAATGGCATTTTTGTGTAAAAATCGCAGAATGTATTTTATATAAGTGGATATCTCCAATTTTGATATATTTTTATACTATCTCCACCACTTTTTGTGATACGAAAAAATTTACAATTTGAAATCTGTAGAATTATTAAAGCTAGAAAACTTTTACATGAAAATCTTTTTTATAAAACCATTAATTTTGTTTCATCTATAAGCAAATTTATTTTAAAAATTGAGGTCTGAACATTTTTCAGGACTAATACAACCCAGATAATCATAAAAGCCTTTAAATTAGAAACTTCAAAGTGGGAGGGTCGGGAAATGAGGGTGGGCTCGCAAAATTTAAAGAATCAATAGAAATAATCAATAAACTTATTAGTGAGGTAGAAAATTGTAATTTTGAATATGAAAAAAAAACTAAAAGTGAACGATAACAAAAACCAAAGATAATCGTAAAGGAAATGAAGTAGTGTAGTGATTACAGAATTAAAAATGTATAGCAAAACTAGCGCTTGACTGGTGGCGACAGGACCATTTAAAAACAACACATGCTGACAGAGTGCGGTGAACCGTGTTTAAAAACTATATGTTTCTGATACAATGTATATTATTTTGTTTCGCTTATCTTCCCAATGATAAGTAGGCCTAAATGGCTCAGTTTTTAGCTATGGAAGCGAGAAAGTAGCGCGGAGATTGGTGTTGGGGGATCAACACTTGACAGTGATGAATCACATGTGGAGAACCACAACCTCTTCGTTACCACTAATCCAGTGTGTTGCGACCCAGGCGCCTTATACCGCGTGAGCGCCGATACTGGTAGCATCACTGTTGAATATAATATTAAAAACAAGATGTGTGGATTTATTAAACATAATTTATATCCCCACTACTTCAGCTGTGAGTTATGGCTACCAAGTTCAACGCAGCCATACAAAGCTCTGGACGATCTCCAAGAGCGAATAAAATAACCTTCTTTCACCCCACTGTCAAATTTCAAATATTTCTTCATTTTCACAAAACCATATTTCACTAGATGACGATCTAGTTCGGGAGTTTACAACTGGTGGCCCGCGATGACTCCCCGCCCTCCCCCCCCCCTTTTTTTTTGCGGCCCGATAAGTTTCTTGTAAAAGTAAGCCACTGGAGAAACCGGAAAGTTTAGACTTGCGTGGTAAAAAATCCACGAAAGTTTCAACTTATGTCTATTCAATAATAAACTTAATTGCGCTATATTTTAATTATAACTCGTGTATCCGCATGAAACCTATTTCCTTCCACCCCTCAGCCAATGGACTCGGGGATTAAATTGTGGCCCTCGGGCACTTTCAGGTTGGAAACCCCTGATCTAGTTGGTTCGAGGCCACCCGCCCAATAGTCGGCTCGGTTTGGGAAATGAGCTTCCCTAGGTCCATTGAAAGACGAATATCTGCACATACGCGAGTATTAATGTGGGAATGTAGGAAAGGCGAGAAAATGTCAGTGTTTTTGTAGTTTGTAGTTAGAAAAAAAATATTTTTGGTTAAAAGAAATCAATCATTACAAACAAATAGTTCTTGAATATCGGTCAAGGGTGTCCTGGAACTTAATTACAACTTTTTCTCTTCCTTTAAAAAGTTTCTCATCTAATGTCGCTATGCTCGTGACAGATATTCAACAAATGTTGATAACACCATGCGAAAAAACGTAAACTCTATATTTCTACTGGAGTAATACTTTATTTATTTTGGTCAAAAAGAGGTTTTGATATAAAAACTACAAAAACGCTTACCTTTTCTCGATTTCCCTGCACTCCCACCTTAAATTAGGAACATGGAAATCCCGTGAATTTATAAAAATACTTAAAAAAATTGAATATTTTAGAATTTGTGACATCTATCTGGAAGCTTTATAATATATTATAGCAATTTTATAGCAGGCCTTTAAATTGAAGTATAAAAGCGAACAGAATACCTTATCAGGCTGATTCGAACACATGTCCTATTTCTCCTTTAGCCTCTGAATCATTGTTCTGAGTAGCGACTGCATAATTGTTTCCCCTCCAAGGTCAAGTCATCCTGTCCTTAACACCCTATACACGCTCTCATAAGTCACCTGTATGATAAATTAAATGTCATTACCCTGCACTACTCTCTAAAGTGTTTGGAAACATGATAAATCCTTATGAAAAAAAAAGGAAAACACAGAGAATTTTGTATTAAGAAAATAGTGGAAACCCTGGTATGTTCACTTATATCAATTTTCTAGAGTCGTTCGTCATAAGAAACATTTTTAGAAGATATATAAATGTACAGTCCAATCTTCATGGGACGAACCTTACCTAACAGATTTATAAGCTACTAGATCTATTTACGTATTCATACGTTAGGTCCTGTGATCTGCGGCTGTCACCTTTGATAAACATGTTCGCAATATTTGCAGCAAAATAAAGTTTTAGTTTGATAAATGGCCATTTATATGAAAATTGGACTGTAGATTAGAAAACAAAAGTTAGTTACGTTTATCTTAACACGATCAAAATTGATCCCATCTGCCAAAAGGGACAACTGCACGACACGTGCGTTTGAATGAATTTCATTAGATTTAGTATCTTTTTTTAAACTGTCAGGTAGGGTGATCCGATTCAGATTCCACTAATGGGTTCGATACCCGACGCTAGTAATCCGAGCTGTGTGCTAATTCTTTGGCTCATGCAGTGAGTGACGTCAAAGGAATTCTCTGCTGCAGTGCCTCTATACTGTACCGGTGTGTTCGGCGAGATCTCGCGAGAAAGAGACGTTGACCGGGAGAGAGAGAGAGAGAGAGAGATAAAAAGTATATTTAGCGGTGAGTTTGTTGGCTCAAGTGCTACGTGCAAAGGTAGACTCACAATAAATTATTGATTACCGTGACGCCTCTTAATTGCACACCAACACGTCCGGGTTACCCCGCATATTTACACTGATGAAAATGTATCCACGTTTGCGCGGAGAAAGAGTGGGAAAACGTCGGCTGGTTAATGATGCCCGCACCATCTAAGAGAAAGCACATTTCCTAGGGAATTCCTGAGAGTGCTGTGGTTTCCCGTAGCTTTCCCACACTGGATATTCTACGAGCGAGTGAGAAATTGCCTACCAATTTTGCTGGTAAAATTATCTTAACATACATTCCAGGGTTCTTTTGCCACAATCGACATAGGACCGACGGCTTTACTTCCCCTCTGGAGGAAGTTGTTCTACGGGTTTCCATCGCCCAGTAAAAATCTCTTGACCTCGGCTGGGTTTGAACCCATAACAATTGGGTACTGAGGTGAGCACTATACCCCAAAACCAGCGAGAGATTATTATTTTTTAGTCCCACTTCTTACTTCCCGTTCGAGTTAAACGCCGATGTACTAATTACACTATGTGTTAGGGATTAGAAAAGTTTAATTCAGAGGAAATGCACCTGCATTTGCATGGAGGTAGAGTGAAAACCATACTCAATACACCTGACTGGGATAGAACCCCGATCTCCCCATCTTCGGCAGTCTAGTCTAATGCGAGAGTTTAAATTATTTAATTCCCAATTGCAATTTAACATATTAATCACACCGAGATACAACCACCCCAGAAGAGCGAAACATTCTAAACAAAACAGTGTCCCGCCCGCATTGGTGGGCACGCGGGCTAGAATTCAGGCTCGTCTAGTCTAGTTTTCTGGGGACGGGATGGTCGGATTCCGAATTGCGGTCGGGTGTACTGAAGGTGTAAATTGTTTGACCATCCTTCCTCTACGCACATACGGCCACTTTTCCTCTAAATTCTACCTTCCTCAGGCCTTATATATTAGCATAGTTATGTGGATAGCTTAGACGTGTGGTGAGACGTGGAACACGTAATAATAATAATAATAATAATAAAAAACAAAATTGTGAAACAATACAATCGCTTTCCATGAAGAAATAATATTAATACAATAAAAAATATGGTCATTTCCAGAAGACAACGGTTATCGTTTTCAAATATGAACCGAGCTTACTATATTTTGTCGAGGTATATCACTCTTAGTTCAACATCCGTCCGTTCCTTGTACAGCAGAATACAAAATAACCTGGATGCTGTGAGTAGCGTATTCACAGACTGCCATTGTGTGAGTCTACGGCGTCGGGCTCGCAGTAGAGGAAATTGCCGTAGCGAGGGAGGTCGAGGTTCCAATCCCTATCATGGTGCATAGGGGGTTGTTTTCCTATTGTAATTTATCACTTTGGTTTTTAGCCGTTAATAGCTTTGGTGCTAAAAATAAAAATAATAATAATAATTCAGCATTGTCTAGACAGGCGTTCCGCTGGCATGAAGCTCAGGGTTAAAATACCAGTCTGGTGTCCTGAGATTGTTTTCTCCCATAAATGATTTTCCATTCTCTCGCCACGAAAATATGCACATTTCCTCTCAATTATACCTTGTTTATCTCTACCTTAGTTGTGTAAAGATGCAGACAACCGGGACGGCTGGTAAGGGATACGCGTAGCACTTAATACAAACTTTACATTAAAAACAAACACATGATTATCTGCTATTTTGTTTCGATTCCTCCAGTTCTGATGGACATCATTGTTAAAGATAGGTACGATGGTGGCCAATGACATTCGTTACAAGCTTACATGCTCAAAATGGCGGCGGAAATCTTGAAAAGGGAAGGGGAAACTACGTTGTAGTATTCACAATGGAGGTTGTTTTATTCTGCAGCTCTTCCCCAGTTCCCGCTTGTGTTGTTTATACGTCATGTTTTATTTTCACAGATGTCGCGCACACTTCCTCATAATGGTCGGTTAAGGAACCTAAACATAGTCCGTTAACTCCGTATTCTTAGGCAGGGCAGGGCACCCACTGAGATGGGGTGGCTGTGGCGCAGTCTAACAACTGGCCAGAATTCAGCTTTCCCCTAATTATTCCCGACATTTGCCATTTTATTTTATTTACCGGACTATATTGTTAATTAGTATATCATGGTCTAGTATGGGCTTAATCTTACATTCTAAATGTGTTGTTCTATCCAGTCAACAAACGATTAAAATAACCAGTGAAAACAAGGAAAGTGGACTGTATTCGATATAAAATTGTGATAGGAATGGCTTACCTTGTCCAAATGAGGTTCGCCGACAATGGAGGCCTACCTTGTGGGTTGCTGGGTTCAAAGTAGGAAGGAATGGGGAAACAAGGGGGCTGACTTAGCGGCGTCTTTCAAACTCTTGTTGTTTCTTGATAAAGAAGGCCACTTTATGGCCGGTAACACCCGACTCGCACTCGGACACCGATTTGTGCATCACTATGTGTCCTGACTACCGCGTTCAACTGAACTGCTCTCTCTCTCAAAAACAAACGACCTATACACATCTCCCTTAAAATGTTAGTGATTATAAAAGTTGAGTTTCCAACTCAAACTTTGGTCAAATGAACTAATTGACCCGCTTTAAGTGACTATAGTCCTGTCCTAAGTGATAGGTGAGAATCAAAACCAGAATTAACTTTTTGAAATGGTATAACCCTAACGATTAGTTAGACGCGGGACGTTTCAGTGTTACATGGCTCTGAAGCTTCATGAATGTTGCTACATTGACTCTTCATGCGTTCTCACCAGCGTCACCAACAGCTGAACACGGTACCTATTGCCTTATATTTCTGTCCGGGTATGAAAAAAAAGGATAATTTCTTTATATAACCTACTCCTCTAGGACAAGTTTCATAGGCACTCTTAAGGTGATATGAATTTTATTTATTTTGGGGAAAAAAAAAGTTTTTCTATAAAAACTGCAAAAACTCTGTCTTTTCTCGCGTCCCCTTCTATTCCACCTTAAAGTGTGGCGCTACACTAAATGCAGAATGACACTTACTATACTCGAATGGAATGGACCACTGTCACTTATAAAATCTGTTAGTCACATTCTGGTCTAGGTAGGTGTCGTCCTGTATTTAGTTTAGCGCCGCACTGGAATCGTACTAAGTCTGACTGAAACTGGCCCTTTGTTTCTTACAAGGCCACTTAGATTACCATATATATTCTTTTTACATCCATTACTTATTCCAGCTTGCTATGCCTGTCGTAGCTTCATACGCCTTATAATCTAGCTTAAGACTAGGACAGGCACAACATCCAGTCCCCGACTGTTAATTTATCACTATGAAAGGGTAAACCCACATTTCACCAATTACACATGTTTCGGCCATGCCGGGAATCTAACCCGGGACTCTTAGTTCAGTGAACAGACACGCTACCGACTGAGCTAATGTGTTAGATTTCTAACTCTACATATCTACATTCAAAAACAGAAATTTCACAAGCTGGACATTTCAAATCAATTTTTGCATCGATATATTACTGGGCATTGATAAAAAAATACGATTGCAGTTAGAATAAAAAACTAAACAAATTCGGAATAACGATATTATGTACCGCAAAACGAGATGAAATAGACCTCTCCACTTATGTGTGGCTACAAATTATTTAATGCTATCACCATTGAAATGGCCAAAGAGTCAAAATAACTTTTCTTCCACAAATTATTATAACTAATTAATTGCATACATCTCATGCTGGACTAGATTTCAGCCTTCTGCGTGCAGTAGATATCGCACAATGCTCATGACAGATAGACAGACAGACAGAGAGACAAACTTCATTTTATTATAAAAGAAAAAGAAGAAAAAGAGCTGCCTTTGTCATAAATAAAACCACAGTTTGAGGAATATGACTTTAAGTAGATGATGACATTTATTATGATCTCATAGCAAAACTGCAATAGAATTTTCAGTCTCTTTTGAGTATAAAATAACCGTGCTAAGATATTAAAAAAATAACTAAATTTGAATGTAAATTGGCATGTTTTTTAATTCATACACCCAGGATGTATATAATATGTAAATAAGTGGTGGTTTTTTTCTCTGTGCATTGCAACGAAAGCTCCATCCAAATCTCCGTTTTCCAGGTAACATTTCGTGTCTATACAGTGAGGCCGGTTCCAACCAAACTATGGTCCACGATAGTCTCTAGAGTACTAGGTGGGTGGCTGACTGACGGGAGGGTCCCTTGATCGATACCCGAGAGGGTCTGCCCCCTGTCCTTCCGCCGCACGCGCCGTCGGTCAGGACGTCCGGATATTCTGCCCCCTTTTGTTTCCGGCCCTACCCTACAGGACCCAAGGGTGGAGGGGGTTCGTTAAACTTGCATACTCGACCTCGTCACTGTTTATTCATGACGGCGCGCGGCGATGTAGAAACAGAATTTAAAAATATCTCCTCAGTTTTTCTGTTCCTAATACCCCCTCCACAGTGAGTTGTATGTTTCCACTGGTGGAATTCTGGCTGGATGGGGGGGGACTGCTTGCTTGCTTGCTTGCTAAGTGTGGGAATGAATTTTAAATATAGTAACGAAAGATGACTGGTTGGAAAAAATAGAACGACTGAATGTGACTTTCGGGAGTTTGGGAAATGCGTTCGACTACATACAGCAATATTATTATTATTATTATTATTATTATTATTATTATTATTATTACTATTAGCACCGCCTCTTACTACCCGTTCGGGTTATACGCACTTACGCTAATGTGTAATGGTAGGGTGATTGTGAGATGAAATGGAGGACCTACAGTTAAACGTGAAATCCGAACCACGGTGGAGGCCTAGCACTCCACACATTCACAAGTTGTGATTAATACAAGTCTTGTTAGAAGTGAAGGAAGGGTTTAGCAATCAGATAAATCTGTGCCGGGACCGAGGATTGAACCCCGGACCCTCAGCACAGAAGTCTGACACCTTACCCCTAGACCACCAGGTCACCTACATACAGCAAGAAAATGCATGAATGGCCCTTAAGGGGGGGGGGGGGGGGGGAATTGCTGTCAACATTGATAACCTTTTACTATATTATAATTAGTGTTATTTTATCCATGTTGGATATTTATCAAAAATATTTAAACTACGTAAGGCTGTTTTTTTTAATGATCTTTCAATCTATTCGGAAACATTTAAAGACAAACACTCACTCATACCCCCGAGGCAAATAAAAGATTCAATTTTATGGGGAAAGATAGAGAGTAAATATAGACGTTTTATTTAATCTTGAGTTTTCTTTCTGTAATATAGTAAGGTTTTTTAAAATAAAGTTTTCTAAAACTCATTGAATTATCTGTATTTTTAACTTTCATTGTGACCCTTTTGACCAAACGAGTTTGAAACGCCTGATATGACCGGTTTGTTCAGAGAATTCACTTAAAATAATCCAAATGAAAAAATGTTACAACGTGCACGTTAATTCTAGAACAAATACATGATCAATTCCTAGAACTGGCCCTCTGGTTTAGTGTTCATTGCCTCCGGCTACAAATCAAGGGGTCCCGAGTTCAATTTCCGACTGGTAACATGAGTAATTTTCCCGGAAGGGAAATATCCCAACAGTCACCAGGATTTGGTTAGTAAGGCTTAAGTTAGGTTTAAGGTAATTTCTGGTTCCACACCTTTATAATCACTATCATCGAATCATCTCACTGCGGGTACGACGAGTAGACAACCCCAATAGGTGAAACCTTAGAACGGTTATGCGCTACCAGAGCGGCTAAAAATCTACATACACAGACGCCCGAACTTCCTACTATAAGTTATATCTCTTTTCGTTAAATATGTCATACTCTAAGAAAAACAACTATCCCTGCGATTGCTATTCAAATTTTATGGAGCACCAATTTTACCGATAGTAATTTGTTTTCGGCATCGCAGGGGAATTGAATCATAGTTTTTTTTAAATATTCATTTAAAGTATTTTAATCTCTCTCTTTTCAAACAATAGAAACAGTCTTAAATAATTCTCAACATATATTTTGCTATGTCACCATAATTCAAATATAAAGAGCATATTTATTTATTTATTTTTATCTCAATGTTTGTTTCAATGCATTTCAGATTATGATTATCAACTCGATGATAGCGAATACACTTTAATAAGCATTCTTACCCGCTAACGCGCTAATCTCGCAGTAAACTAGACTGTCGATGACGGTGAGATCAAGGTTCGAATCTCGGTCGGGTGTACTGGGGATAGTTTTTCATAGTGGTTTTCCACTTTCGCTCCACGTAAATGTGGGTACACTTCCTATAAATATAACCTCCCTAGTCCCTAAATCCATTAGAGTAATTAGTAATAATTTTAATTTTAGCACCGCGTCTTACTACCCGTTTGGGTTATACGCATAAGTACTAATTACACTAATGGATTAGGAAATTGGAAGGTTTAATTTAGAGGAAGTGAACCCGCATTTGCGTGGAGGGAGAGTGGAAAACCATTTAGGAAAAACCACCCCCAGTTCACCCGACCTATATTCGAACCTCGATCTCCCCGTCCTCAGTGGTAGTAATTAGTACATAAGCGTATAAACCAAAAGGGTAGTAAGACGCGGTGCTAAAATAAAATATGCTGTCTTGGATGTTTTCATTAGGGCATATACTTTTTTATTTAATAAACTCTGAAAAACAGGTTTACCTAACACATTCCACGTTATATGGGCTAAGTTCATCATTGCTTGATGCGAAAAATTGGGTGTAAGCCTATTACAAGTTAATAATACCGCTACTTGAGTATCAAGAGCTCATAAAAATAGCTTTAAAGCCCACTACCTACCATCGTATGGCAATCACACTGTACCTATCGTCGTATGGCAATCACACTGTACCTATCATCGTATGGTAATCACACTGTACCTACCATCGTATGGCAATCACACTACATGCCATTGTATGGCAATCACACTGTACATATCATCGTATGGCAATCACACTGTACCTATCGTCGTATGGCAATCACACTGTACCTATCATCGTATGGCAATCACACTGTACCTATCGTCTTATGACAATCACACTATACCTATCATCGTATGGTAATCACACTGTACCTACCATCGTATGGCAATCACACAATACTTAGTAGCATCGTATGACAATCACACTATCCATGTCATATTATGTCAATCACACTATAAGTTACTTGTTAAAACAGGAGATTCCAAATAACCGACAAAAAACTAAATTTAAAATTGACCATCAAGAGTAGGATTGATATTATCATCTCTTTATTGTTTGTTTTTTTCATTCTGACATTACTCTCTTTTATGATCCTAGCTGTTGAATGTCGTATCTGTAGGAAACAGTTTTCACCACATTTTGATAACAAAGATAACTGCTTCCTGTTGACTGGGTAAAATCCCCCGTATCGCTACAAAGGAAATTGTCTCTTCGTTTTTAAAAGTCATTTTAGTATCCGTGGTACATTAGGAATCTAATATGGGAAAACGTTGGTATTCCTCCCAAGCTATCACGTCTTTTTTATTCATTGGGTCTTAAGATCCGTTCGGGTTATAAGCATTTTAAATATGTTATTTAGGTATGCACTATGAAGGCTCACTTTAAGAAGAAATGTACCTGTATTTGCCTTGATTAAAAGTGCAACCATTTACCAAAAAAAAAACACTAATTACCGGTCATGATTCAAACGTTGTAATTCCCGTCACCGGAAAACCATTCCGTTGCTATAGGAATGCCGACAATCAGTGTAGGTATCAAGAAGATAATATATGAGTGATGCATGGCTCTAAGCACGAGACTAGTTCTGGATATATCAGTGACAGAGGCTCGTTGCGCTAAGACAAAGGTCCAGGGTTCAATTCTCGTGTCGTGGTCTTCTTTCAACTACAGTTTACATTCATATGACTACCAGTAGAAATCTGCGTCAAATGATTATTTCAAGTCAACGCTACGATTGAGAAAAAACACAGGCCTAACATTTTTTTTAATGAGACTCATCTGTCACAATCACTACGGCGATCTTCTGATAACTGCACTGGTGATCACGTGGTTTAAGTTGTCAAGCTCGCATTAGACTGGACTGCCTGTTACGGGGAGATTAAAATTAGAATATTGGTCGGGTACATTGGGAAACTGTTTTCAAAATGTGACTTTTTATATATTCCTTATTCGCTACTTCCACTTTCTCCACTTCAAGTAAAAAGTATATTTTCGCCGCTTATGTTATTCGTCTACCAAATGAAGGTTGGGTTTTGTTAGGCTGGGTAATATGCTTTCAAGAAATATGTCGTAGACAGGCTTCAAATTTAGTTATCATTATGATTAGATAGTAAAAATAAAATAATACATATACTTATTATTCTACACATTTTCCTATATGCTGTATATATAAAATTTAGCCCATTTCTAGTATTTTTAAACGGCTGAATCTACAAACGAACACTCATTTTAGAGGTTAAAGGTCCAAGATGTTGGCAAAAATAGTAGGTTCCAACGAAAACCCGAGTTTCCCAGCGAATTACAGTTTTTTCTGTTGTGTAGGTCTACACAGTGGCTCATCTGTACAATCATTCTTTGTTTACATCACCATGATTTGTGTATCGGTAAATATAATCTTTTTCTCTGTGTTTATCTCATTTGCTAAGAAATTAAATATTATGTTCGACCCCCACAAAAGCGTGTTTGAGCTGAGACAGACATAAGAGAGCTGAAAGAGGTTATTTAGCACCGCGTCTTACTACTCGCTTGGGCTATAAACTTATGTACTAATTACGCTAATGATTTTAGGGATTATGAAAGTTTTATTTATTTTAGGAAGTGTACCCGCATTTGCGTGGAGGAGAGTGGAAAACAATTTTGGAAAAACTACCCTTGGTACACCCGATTTAGATTCGAACCCCATTTCTCCGTCACCACCGGCAGTCTAGTCTACTGCGAGAGTAGTGCGGTAGGGGGCGGCCAGACTGAGCGAGCGCGCGAGCGACTAAAATATAAAATAGAACACATTGGTTGTAATGAGAGGTGGCCAGACTGGAGCGCGCACGCTTGAAAGATAGAACTGGTTCTATTTTGCAAGCGCTCGCGCTCGACCCGGTACAGTCTAGTTTACAGGCGCTAGGCAATATTATTGTATGTTGGTTCATTGAGTGCTAGGAAAACTTCTCATTTTGACATTTTTATTAATATCGATAGGTTTAGCACACTTGCTACTAACGACCAAATTTAATTGGTAAGGGATCATAAACCATACCTATATTATAATATATATATATATGTAAAACTGATATGTTAAAATACTTCAATATTATCTAAGTAGGCCTTTACAAATAAGAATAACCATTAGCGTGGAGTAGAGGATGGAAAACCAAAACAATAAATCACTTGTTAAAAACCACCCTACATTCACTCAGCCAAGATTCGGAGCCTCCTCTCAACAACTAACAAGAGTTATCTGCTAATCACGCGCTCGCTCGCTTGTACTATGGCCACTCAGTCGCTTGCGCGCTCGCTCGCACGCTTGTCATCTGGCCAGAACCCTTAGACCACGCGGCCACTGAAGCGGGTGGATCGTTTTGAAGTTCTCACCGGGGCGTCTAGGGGAAAATTATACCTTTGACGAGTAACCATCGCTGCAGAAATCTACTAGCTAGTTTTATTTATGCTGAACAATCTATTTCTAACTAAGTTTAAACATCTCAAAACACTTTCACCGAGGTGTCCTATTTGGTTGTCGCTGACCAATTACAGAGACTTGTGTTGTTTTATAAACATCAACTTGTGGCAGGTGAGAACAAGAGCTATAAAGGTAAGGAAGGGGGTGATAGGAAAGGACGATATTAATGAAAGTTCACCAAAACAAGTACTAAACTGGAAACCGCCGGGACAAAGAAAGCGAGGGAGGCCAAGAACGAGTTAAAGAGGAGGCGTAGACAACGAAATACGAGCAAGAGGAAGAAATAAGGCCTATGGAATGATCGGAAGATGGCGTGGACCGTGTGCGGTTGTAAAAGTGAATAGATCGAGAAAATTCGGAAAATACGTAAGAAAGCCAATTTGCACGGTTTTCGCGAAGTACCGAATGCGGCAATGAAACCGTGCCGGTTACAATTTACATTAAAATTACCCTCCTCATCCTTACTCGTTAGATTGAGCCGTTAGTAGCGTTTGTATTAAATGTACTATTTATAAAAAATAATGGCTTATCGTCATCATTCTTAATTTTTTAGCGTATTAGTAAGATAAATCATTTCTAAAGCCCATAAAGTAAAACTCGAGGACCAGAATATCTCCCACATAGGTTGTTTATTATTCTTGTTATCTAAATTTATTGATAGTAAGTAATAATTTAGTAATAAATTCACTCTATCAATCTTATCCTAACTGCTTCGGTGGTCTCATGGTCTAAGGCATAACTCTCGTGTTAGAATAGATGATGATTACAGGGATATCGGGTTCTAATCCCGGTTGGGCGTACTAAGAGTGTTTTTTCTAAAATGGTTTTCCACTTTCCCTTCACGCTAATGCGGGTATACTTCCTCTGAAATTATACTTCCTCATCCCTAACTCATTAGCTTAATTAGTACATATCCGTATAGCCTGAACATGTAGTAAGACGTGGTGCAAAAAAAAAATTATCCTATTATAGCTATGAATTAAACTAACACGCATTATGGACACGCAGACTAAGACATAAAATTCGTCTGGTCTGGTTTGCCGGTGACGCAAAGGTTCAAATCCCAGCCGAATGTATTGAATACTGATTCTATGCTCGAATATGGGAACATTTCTTCCGAATACTACCTTACTCACCTCTGACTCATCATTATAGTCTAATTAAATACGTATAGGCTGGACGGGTAGAAGACACGGATGATTAGTTTTTTTAAAATTATTTTTAAACGCGTGTGAACTGGTTGCGATGACGTCAACAAGTCCGTGACTTTCCTTCTTCTGTCTCAAGTCCGAAGCCTTGAGTCACGAGCGACGACGATCGTGAGTAAAGCTCGTTATCGCTTGGAACTTAGTGGGATATAAATCACACAGACATACCACCCCCTACTCCCCGCGCGTCTTGCGTACGATTAATACATAACTAACCTGCTTCAGTGGCCACATCGTCTAAGGCGTCACTCTCGCAATAGACTAGACTTCTGAATACAGGGAGATCGGGGTTCGAATCATGGTCTTGTGTTCTTAGGTAGTTTTTCCAAAATGGCTTTCCATTCTCCCTCCACAACTTTCCTAATCCTTAACTTGTTAGAGTAATTAGTAAGAAATGCGTATAGCCTGAACAAATGGTAAAACGCAGTGCTAAAAAAAAAGACTAAACAGTCGGGCATTTCTAGGTATTTTGAGATCCTTGTATGCTCTTTATTAAAACAACTACCCGCGCTGATGGCCGCGCAGTATAAAACAACAGGCTCGCGATATACTTTTTGTTCACTCCACTCGTCAGAACTAAGCGAATTTAATTGTAAAAACCCGCCTCGGTGGCGTAGTTAGCTAACGCGCTGTTTTCCTGTTGAGCTAGACTGCCGAGGACGGGGAGATCGAGGTTCGAATCGCTCTCGGGTGAACTGGGGGTGGTTTTTCCTAACTGGCTTTTCATTCATCCCTCAACGCAAATGGGGGTTCACTTCCTCCTATATTAAAATTCCCAATTCCTAACCCATTAACGTAATTAGTACTTAAGTGTGCCATTCTGAACGGGTAGTAAGACGCGGTGCTAAAAAACAATCCTAAAAGATGTTGAATTTTATCACCAAATAAATATGTGTAATGTTTGTGGGGACATACATTTTGTTTTCTCACATAAAAAGGTAATAAAAAACCCGAGAAATATCAGATAGTAGACACACATGTCAACCATTATAGTGACTTCGGCACAATGTTTAAAAACCGACATTCACATAATTGCTGCAAACAAAAGTCTAAACAAAAAATAGTCTTTCTTATAGTTTTATACTGGGGCCAACTTTTTTTGTATTTATATTGTAGATTACTAAGGTCGACCCCGGTGGGTTGTGGAGAAAAGTGCTCGCCTCAGGACTCGAATGTTCTTGGGTTCAAATCTAGTTGAAGGTGAGGATTTTTCTTGGGTGATAAAAATCCGTAGCACAACTTCCTTTGAGTGAAGGGGGCAAGTTAAACCTTCAGTCCCATGTCTATTGTGGCATGTCAAAGGGATGTGGAAGTACCTTTCCCGGAAAAATTGGTAGGTGTCTTTCACTCTCACTCCTAGCATTTCATATGGAAGCAGCAGGGAATCACAACACTTTCTGAACTTAGGACACGAGATTTCTACCAGCTGGTGCGGGAAACACTAGCCAGCCGAAGGGTTTAGTTCTTTCCCAGCTCTGGATGGATTGAAATCACATCAAACCAACCTTCGAGTTGTTGACTTAAAAAGGTAAAGGTGCTAAGGTGGAATTATTTCTACTTAAATAACATGAACATATTATATATTTTTAAGCAATGTGGCCGCCTTATTAGCTATAATTTCCAATAATAGACTGGTACTAACGATGACGGGGATATCGGGCTTCGAATCCCGGTCGGGTGTACTGAGGGTGGTATATATATCCGACACCTTAGCTCAGTCGGTAGCGCGCTGTCTACTGAGCAAAGGTTCCGGGTTCGATTCCCGGCATGGCCTATAAATATATTTTTGTTGAAATGTGCGTTTACCTTTCACAGTATTGAATTAACGCCGTGGACTGGATGTTGTGCTTGTTCTAGTCTTAAGTTAGATTATAAGGCATATGAAGCTAAGATAGGCCTACTAAGCCAGTAGCCGAAAATATATGGCTTAAAAAAAAACCAACCTGGACCATAGGCTGGAAACAGTAATGGATGTAAAGTAATATATATCTATATATATACACACACACACACACATAGACTAAACGGGTAGGCGACATGGGGGAAAATAAAAAGGTATTCTCTAAAAAGTGGATCAGGAAATTAATGTGTTGCCCTTACGTTATTGTTACAGTTAATAAAAATGTAATTTGTAACAACCCAACTTGTGTGTGTAAAGTCCATTGCAATCAACAAAAAACTTCACTGTTAAATCCGGTTTAAAAGTTGAGTTTGATCCGGTCTACGGATCAATGGTTCCTCCCTCTCTCTCTGACGTCAAAGCGACGCATCCCGCCCTTCGGACAAGGATATGTGACGCGAGCTGCCAGATTGGTCCAATCACCTCTTGTGTGAACAGCGACGAAACACCAACTGCTGACAGTCATTCGTTTTACTTTACACAAAATGATATCGACATAGAATTCTAGCCATTAAATATTTAATCAGGGTATTAAACGTACGCTTTATAAAAAACACGTTTTTCAAACTGGTGGTCGCATAGTCTAAGGAAGGGGTGGCAACTTTTTTGAGCCATGACCTACTTACTATCAAAGCTCCCGCGATCACCCCTCGTTTCTACACTTATATTTTTTAGGCACTGTGTCTTACTGCCCGTTCAAGCTACACGCATATGTACTTTTATTTATTTATTTGAGGTATTTACCCGCCTCGGTGGCGTAGTTAGATAACGCGCTAGTTTCGCGTTGAGAAAGATTGCCGAGGATGGGCAGATCGAGGTTCGAATCTCGCTCTAGGTGAACTGGGGCTGGTTTTTCCTAAATGGTTTTCCATTCTCCCTCCACGCAAATGCGGGTTCACTTCCTCTATATTCAACCTTCCCAAATAACCCATTAGCGTAATTAATACTTAAGCGTATAACCCGAACGGGTAGTAAGACGCGGTGCTAAATTTAAAAAATATTGGTATTTAACGTGCACGTTCTGAATGACTGATTATATCAACACACGAGAATTTCTTTGAGTGAGAGCGAAAAGGTCTACCAATTTTGCCGCGGAATGATATTTTCACAGACCTTCCAGGGTTATTTTACACGCCACAATCGACATGGGACTGATGGCTTTACTTCCCTCCGAAGGAAGTTGTGCTATAGATTTTCATCGCTCAAGAAAAATCTGTCATCCCCGGTGGGTTTAAACCCACGAACACGGGTTGACAGCCACCCAGATTACTGACATAGATTGCACTATGTACTAATTACGATATTGAGTAAGGGATTGGGAAGGTTAAATTTAAAGGAAGTGTGCCCGCATTTGCGTGGAAATAGTGGAAAGCCATTTAGAAAAAACATCCTAGATACAGGTGACCGGGATTCGATCCCCGATCTTTCTGTCATCGGCATTCTAGTTTATTGCGTATTTAATTCTGATTATTTGACTATAAATAGCTCGTTAAATGTAAAGCGCGTGCACTGTTACTTTTGTTTTGACTTGTTTCACGACACAACACAATGGTTTGAAAACCTCCATCATGATATTAATTAGATCTGTTTCATACTCTAGAAAAATTTAAAATGTTAGAAATCGAAAGTTTCTAGTTTTGTGTTGCAAAGCATTATTGGTTGACAGGTGTACTGGGGTAAGAAGGAGCTACCGGCAACATCAGCGAACCAGCGTAGCGAAATTTGTCTCGCATTTAAGAGAAGCCTGACCTCACGAAAACAAGAGAATGACAACACTGTTTCCCAATAGTAACCATAAAGTTTCTTAGAGATGATATCGAGTATAGCTCCAACATTGTTTGGCTGAAAGCGAGAAGAGCGAAAAATAAAATTAGTCCGAACATTTGTCACTGATTTGGACAGGTGGGGGGAGGGGGAGGGCAGTAAAACGGAGGCTGCCTCTTAGAAAGAAAGTACAAACCACCCAAGAATTAATTATCAAAAACAGTTCAACGACACGTCCGAGAGGGGTTAGAGAAGACAAGCGTCTCTTCGGATGTTTGTTGACCTTGAGCAGCAGGTGTTGTTCGGCAATCGAATGGAACGAAGCATTGCAGGTTGTTATCGTATTGTTAGGGTCCTCTTGCCCCGCGCCCGGCGTTCACAACACACCAAGGTGTAGAGACTTGACCACCAGGGAACTAAAATAATTGTTTGTGTTGGTATAACAAAAAAAAATACTTGGGAAAACGCAGGGAATTTTTCAGCAGTAAAATTGTGGCAACCCTGAGGGTGTGCCCGAGCAGGCGCCTTCAGCGCCCTTCTTAAATTTTTTATAGGGTCTGACAACCCCCAAACCTGCCATATGGACACCCCTGCGTGGATCACCATTAGAGATGAACATTCTAACATGCGCTTCGCCCTTCAAATAGGAAGGTTTGGTGAGAAAGCGGCACTAAACCTATTACATATATACATTAAGTTGACGGGGGTGTGGGTGGGAGGACTGTAAAATATTACATTCAACATTTATAATATAATGTGCATATAGCTCTAAAAACAATTCCGTACTTATCCATCTTCACCAACTTCCCAACATTCTATTTTGCAACTCCCTGCTTCGCTTCAACAACATCCATACACATGAGTAATTCATTCTCTTTTATTCTCAAAACTCACTGTGTATATATATATATATATGATATATATATATACAAGAGAGTGTGCCAGGATATGGAAGTGTGTGAAAGTTAGTGAGATGAATTAATAAGGAGTTGTTTTTGAGCTATATGCAGTTTCTTGTCTACCCCGTTAGGTATATATGTATGTATTTACATATACATGTATATATGTACAGTACCTACGTATGCATAAAGCAATTATAGGTGACATTTTTTCGTAAATTTTTCAGATCATTGAAGCCCATGGGAAGGGGGTGGATTATATTCCTTAAGGATTTGATTATAAGATTGAAGCGTTAACGGATCTGGTATACAACAGACCCGACGTAAAGAAGCAGCAGCCGCGGCTTAGAAGATTAAAGATTCGTTGTGCTGACCATATGACACCCTCTATCCTCAAATGTTGGCACTACCATCGCTAACGGTGGCGGCCGCTCGGTTGGTGGACTTTTTTTTAGAATCTAGATCTATTTTTTTCCCCGATTTTGTAAAATGTTCCGTGATTCGTTTCGGAGAAATAATTTCTTTAAATTTTTCCAAAATATAAATCTCGCGTCTCTCTAATCACCAGTGGCCGGTCTTACTGACGGTGATCTGTGTCACTCGAGCACACTAATCAACCTTCACTAGTCCCTCTGCCCCTGAGAACACTTTTTTTGTTTGAACCAAGAAATCCAACCACTCGAGCGAAACGGATTAATGCAAGCGCTGAGAGATGTATAATCTGTATTTATTTCTTTCTTTCTCTCTTCCTATTGTGTCCTTCTCGCACATCTAAACGTCTTACTCATTCCACTGCTTTGATTGGTTGGTTGTTAACATAATTCTATTAAATACAATTATACAATCACAGCCCTCCCACCCACGGAGCTCGACTGCATTTCAAGGAAATCCTAGTTCGATCCTAGATTAGTCTCTAAAAGAATGAACTACGGGATACCCTCGTCGGTGGTTGAATGATCTATAGGCGTCATTCACGTAATATGACGGGGAGGTTGGGGTTTGAATCCCGGCCGCGTGCACTTAGGGTGTTTGTTGATTTTAATTCTCACTTCACTCAAATGCGGGTACATTTCCTCTAACTTCTACCTTACTCATTGGTCTAAATATGTGAATAAACCGGACGGGTAATGAGACACGAAGAGCGGGGTAGAAAATATATTTTATCGGCTTAAATCGTCCACATGCTAAGTAGGATCTTTAACTCAGTGGCGCACCCTGAAACTTACTTGGGGGTTTGGGGAATATAATAGTTTGAAGCTATTATTTAGGTTTTTTTTCTAATTTGGGAATTTTAGGAGAACTTTTAAGTTCTGATGTGTAAAGCGGCATAACTATTGAATATAAAGTTGTAAGCCTGATCTTAAAATGTAGCATCTTTGACACTTTATAATGTGTGCTCAAAACTATGTCTAAAAGCTTGTATTAGAAAACGGGGGAGAGAACGAGAATGAAGGTTTGTGTTTTGTTTTTTCATCTTTATAAAAAAAATCAGATTAAATCAATATGTATTGTATCAATAAATACGTTTAGTTTAATTTTCGATCTTGGGGGTAAAATACCTGCTAACCTCCCCTTATACCCTCTATAACCTGTCCAAGGTCCCTGCTCTCATTTTTGTGTGGGCGCCTACCTAACCGGTATAGCCACATCTCTATGCAAATGGATAGAATGTAGAATTTTGAGGAAATTACCCGAATTTTCGTGGATGAAAAATGGAAAACCATTTAGTAATCAAGAGCCTTAGTACATTAGGCCGGGATTCGTATTACCGGCCATTCATTAATCTCGACTGGTTATTTATGACCTAATTAGATACAAATAATGTAAAAAGGTGGCTTTCAGATTCATTAACTCTTATCAGCTAAAAACTCGAGAAAAATATGGTCACTAAACCGCACAAATCTTGTTTATAGGCAAATGGACACAATTAAATACTATGCCCGCATCTCGATTCCCACAAATGTGTGTTGTGACTTGTGAGTAGCTGGTATCGTTCGCAGGCTTGTAGTGTGGGCGAAAGTGGGGAGGATAGAATGCGCGCGCACTCACCTGAGTCAAACCCCCACCATTTCTCCTCCCTCCCCTCAGTTCATAGCGGGCCAATGTGGGTTGCAGACAGTGCGAGTCGGTTACTTCAGTTCAGTCGATAATTCTCTTGAAGTTTGTGTTCGATATTAAAAAAATATATATATATCTGGCTCCGTTGGGACTTTTTTTTAATTGTTGTGATGAAGTGCAGACTCAACTTTTAATCGTAAACTGTGAAGTGAATCGTCTGTAGTTATATCATAATTTCTTTCTTTTGGAATTTAGGTGAGTTAATCGGATTATATTTCTCTTTTCATTTGAATGTTTTGTAAACACAATTTTGCATTCTACTAATTAATTATTTTCGCTCACATCCGGTGAATCAATGAATCACTTCACATCTATCATACCCGGTACGATCAAACTTAACAAGAAGAAAAATAACTTATTTTAATCACAAAAGGGAACTTAGTTTTCGACCACAAAATGGGTGGGGCGTAGCACCACACCCTATCCACCCCTCTAAAAATATTTATAGGTATCTTTAATCCCGAGTGAGATTCCAATGAATATACCCATTCATGACTAACAATTTTTTGAAAATATTAATTAACGAGGTAGTAAGCATATAGTCCAAATGTTTAGTAAGACGTGGGGTTAAAAAAAAACCTAAGTAGTTTAAATACTAGTGGATCAATTTTAAAAAATTGTTTTCACTTTTAGATTAATACAATACTCACCAAACATTTAACTTAATTTTAAATACTTTTTAACTCTTGCTTAAAAGTTAAAAATGTTTGATTTAAATTTCAAGAATGACTCCGGAACTATCCAGGCAATAAGATAGAGAACGACCAAGTTTTCTGTTTAGTAAATACATATTATTTACATAATATGGTAAGAAACAATAAGTGCACTCCGAAGTTCAATTTTCAAGCTGAATTTTAATAAGACTGAACAACATCGTTTCTTTACCATACAGTAAAAATAAATGACCAAATAGCTCCTAACGGTTTTTTTTAACAATAATTAACACTGTAATTTCTTAACTTTCATCGATTAGGAGACAAAAGAGAAAACTAAGCCAAATCATTGTTGATTTAACAATAGTCTGAACCGTGATAGAATCGACTAGCTAGTAAACGCTTAAACGTGCAACATTTCACGGATGGTTGATTGAATATTTTGTGTTTATTTTGTAAATTTAGACGGTAACATTTTTATTAATCGAATAGTTGGGGTTTTCAAGCATTTAAAAAATAGCGGTAATGGTTACCTGTATTGTATATCTCTGTTGATGTTTTAGTAAAGTAAAAGTGAAGTTGTGTTTGTCATGTTGACCAAGATGTTTAGATAGCATAACTGTGTTGTTGACTAATTCTATTCTTTATTTGTAGCGGTTATTCTATTCAGTTTCATGGTACGTGTCCTAGACCATAATCATCAAAATATTATTGACAAACTTTATGATGATCTAATTAAATGTTTTTGTGTCTTTGTGCGTAACACAAATGCGTAAAAGATATTTTCAAGACTGTGTAGGCTGCTATTTAAAGCAATACATAGTGTTGTTGTTAATAAATTTTCTTTAACCTCACGAAGTTATTTTAAGCACCTTTTCAGGTTATACGCATATGTACTAATTACGCTAATGCGTTAGGAACGAGAAAATTGAATTTAGAGAACGTGTATTCACACTTGCGTGGAGGCGGAGTGTAAAATCATTCAGGGAAAAAACACCCTCACTACACCAGATCGGGATTTGAACCCCAATCTCCCTGTCATCTAGTCTATCGCTAATGTGACACTTTAAAGCTTAGACCATGCTGCCACCGAAACGGGCACGAAGTTAAATTATTTCAAAATAATCGGCTTATCTAGCCTAATCAGTGAATAAACTGTAGTACTGCTTTCTAGTGCCCTTTTATTCTAAAACCCAAGTAGGCCTAAAATTACTCTTGATTTGCAAAATTAAACCCAATCTTAGGATAAATAATATATAGGCCTACTACAGTATTTTTTCTTTGAATTTAACCTTTCCTTTTGGGATGTCTGCATATAATTACACTATTGGGGTACGAATAAGGAATGTGCAATTTTTAATAGGAATTTTACCCCCATTTGAATGAGAGAAGTGGGAAGTAAGCCTTTGCGAATCCAAGATTTTCACTTTCAAATCTAATCCAAATCAAATATTTTAAAATGAAACTTTATAAAATTCAAATCTAACTCTGGGCTAAAGTGTGTGTGTGTATGTATATTTTTTTATTCAAATGCTGTAATGACTAAATATGACGGGATTCGGAAGTTTCTATGGCCAAGACAATTAATGGATCTTTTGCTAACTCCTTTAAAATTTCTAAGATTTCTCGGATCAATGGGAAGCAATTTTGGGGAGAACATCCAAGATCACCCGGCCGGGATTATAACCTCGCGCCATCGTCAAACCAAACAAGGTGAGACAGTCGCCTTAGCCCGTGCTGCCTTATCTTCTTATCCTAATGCAATTGGTTTCACATAATTTTATCACTGTTTTAGTGTTACACGAGCGATGTTTCCCCTAAATAACTCTCAAGTCAACTATTGCCAAAGAAAGGTCCGCACCGACTTTTTTAAAAGTTGCTCCGCCATTTTGAATATTTTTTAAAGTTTTTAACTTTTTGGAATTTTCCCGTCGGTTACAGGCTAGAAGCTAGAAGTTTGCCAACTTTCAAGTTTCTAGCTCATCTGTAAGTGGGTAAACATTGTCAGTGAGTGAGTCAGCCATGTGGCTTTATAGTATAGTGATTCAATATACTAAACAATACAAATAAAGTGAAAGTGTTCTTAAACCAAGAGTAAAATAAAAAGTAAAACGAAATAGATATTTGTTTTGATGTGTTTTTTTAAGTACGTAAGCTTATTTTATAGTAAAGAAAGTATACCTGTTTGGTAACATACATTACACTTTGTAATTTATATCTGCACATACAATTTTTTGACAGTAATTAAATCTTTGGCTGCTATTTTAAAACAAGGATGAACACATTCACCAATGTGACCATAAAGCGCAGTAGCTAGCTCGCTGTGATTTCGTGATTGTTTGCCATCATTTGAATAAGTTTCTCTACTGAATCAAGTATGAAAATATCGCCCGATAGAAGAGGAATTGAGTATCGTCCATATCTAAATAATCAAATCTTTATAGAAACAGAAAATTTAGGTTTGTAAGTTAAATTTAGTGCTCGCCCATTAAAATATTTCGATAGGCAACCAGGGATTCACCTCAGTGTCGCAGGATTTTGTATTGCATATACTGCCAGGGGCCACGTTGAGTAGTATGTCTGCCTCACACAGAAGGTTTTGCCTACTTGTTATCATTTAGGGGGGCTGTGTTTAGATTAGTCTACCGATGAGGGGGAGATCGGGGTTCGAATATAGGTCGCGTGTACCTAGTTTTTTTTTTCCTAAACAGTTTTCCACACTTCATGTGAATACGGATACACTTTATCTAAACTCAACCTTCCTCATCCCCAACACATTAACGTAATGTGTACGTATAAGTTAATCCGAACGGGTAGTTATCCACACCCCATTAGTAGATAACCCGGGTGGGTGGTAAGACGTGGAGCATAGACGTGTCGTGGGGGTCTAGGATTTGAATCTCATCCTGGCTATTTTGCACATTTGATTTATATTTAGGTGACCTGGTGTTCTAAGGGTAAGGTGTCAGACTTCTGTGATGAGGGTTCAGGGCTCAATCCTCGGTCCCGGAACAGATTTATCTGATTGCCAAACCCTTCCTTCACCTCTGACAAGACGTGTATTAATCACAACTTGTGAATGTGTGGAATGCCAGGCCTCCACCGTGGTTCGGATTCCACGTTAAACTGTAGGTCCTCCAGTTCATCTCACAATCACCCTGCCATTACACATTAGTGTAAGTGCGTACAAACCGAACGGGTAGCAAGACGCGGTGCTGATAAAAATTATTTATATCTGTAGTTTTTTTACAACACCTGGCCATGTTAGTGCGGATACGTCTTGTTTATACCCTTAGATACAGTAGGACCTGGCTGGTTCGGCATTGGTTAGTTCTAACCAACCATGAAGTTACTTTTTAAATCATTGGTTAATAGATAACATTAAACTTGAATCTTGGAAGGAAATAGTTGGATATTTCAAAGCATATTGTTAATTTTTGCGGGTATGTACTCATTTCAAACCTAACATAACGATCTTCATTAAATCAGCTAATGTGCCAATAATATCAAATAACGCTAGTCACTGGCCCATAGTAAAAGAAGATATTCTTTGAATCCAAACCAGACGTGAAATACAACATTTTTATTACAATCGGTGAACTAGAAGAGTTTGTTTGTTACGTCAAGATAAGCAAACAACAACAACCTAAGATCATACTTTTTTTCAACGTAATGTCATTTAAGTGCAAACACTGATTAATTTTGCAATTTTCTTATGTTAATTTTCCGAGTTTTTATAGTAAGTTTTAAACTCATAAAAACGGTTAGTTCGAATTATTTAAGATATCCCTTAGACTTCGTATTAAAAAGGTTTAAATAGTAAATAACCTTAGTTATAAACGTACGCATGACAAAAAAAAAGTTATAATAAAGTATATAAAAAAGGATTAGACTTTACTGCACAGTGGTTTAGACTTTGAATTTACATTTTTTTCCCTATTTTACAATCGTGTAATTAAAACTATATAAAATTAGAACGGCTGTTGTAAAAATCTGACGAACCAACAAGGATTGGTATATAATCATCCAATTTGTCGACAATTGTTTTATTATTATCTTCAATTAAAGTTGATTCACTTTGTTTTTATTTCTTTTTTCCCCCACGACCGGTTCATTTATCTTATCTGAGAGGAGCGTCATACACAGCAAGTATGAATGTACTCTTCTAGATTACACTTTTTTAGCACCGCGTCTTACTAACCGTTCGGGTTATACGCATATATGTACTCATTACGCTAGTGTGCAAGAGATTAGGAAGGTTTAATTTAGAAGAAGTGGACCAGCGTTTTCGTGAAGCGAGGGTAAAGAACCATTTAGGGAAAACCACCCTCAATACACCCGACTCCCCTCCATAGGCAGTCCAGTCTACTGTGGGAGTAACGCCTTAGATCATTCGACCACCGATGTGAGTTAAACGAGCATGCTTTCCTGACTCTTATGAACATATTTAATTTGAAGCATTAATAACCTTCCTGAAGAAGGGTTAAAAAGGAGTGAGGGGGAGGGGCGGGGAAGGATAATGGTTATAGGCCTATAGTCAATTCATGGTAGAATCTAAATTTTTGTAGAAACTTGGAATTTTTTGTGCACCACATCTTACTAAACATCCGTGGTTGTCCTCTTACTTTAACTAAAGGGCGAGGAAGGTAAATTTTAGAGGAACTGTATCCACATTTGCGTGGAAGGAGGGTGAGAAACTATTTACATCTCAAAAAACACTCTTGTTAGTACACCCGGGTGGGATTCTAGCCTCGACCTTCCCTTCACTGTTGGGTCGATGTCTTAGCCCGCGTATTCACCAGTGTGATTTGGAAGAAATGGAATAATCTAGTTCCGTTCAAACCTCGGTGGTCTCGGGGTAAAGTGCTTGCCTCAGGACCTGATGTTCGTGGGTTCAAACCCAACAGGAGTCGACGGATTTTTCTTGATCTATAAAAATCCATAGCACAACTTCCTTCGGAGGAAAGTAAAGTCGTTGGTCCCATGTCGATTTGTAGCTTGTAAATAAAGTTATGTTATGTGAAAATACCTTTACCCGCGAAATTGGTAGGCTCTTTAGCACTCGCTCATAAACATTGTCGTGTGCTGAGATAATCAGTCGGTCCAGAAAGGGCACGTTAAATACCTCAAATAAATAAAAAATGAAAAAAAAAAATTGTTCTGCCCGTAACAGCCTCGGTGGCAGCATGACCTAAGGCGTCACTCTTGAAATAGATTAAACTGCCGGTGATAGGGGAATTGGGGTTTGGGTCCTGGTCAGGTGTACTGAGGGTGCTTTTCCTAAATGTTTTTCCACTTTTCCTCCACGCAAATCTGGGTATACTTCCTCAATTTCACCTTCCTCATCCTTAACTCTCTAGCGTAAAGTAAGCCTACATATGCGCAAAACCTGAACAGGTAGTAAGACGTGGTGCTAAAATAAAACGCTCACACGCTTTATTGTTTCTCATTCCCTTTACCCGATAATGCGGGTGCATTTGATCTAAATCCCAAATACTTGGGGTTGAAACATACCAATTTAAAAATAATAATTACAAATCCCTTGACGCTTATATGTTTTAGTGTTGTTTGGATCATGTGCCCAAGTTGAGTGCGGAAATAAATTAATTTAGTAAAACCCGCTTTCACGCACATTGAACATTGTCCCATTTTATTATTTACGAATGTAATTCATAGAACTCTAAAAAACACTTTTATTCCCAAACCTAATATCTACTTCAATATTGATTTTAAAATATGTAATTTCTGCCATGCGTGGTAGAGAGCAGGGGGTCGGCAAGCAGATGTGCGGTCCTTTCAATATTTGCTCTCTCTCCTTCATTTAAACACGGCGTTGTCTGACTCCGAGGGTAAACACACAGGGATTTCTCTGAATATACATAAGTGAACTGCGCTAGAAAGGTAGGTTTACAACATAACAAATATTCTCAATATTAACAAAATTTACTACCTTTTTGGGCTATCCGCATATTTACACTAGTTGTTTAGGGAGGAGAAAAGTAGCCTTTTGAGGAAAGGTAGCCTTACCTGCATTTGTACAGACAGGGCTCCCACGCACGGGAAAACACAGGGAATTTCACAACAACAACAAAATGACTGGATTTGGTGGCCGAATGGTTTAAGGAGTCACTCTCGCAATAAACTGGACTACCGATGATGGGGAGGTTGGGGCTCCAATCCCGGTCGGTTGTACTGAGGATGGTTCTCACATAATTGTTTTTCACTCTACTTCCACGCAAATGCTTACTCACCCCTAACCCATTAGCGCAATTAGTGCATATAAGTTTACAACCCAAACGGGTAGTAAGACGCGGTGCTTAAAAAATAAATCTGGAATATTTGTGAATCTAGGACATAGCCCTTCGCGTTTTAAATTGGCCTTTGCATCAAAGAAAAAGTGAACTTAAAAACTACTCACACTGACTGATTCGAACACAAAAATACCCCCTCCTGAAACGTACTGACTTCATAAATTTTCCCATCAAGATAAATTATTCTGTTCTAAGTATAAATGGCATGACTTCACATAAGACAATTTTTATTACAAATTAAATTGTTTATAAAAAAACAGTAAATTTTGTACTAAGAAAATTTTGGCAACCCTGATGGAGGAAGAGTGTGAAACCATTTAGGGGAGTGGGGGGGAGGCAGTCCTGTAAACCCGTCTGGGATTCGAACCACGACATCGCCCTCTCCAGAAAACAGTACCAGACGAGACTCACGCCTCACCCGTGTGCCTACTGATATGGGATTCTAGGGAAGGATCTAAATTAAAAGAACGCGATAAGGACGAATCTAACGGAAAAAACACCCGCATTCGTCCGGTGAAAAGCGGATCACTATGGACCATGCTGTATAAATGAATGGTATTTCCTCTATCGTTTGTCCAACCGGTTGGAGTAGAACCCCGACCTCCCAGGTCGGCGCTGCACGTACACCTCGTAATTCTCTATCGTTTCCTTTCAATGGGCGTGTTTTGTAAGGACGGGAAACCTGAGTCTTGCTCTCCGTGGTTTGTTTACACTTTTCCTCTTAGCCTAGATTCTAGACTTTGTATACCTAGAGTCAGACCATCATTGAAAAAAACACACCAAAACATCCTTAGATTATCCGCAGTACCCCAATCCCCCAATCCGCATACAAATAGACATCCTCGAACTTCGTCCGATACAAACATTCATGGATGCTGTAATATTTCATACTAATCATTTCACTTAAGGCGGGAGTGTAGAGAACGCGAGTTAAGGGCAGTTTTTTTTATAGTAAAACATATTTTTAGCAAAAACATATCAAATATTACTCCAGTAGAAACAGTTTAATTTTTTTCACAGTAAACTCAACAGTTGTTGAATATTTTGTCATGAGCAGGGCAGCATTAGACGAGGGACTTTTTAAATGAATAGAAAAAGTGATCATTAAATTCCAATCAGGACCCAGATTTTGATGACCCAACAATGATCAAAAACTTTCAAGACCTTTAAAATGACCTAAAGATTTAATGAAAAGCTTTTAATCAATACACACGACAAAATCTAACACAAACTTTACTATACATGCAATGAGAAACATTTAACGTTATTAGACAAAAAAAACACTTTTAACAAGTGTATAACACGCTTCGGCGGCCACACTCACAATATACTGGACTGCTGATTACGGGGAGATCAGAGTTCGAATCCTGGTCGGGTGTACTGAGGTGGTTTTCCTAAATGGTTTTCCACTCCCCCTCCACGCACATGTCACTACACTTCCCTTTAATTCAACCTTCCTAATCCCTAACACATCTGCGTGGTAAATATATAGGTGTATTTATTAATATATATATATAATATATATATAAAAGACGCGGTGCTAAAAAAAAGTGTACAATCATTATAAGTTATGAGTAATGATTCCATGATTTCAAATCATTACAGTTCGAGCTATAAAGGATCAAACTTAGGAATTTTTATTTTTTATTTTCACATACCATTAAAAAAATTAGCACTGCGCCTTACTACCCGTTCAGGTTATACACTTATGTGCTAATACACTAATTGTTTGTGATTGGGGATACTATATTTATATTAAGTGTACCCGAATTTGCGAAGAGGGAGAGTATAAAACTATTTTGGAACCCCCTAACCCCCTTCAATATACCCGACCGAGATTTGAACTTCGATTTCCCCGTCATCGGCTGTCTAGTCTATTATGAGAGTAACTATTTATACCACCGAAGCATATCGTTAAGTTAAAGTAATTAGTGTATGGGGCTGAAATTTAGTGGTCACCTGGTCTAACAAGCTATTATCGCAGTAGACGAGACTGCCGATGACGGGGAGATCGAGGTTCACATCTTGGGGTTTTTTTCCAGACTAGTTTTCCACTTTCCCTTCACGCAAATGCTAGTACACTTCATTTAAATATAATCTACCAAATCCCTAAAACCATTAGCATGATTAATACATAAGCGTATAACCCGGAATGGGTAGTAAGACGTGGTGCTAAAAAAAGTGTAACTGTGCATGCATATGAAGTGTCGCCCATTTGACAACTCATGCTTAAGGGTATCCACACTTGATTTGAGCCCCCCAAGTAGTAGGTGTTGGTTGACTTCTTTATGCCAGACTTGCAAGTAAGCCGTGCATGGAGCTGCTTAATAGTCACGTTGTGACATTACCTCTAAAAACAATTCTAATTAGCTGTGTGTCACAACTTTTCTGTCGTCTACTCTACTCATAATCAAACTCATGCTGATTCATTTAGACATCATTATAGTGACATTGTTCATTTCCACGGCCATGTCGAGTTTGTTGGAGCCTTTCAACTCGAATCGCTTACACGACAAGTTCGCTAGAAACCTCCAATTGGATCTATTTACCCGATTTAATCTGCCATTGTCATTAGTGGGGAGTTTTATTAGAAACAAGAATGCGTGAATTGGTTGCGATTAATGTCGCATTGTGTTGTTTGTTTTATTACGGGTATTTTTTTAATGCATCGCGTCTTACTACCGTCTTGAATATCCGTATATTTACTCTAATAGGTAGACATGATAAAGTAGAATTTAAAGGAAATGTACCAATATTTGTGTGAAGGTGGATCGAGAAACCACTGAGGGAAAAACATTCTCCGACTGGGATTTGAATCCCGACCTCCCTGTCACTGACAATCCAGTTTATCTGCAATATGGATGCCTTCAAGACTGTGTGACCAAACAGTTCTATTTTTGTTAGCATGTTTCACTAAAGTTCTAATCTAAAGCGTAAGGTTGAAGGAGGCTCTTTAGAGGAAACGGATCCAATGTAGATCTGATAGATTAGCTCTTTCTATCAAGTTCTGTGACCGAATGGTCTAAGGCGTCGTTAGACTGACCTGCTAATCACAGGGAGATCGGGGTTCGTATTCCGGTTGGGTCTGCTGAGGTGGTTTTTCCCTAAATGGTTTCCCACTCTCCTGCTGAGGGAACTGCAGGTCCTATCGAGGAAAGTTTTATCTTCGCTCGCTATCTCTCAGTTAATTGTTGCCAAATTTCCTCGCTCTCAGTTATGTTCGAAGGTGGAGTGTTGGTGTAAGAAGGAGCTACTGCCAACCTCGACTAACCAGCGTTGCAAAACTGGTCTTATATTTAAGGGTATATTGGCCACACAAAACCGATATAATGACCAACGAACTCTCTCTCCCAATATTAGCCATGCAGTTCCCTTAGTGATGATATCCAAAGTAGTGTATTGTCCATATAAACAGGTTTATGGGATACCCACATATAAATAGGCCCCCCCCCCTTTTTTTTGTGGCTGAACTTGATGCACAGTTCTTTATTTGTACTCCGATGTTAGCTTTTTTTTGCTAATGCAGACCACGTATTATCTTATTTTTTGAAAACTAAAATTATGCTTAAGTTAGTTAGTTTCAATGATTTTTAAAGAGGATGCCCACGAAAATACGGGGAAATCTATAATTTAGAGCAAAATATTTCAGCAAATAATATACATTTTTGAAAAACATTTGAAATTCTTAGCAAGGAACGTTTAAGATTTCTCATCAGACCTGAGGATGATGTCGCTGGTGCAATGAAACATGTCGTCTAAATAACTGTGCAGCTCTTGCAGCCAGAAATTAAGGAACAGGGAACTATAGATAAGAAATAAATTCAGTTTTTACTTTTCAAATTTAATAATTTTTCTTTCATTTCTCAAGAGTAATACGTTAAATTTTCAATATATGCGTAGTCATATCAATCATCCTTTGATTCTTTCAACTTGGTTTTAAGTATAATGGACTCAAATAACTATTTTAAAATGTATCATAACTTGTAATTATTACTATTACCAAATCTTTTACAAATATAATTTAAATATTGTGCATATATATATTATATCTATAAAACTTGTCCAGCTTAAACTAACCTAAAATTGAATTCTATTTTTCTTAATATAGAGATAACTTACCGTTTTGTCTTAATTAACACTAATTTGTCACTCCAGTAAATTTTTAATCACAAAATTGTATTTTTTATAATAAGAACGCACTCCTACGAAGTAGTTTCCTCAACTCATACCACCTTTGAACACCACAATTCATACAAGTGTTGTCGCGAAATATAGGGGTACTGACCGCCCTTTCAAACGATTTAGAAACTCTGTTCTGTGTTATTATTTGGGCTTAAGGTGGGATGGAAGGGGATGCGTGAAAAGATGAGTGGTTTTGTAGTTTCAGAATTTATTGAATATATGTAGAGGGTGTCCTGGAATTTAATGACAACTTTTTCTCCATTTAAAGTGTTTGTCAGATAATACCGCTATGCTCATAACAGATATTAAGAAACTCTTGATATTAACATGTGAATAAAATTAAACTCAAAGTTTGTATTGGAGATTTTGGCCAAAAACAGGTTTTGCCCTAAAAACTGCAAAAAACACTGGACTTTTCTTGAGTCCCCTTCCATCCCACCTTAAATACGCGTTGACACGAGCCTATATCTATGCTCTTTGATGGAGTGTTTCTGAAACAGTTTAGTTTCACAGATTTGACGCGCGCTTTTTTTTAGTAAATGTCTCTTCTAAGACTAAGGAGAGAGAAAGTCTCTGCGATGCACAGAACGATTTATTTTTTGTCTAATCGGAATCCTCGTTTAACTTTTGATTCCCTAAACTTAGAAAATATGTTAATCATAAGCAATTTACTCTTCAACATTAATTCTTAAGTTGCTATAGAGAATTTAATTAGTAGGCTATAAGTACAACTAACATTCTAGTTATAAATGAATTTATTACAACATTCATACATTCAATTTTATTAAATTGAAAATTTTCCTTCTCTCATCTTTACTGGGAGGCTGGAGTTCGAATCCCGGCTCGACTTACTGAGAGGATTTTTTTTTTCTAGATGATTTTCTACTTTATCTTGACGTAAATTAAGGCGCCTCTTTCTTTAAAATTCCACCTTCCTCGTTCCTACCCTATTAGTCTAAATATGTGGATAGCCTTGACGGGTGGTTAAGAAGTAGAGCACGGGGATAATACCTGACCTCACCTCGCGGCTGTTGCCGTCACTAGACACTGTCGTCTGTGGTAACCCGAGTGTTCCGAGAAGTTGCCCCCATTGTACAATTTGTTTCTCCGACACCGGAGACAACCGTCACTCCTCGTGTGATCTCTGAGGGACGTCCTGTGATCATGCAGCTGTTTTGCTTCGTTTGCGTCACCATCCTTGTCGTGGTCTACTGGCCCTACTTGTCCGGACTATCCGCATACTGGAGGGGGGGCGGGGAGGATAGACAATAGAAGACGTGTACTTTCGTTTGCGTGGAGTGGGGGAAACCTTTTCGAAAAAAATACCTCCGGTCATTGGTGGTCTGGAAAGTTCCAAGCAGCCTGGAACTACAAATATGACGGCCCTTAAAAAACATTCTTAAATAACACAATCTCTATTTCATTGTAAGCTGAAATCCTGTGGTGAACCTTCCACGCAAATGCGGGTAGTTTCCTCTAAAATGCTTCCTTCCCCATCTCTACCCCATTAGAGTAATTATCATTTATGCGTCTAACCTGAACAGGTAGTAAGACGCGGCGATAAAGAAAATGCACAGTAAGAAACAACTTTAACTTAATTATTAACTATAATATTTAATGCCCTGGTATATCTTCACAAATTAATTTTTGACTAAAATTTAATATTCAACATTCCAGTACGCCTATTAAATGTGTATATTTGTTTAAGTTTAAAGTAGTTTCGGCGGGCCAAATCAAACGGCCTACAGAGATATCTTGCAGTGGGCCAGTTGACCCCTGCTCTCATTACACCGTATCGTGATTCTATCCCTGAAATCCACGTCACTCACGGAAGTACTGGTTGTCGTCAATAAATGCACGAGTGGTTGAGCTAGCTTAGCGTAAGCATGCTTGACTGTTGACCCAGAAGAAGGCTGTTACAAACCGGAGAGGTCTAACGTGCACTATTTAAACAATACACACACCCACACCGCTGTCAATGTGGTCTTAACCTTCAGACTCGCATTATACTGGCGGCGGGAAGGTCATCGCTCGAATCTCGACCGGATACTTAGAGTAAAGTTTTCAAAATTTGTTCTCCATGCTAGTGTTGGTGCATTTTCTCTAAAACTACCTTCTCATCCCTACTCCTTAGATGAATCCGTTAATAGCCTTATTAAATGTATTAATTAACAAAAAGCTCCGGCTGTGGTCGAACCAATATAACCTAGATCGCTTAGTCTTACACCATTACTGTTTCCAGCCTGTGACCTGGGTCAGTTTTCTATTCAAGCCATATATTTTCCACTACCGGCTTGCTAGGACTGTCGTAGCTTCATATGTCTTGTAATCTAACTTAACTAGGACAGACACAACATACAATCCCCGGCCGTTAATTTATCAATGTGAAATAGTAAACTCAGATTTCATCAATGGCAAATTTTCGGCCATACCGGGAATGGAACCCGGGACCCTTAGCTCAGTAAGTAGACACGCTCCCGACTGAACTAAGGTGTCGGCTAGATACTTTAGCTGACCTTTCTTTCCTAACCACTCTCGCGTAGACAGGGAGAAATAAAAACATCCTCGTTGATTGAAAAACTTGTTTAGTCGTGAAACAAGGAAAGGCATTTTCAGGACTAGTAAATGAATTAACGAGAAACTGTCCTTAAACTTTCTTCAAGGAAAGTAAAACTTTTTCTTCGACTCTTTAAGAGAGGGAGAGAATAAAGGTCACCGATGAATCAAAAGAAACGCCTTCAGTTCCCAAGTTGTGGGACACGTCACTGTTGACTGTTAGTTTGTGTCCACATATGGCTTGCACCTGTTTAACTTGTAAGACCACCTTCATATACCGAGGACGCCGGCTGCGAGCTTGTTGCCAACTAACCGTTTGATTTAAGTTGCCTTTAGATTAGACTAAAAAAAATTGTTACAACCTGAATTAGTGACGTGCTAGGATACCTTAACAATTTCCCATCTTTTCCTCAGCCTTGAATTGGTTCAATGCCCACTTAGTGTCTTAAGTATGTTTTATATTAATATGTTGGAAACTTGGACTAAACGTCATGCTCGGATTTGCCGAAGATCAGGGATCGAATCTCGGCAGAGTGCACTGAGAAGATCTTTACGAAATGTTTTTTTTACGCTCCCTCCACGCAAATGCAGGTACATTTTTATCTGTTATACCATTATCATCCATATCCCAACCAAAAGTGTAGATAATTGCTAACAGCCCGAATGGGTTGTGAGACATGGTGCTAAAACTACAAAAAAACACGTGATTGGTGCATTTAACTCCAACCCAGTGGGCTAAATGGTCTGTTATAGCACCGCGTTATACTACCTGTTCACTGTTGAGGTTGTATGCATATATACTAATTACGTTGTGTTGGGGATGAGGAATATTGCAACTAGAGGAAGTGTACCTGCATTTGCGTGGAGGGAGAGTGGAAAACAGTACACCCGACCGGGATTTTAACCCCGGTCTCCCTGTCATCGGCACTATAGTCTAACACGAGAGTGACGCCTTAGACCATGCGGCCACCGAAGCAGGTAATTTAAATAACTTCAAGAGGGATTTAGTGATAATATATCCTTTGCAAACTCCTCTTGGGGTGCTTCACCACGAGCCATCGTAGGTAGAAAGAAACTTCCTCAAAAGCTAACAGCTCGGTTTGTCCCTAACCCACTGATCTTTATTCCCTCTACCCATAAATCAAGACTTGGAAAACCTTGTGTTAGTCGTATCGCATAAAAATCTATAATGGACCGTGTATAATAAACTCGTGGAGGTGACTTAATAATATTTAAACTACCTTCACACTGTTAATTTAGTCATGGAAGATTTTAAGTGACGTCTCTCGGAAACGCTCCGTTAAATATTAATACCTTGACGTCACCTCTGCGTTAACTATGGCTGCGATTTTACTGGTCGTAAAAGCTCCGGTAAAGCTCGTTTTAAAATTTAATACTGAAAGGTGTAGTAAAGGTGTTTTAATCTTTGAGATATAAAGTGCTCGAATTTCCACGAATTTTCAAAATGTCATGATTCTATAAGCGGAACCAATAAAGTTCACAAAATAAGGTCGGATTTAGAGTGATAAGACTAACACTAACATACTAATTTTGAAGATGATAAAAAAAAACGCGTTGGTGGTCACGTATTCTAAGGGGTCAGCCTCGCCATATACTGTAATCTATGTAATGGGGAGATGGAGGCTCGAGATGTACAAATGTGGGTGCACTTTGATTAAAACTATTTTCCTCATCCCTACTCCCTTAGATTAAAATACTAATAAACTCAGTGCTAGACATAATTAATAAGATTGAATATTTTCTAGGAAACTAAATATTCGTATTTCGATTAAATTTTCATTTTGAAATTTATTTTGAGATATTTAACGTGCACTTTTTGAACCGACTGATTAAATCAGCACAGGACTAATAAACTAACTTAAATCTAGAACAGAAACAATATCCAGCCCCCCGACCGTTCATCGTTGTGAAATGGTAAACCCAAGTATCACTAATGATACATTTCTCGGCCATGCTGGGAATCAAACCCAGGACCCTTAGCTCAGAGACAGACATGCTACCGACTGAACTAAGGTGTCGAACTTAAATAAATTAATCACACTTGTTTTTTATATACATATTTATCTTGTAAAGCTTCCAACACTTTTGAGTAATCAATTTTTCTTATTTTTCTTGTAGATAATAAACTATGACAAGAGATAGACAAAATAATACTTTGGCGCTAAATTATGAAACCGGTATAGTTTATAATTGTTACGTTTAACACAAAGGATACAAACGGTTTAATATCCGCATCGGTGGGAACGAGAACTAAATAGCAAACTCTTCAACTCTAGTTTGCCGCTGATGCTGATGCAGAAGTCTGGAATTTTGTCCCTGCTGCGAGTATAAAGGTTGTATTTCTCTCGATGGTTTTCTACTCGCCCTCCACGCATAATTGTGTATATTAATTACTCTCAATTCTACTTTGCTCCTCCCTATCTAATTAGTGTGGCTATTAAAAATACGTATAGCCCAACTGGGTAGTAAGACCGGTAGAAAAATAAAAAAATAATAAAATAGAAAGGGATTAGAAAGATGGTTCTAAGAGGAAGCTCACCCGCGATAGCACGGAGATAAATAACATGTGGAAAACCATCTCCAATGCACTCGACCGAGATTCGAACCTCATCCTCCCCGCTACCGACAAAACCAGTCTATCACATAACAAGACACCTTAGACCGGGAATTGGCAACTAGACATGCCGGGATCGCGATCAACTTAACGTTCACTCTGCAATATATATTCTTTTTTGTTTTATTAATTTTTATGAAAAAATAAAATTGTGTATTTGGTTTTTGGCTGCAATATACGATTAACAACTTTGAATCATCAATATCTATGTTAACGGAAATTAAAATGTAGCTTTCCTTAAACAGCTTTCTTTTCATTTTGTTCTGTTCAATAAATTTGTGAAAAATATATTTCTTTTCAATGAATCTACAACTAAATTTTATTTTTTGTTAATTTTTTTAGACTTTTTTTCTTTACGAAAATTGGCTCTAGAAACGCATTGAATTAGCTCATAATCATGTTCAGATGCTCTAAAATTTCCTCATTCTTGGTTAAATTTCTGAAATTTTCCCTCAAGAAGGCAGGAGTCCTGCCATACTCCTGGCAGATGGGAATCCAATCCGCCCCTCACCCCGCCATTTGGAAAACTCACATGGACGCCCTTGAGTGTGTGATAACGTAACGTAACGTAACGTAACAACTCAATCAAAACGCATACAATGGATTTGAACGGTTTGATAACAAATCGTCCACCTAGATGAAAGCCAGGCGCTTATGGCGCGTTTACACGAGGCCAGTTGACAGGCAGGTCAGACTGGCTTCGTGTGGACAGCACTGGCTTGATTTTTCGGGCAAGTAACGACTGGACTGGCTAGACAGGTTGACTTACCCGAGGAGTAGGTTTTGAGCCAGTTGGTCGAGTCGCTGACTTCCCCCACCACTATATTTCTTGACTGGCGCCTCAATCTGCGACGTGTGGACGGTCCAAGGTTCGACTGTCCCTTAACAAGCCAGTTGTAATCGGTGCGTTATAGCGGGTTAAAGTTGCAGTGTGTATTTTATTTCTCCTCCTGGGTTTCTTGAACTGTTTTTGATGGCACGTACAAAGTGACTAGACTAGACTAGACTAGACTAGACTAGACTTGCTCCTTATATTTCACCTTTCTTCTTAATAGATAACCTTAATATAATCCTCCAAGCATTGGTACAAAGCATCACAAACATCTGGGATGAACCTGCAGATGGCTGACTTGGACACTCGGAAATGATTCTACAATGTTCTGTAGCTATTTCCCGTAGCAAGGTAGGACAAAGCTATCTCTAATTTCAGCTTCGGGCTCAGAACTTCTCTCATTTCAGTATCTTTCTTTAAAATTAGAGGTTTTACTTTACAGAGCAGAAAACCAAAACACTCTGGTGACATTCGCATAGTAGCACAATATTCTTCTGGGTCTTCAAACCGCAGCTCTGCCAGTAGCTGATTAGATGCTCCACGAGTGTCTCTCCTCTTCAGCCAGTCTCGAACCCATGGCTTCTTCTTATTAAGTTCTAGTAAAATATTACATGACTCGGACACAAACTCGTAAGTTAGATTTTGAATTATGTCATTTAATTCATCCAGAGGCAATAATGATGATGCACACTCGGCCATATTTACACGCTAACTGGCCCTCCAACCTGCATGGCTTTAACCTCCGTGTGGACAGATATAAAAAAATGTACAGGTCAGTCAAACTGACCTGCCTATCAACTGGCCTCGTGTAAACGCGCCATTATGGCCGACTACTCTGCAAGTACAGTACTTGCAATAGAAGCAAGAGGCCACGACGTTTTATTTAGAGTTCACGAGACCCGGAAAAAACTTTACCTGAAGAATTCGTCTGCATACCATAAACAAACAAATGAAGTACTAAATATCCCTGTTGACGTCACTCGCAACATGATTGACTATTTAGAACACGTGCTACCTTCACTTAACGTTCACTTGTGAAAGTTCTTCCGTGGACATCTCAAGTTAAGTGAACGTCAAGTTAACTGCATAGTGTTGGAGAACCGTTATGCGAAAGATATAAAGTGAACTTTAAGTTGATCGTGACCGTGAAAATTTTCAGTGGATCACGTAAGAAAACTACATAGTCATTAAAAGTCAATCGAAGTACTTTCGAATATTATAAGAAAATTAAGTAAGTTTAAAATAAAAATTGACATTTAATTTTTTCTAAACTTTTTTCCTATAAAGGCGAGGACACGAATAATCGAAGAAATATTGAATTTAAGGAATAAATATAAGAGGTACATAATAAAAATCAAAGTAGAGTGGAGAAACGGTGTGATCGCGGGATCTTTGATAAGTTGGCAAGAAGTTCGGGCCCAAAACAAAGGTTGCTGGCCCTTCCCTTTGACTTTGTGACGACCGGTTCAGGTAGGTAGGTAGGTAGGAAGTGTAGAATGTAACAACAGGCCTGTTATTTTGAGCTGTGTGTACTTTGCTTCCTGCCAGACCTAGTACCTTCTGGACAACTTTTATTCGCTGGAATTTTGTAAAACATCCGGTGCGCTCGCAAAAAAAAAAAAGTTAAAACAGGTTCCTTCCGCGGTTGCCGCCGCTACACAAAACCGTTTTCTTGTCGCTAGTCGTAGAATTGTTGCATTTCACTGATTTTGTTCCGTTATCCGCGTCGTTGAGCACGTGGGCAATGGTCGTCTCGTTTGATTTGCCGCTGACTGAAAGATCGGTGCTTGAATCCCGGCCGAGTACCGTTCCTCCAGAATTTTACCCGCACTCCCTCTCAAATACGGATGCATTTACTTGAAATTCTACCGTCCACATTCTTGCCCATAAGTGTGTTTAAATCCGCATGGATTTAGTCCATGATCCTATCGTTAGAGGGAGGGTGGATTGGTCACTAGCATTTTGGGTTAGAAAGACTGAGGATCGGGTATTTACCAAATGGTTTTCCACTCCCCTTCCAAGCAAATATGGGTATATTTCCTCTTACTCTGTTTTATTAATCTCCCCCCCCCCCCTCCCCGTTAGTATGAATTATGCGGATAGCTATAACTATACCTCAGTTTTATCTTCTGTGGTGCTGACTGACAGCTCACAGCTGACTTCTGACGGCTTTGAAAAGCTACCAGACCAAATTATGTATCCCTAAGCCGAACCATATGATCTGCAAAAAACATGTATTTAGCTGTTGTCACTTCTGACAGTCAAAATTTAGGTATATACCTAAATGTTGACTGTCAGAAGTCAGCTGTGAACTGTCAGTCAGCACCACAGAAGCTAAAACTGAGGTATAGTAAGATGAGGCGTGCACACACTTACACATATATACACATTACACTTACACACACTTTATCTAACATTTACTAACGTTACTAAAACTACTTTCACATATTATTATCATCATGTGATCTGTAGCCTTCACTTTTTATAAATACGATCCACACCGATATAAACGTGTTCATATATTTTTCTAAACCAAGCAAACTCGTTTGATTTTAAGGGCCACATTGAACAATAAAAATACTGAGGGGTACACATTAAAAAAACTAGCAGCAATGGTGTTAATGTCTGGCTTTTCCAAACAAACAAACAAAATTTTCTTTACAAAATGTTTGCCCGTAAGACGAAATCTCTCATAGTGTTTGGTTTAATTTCATATGAGAAAACAACTTTTGATATACTTGTGTGCTACCAAACATTGCACTCAATTCTTTATAATTGATTCACGTTGAAGAAGGAACACGCTAACCTCACATTCAAGAACTCTCCAAATTATGCCAAGTCCCCAAATATCACATTCTCAAATGTTTCATTTCTTTGACGTTTGTAAAAAGATAAATAGGGTCTCATAGTTTGATTGGATCATCATAAGGTTCGCGGCCCGCACATAATCTTGAATAGGGCCGTGAGTTCGACCCTCGTGATCCCACGACATTATAAATACACTATAGTAGCGATTGTCCGGCCTAAAGTGGTGGTATTCCAGACCGGACAGTGGAAAATCCGGATAATACGTAATCAGAGTGTAAATATCAAATTCTAATGCGGTCAACATCGAAAGCTAGAGTCCACTTAAACAACACCCTTTTCGGTCTTAGTAATTTTCCTTATGTGTTTAAAGGGTTCTGTCGGTTAAAAAGTTTTAAAACCGCTGGTGTACTACATAACATTTTTAAAATATAAATGTTAGTAGCGCAGTGAACTTTTTTCCAAAATACATTTAATCTATTTCAATAAATTCCACTCCGGACACAAGGCACAATCGGGTTCTTCTCTCCTATTGGAGTAGAGGATGTTTGTGAATCAGACGTTGAAAGTGTAAGTGTTTTCTATGATTTGTTGAAAAGGCAACAGATTATAAATGATCTTACCACTTGTTTATCAAGCATGGAATGTTACGCACGTTCCAAGACATTTTATTTCTTGACCCTCCAACAGTGACAGACTCTAATTATTGTGTTGGTTCAATTGACATTGCTACTGTACAGTTGTTACCATAGAAAATTATGTGTGGCTCTTTTTTAGCACCAATCTTAGTACCCGTTTGGTTTATACGCTTATGTACTAATTACGCAAATGGGTTATGGATTAATAAGGTTGAACTTAGAGAAAGTGTACCTGCATTTGCGTGGAGAGAGTGGGAAACCATTTAGGAAAAAAAACCGACTGAGATCGAACTCAGATCTCCTCATGATCGGCAGTCTAATCTAACACGAGAGGGATGCCTTAGAGAGACCATGAGGCTAACGAAGTGAGTTTGTTCTCTAATAATTTTTTTTACCACCCGCTTCTGTGGATGCATGGTCTAAGGCGTCACCCTTGCAATAGACTGGACTACCCATGATGGGAAGAATGGAGCTCGAACACCTATCGGGTCTACAGAAGGTGGTTTTTACTAAATAGTTTTCCGCTTTCTCCACGCTAATTCAGGTTAACTTGTTCAGTCCTAACCCATTAGCGTAATTAGTACATATCGGTATCACCCGAACGGTTAGTAAGATGCGGTGTTAAACTTTTTTTTCTCACATAATGAACGGTCAGCATAAATAATTTAGTATTCCTACGTGCCGATGAGCAGGGAACTGTCAATATAATCTATGCTCTGGAAGGCTTTATTTAGTACTAGGATCCTACTGTATAGTAGTATTTTGGTAGGATAGAAGACCTTCCAGATTGAATTCAGCACAAACTTCCCTTCTATCCTAACAAAATACTACTATGCATTAGGATCCTAGTACGAAAAAAAGCCTTCCAGAACGGTCTAAAATCAGGTTTAAATCTTGTTTGCAGGAGTTCGAATCCTTGCTAGGTGTACTGGGGGTAGTTTATTTGGTTTTCCATGCTCTTTCTCCTCACAAATACAGGCACATTTTCCTCTAAAGACTACCTTAATCATCCCTAACACGTTAGTGGGATTTCAAAGCGAATAGTAAAACTCGAACCAGGCGTAACAAATCGGTGCGGTAGTCTGGAGTTTTCTTTAAACCGTGGAATTGAGACCAGTGAAACTATTATAACAAATTATAAAAAACGAAATACAACAAAATAGAACAATAAACTGATCCTGATTTCGCTGTTGTAAAGCGAAGGATTCAGTAAACCTAATTTCGACAAGTTTTCTGGTTCGAGCGTAATTTTGTATTTAATTTCCTGGTTAATCGGTCGTGAGATGGGATCTTAAAGTAGAACTCATGCGTTTTGCTTTTAATGATAAATAGTTACACTTGGTTAAACATTTTATCGGAATGTTCGCTTCAAGTTTACAAAATAAATTGAATGACTAAAACAACTGATGGAAGAAAGCATTTTTTATGAGAGCGAAAGGGCCAAAATATTTTGCCAGGAAAGGTATTTTCACACACCTTCCAGGGTTCTTTTACATGCCACAACCGACATTGGACCGACGGCTTTACTTCCCCTTCAAACCGCCTCGGTGGCATGGCTAGTTAACGCGCTAGTTTCGTGATAAGCTAGACTGCCAAGGACGGGGAGATCGAGGTTCGAATCTCGGTCGGGTGAACTGGGGTGGTTTTTTTCCTGGATTGTTTTCCATTCTCTTTCCACGCAAATGCGGGTTCACTTCCTCTAAATTCAACCTTCCCAATACCTAACCCATTAGCGTAATTAGTACTTAGGCGTACAACCCGAACGGGTAGTAAGACTTGGTGCTAGCAAAAAAAACTTCCCCCTCCGAAGGAAGCTATGCTCAAGAAAAATCCGTCGACCTCGGCTAGGCTTGAACCCACGAACATGAAAGAAAGTACCGCTATACAACTAAGTATACCTATATGAAAGGTGACGCTTGGGGAAATGAATGACTCTGCCTTAGAATTTGAGTGAAGAATGACCCCGAGCACGGGACAATCCTTGGATAGCTCGGTGGTAGAGAATTGGTGCGCTTAATCAACGATCCCCAAGTTCGATTCCCGTGTCCAGGTGTCATTTTTCAATTTATTCAAATAAAAATACAGAGACAAATGATCATCAGTCCACTTTTCAACAAAACTGTCCCATGATAAAAAAATTATTTCTTTCTAATTCGGCTGTAGTTTGCGAAACGTCGACAACTGCTGTTGGCGGGTGAAGTGTTGCCAACATACGAATTAACATTCCCGCGCTCCTCGTCTTACTACCCATTTCGAGTGATCTGCATATTTACACTAATGGTGTAGAGGGGAGGAAGTTAGAATTCTAGAAGAAATGTTCCTATATATGTGTAGGGGGAGGCTATGAAATGGTTAAAGGTATAACAATCTTGGCAAATCCGGTCGTAATTTGAACCCTAGCCTCCCGGTCACCGGCAATAGTTTTTGAATCACTCGTTATATCGCCGCGGTGCTTATTAAACATGTAAAAATAATTTTTATTTGCTCAAACTGGCTTCGCATACTTCATATTATCCTTCTGTCTTAGATCTTCCTTGGGAGTTAATATATACAAAGTTCGCGTCACCTCCTACCCGGGAAATTTCCGC